>OX030949.1:24314158-24914158 GCA_943735915.1 Pherbina coryleti | reverse complement strand
TATTTTTTTTTTATTTAACGAATTGTTTTATTTACTTTCCATTTTTATAACACAAACGATACTTACGCTGCACAAAGTTTGTTTGCCACAAACGCTCCAATGACTCAACCTATTTTCTAACCAAACACACATAACATGGTGTAATTTGGTGTCTTCATACCGATTTTAATGCGTTGTCTTGTGCACCATGCAAACGTTCAAGTAAGCCATGTCATTATCGAATTCAATGTGCTGATTTGTTTGAATCATACCTAGCACTGTATGAATCATACCTAGCAAGCCACACTCAACAAGTTTGAACAACATGGCTTGGAGACAATAGGGGGTTTCGGACTATACTAAATGTAGGATGGACATAATAACGGGAATGTCTGTACGAGCTTTCGAACTATCCTACATGTCGGATGGACTTCATTATTTTTCAGCGTTCAAGAAGAGAGCATCGTACAATGGCAATACAATTTGTTGCTGCTCTAATAATTAATGATGTTTTGGAAGAAGAAGAGAGAACTCTTTCCAAAACATAGTATGCGAAAAATCTGCCATATTAATATTTCCAACTTTGAGCTTTGTTTACCTTTTTCTTTATATGTTCACTCCACGACGATTTTTCTAGAATGAGAATGTTTAGAATGTAAATGCGAGCGTTCGCACTTACTACATGTAGGAAATACCAACAGAAAAAATCAAAACCTTCTGATTTTCATGCTACATGTCGGACGGACCGTAGCATTTGCTTTCACACATACTACATGTCTATCCGACCTGTCAAGTTGATCCTACATGTAGGATAGTCCGAAAGGCCCTAATGAGTTGCTGTTGCATTATTTTTAAAGGGCTTACACGTCGGCGAATCTGTTCGTCACACGGCGGCCATGTTCACACAAGTTCGCTAGTTAAGAAGCGATGTTCGACAGTTTGTCACACGGTTGGCCGTGTTTACAAAAATTTTTTATTTTCTCTGTCGAACAAGGGATGCCGCAAAGGTCTATAACAAAATTATGACAAAAAACAACAAAAATCAATGGCTTGTGTGACGAACAGGTTCGTTCAATTTGAACGCTAGCTTTTTCACACGCGTTCGCGCCGCCATATTGTTCGCCGATGTGTAAGCCCTTTTACGCTAGCTTTTAATGAGTATCGGAAAAAATCATATTGAACTGCTTTTATTGAAAGTACTCTTTGCACCTATTTCATTAAAAAACCCATAATTTTTCTAGAAGGTTAAAAGGTAAAAAATTGCGATAGCACTTAGTTCATTTCAATTTTAAGGAAATTAAAAAAATATTTTTTTTTTCCTTTTTTTTATGTTAGAATACTTTTATACGAGCCTGAAATATGATGTTATTTATTTTGAAAATTATATTCCCTTTGAGTATATGTTAAAGGTTTTTGAAAAAAAAAATAAAATCAAAAATTATTCTATGGGTTGCTGTATTGAAGATGACACTCTTTTTTCAGATTTTTTCGCTCCCGCCAAACTGAGTGATGAATCTTCAAACCATGTAGAAATATAATCAAAGTCAAAGATATATAGTCAAAGTTAGATGTTAAGAAGAAAAGACTTATATTTTTAATGAATTAAGTCGATACGAATATTTTTCTAATTAGGATCAAATGAAAAAGCAACACCGTATGTAACTGTTGCTAGATGCATTTTTCAGTTTCATACCATGCCATTTCATTTGAAAATTTACCTTTGAAAAATTTTTTTTTTGGAGAACATTTTTCTTTTTTTTTTCTTATATGAACTAATATGCTGTGAAAATTTCTAGGAAATCCACTTAGTTATTGTTTTTTTATGAATTTTTTTGTGTAGTTAAGTCAGGCATAAAATCAAATTTTCAATAAATTGTATCTAATAATATAATAATAAACTAGCCATTTCAGCCCTTGAAAGGACTTTGACCTAACTTTTAATGATCAAATTGTGTTGTGCGTGTTATTAAATATTTGAACACAATTGATCGAGAACTGGACCTACTAGTTTTATGCCGACTCTGAACGGCTAATGTGCTAATGTTCTCAAGAAGCTTTACATGGCAATATTTACTCTCTGAAGTTTGTCATTATCTGCAGAGAGGTAGCGACCCAACAAAAAAATTAATTCAAATGAAAAAAACTTTCTGTGTCAGATGGAATTGAACCAGGGTTCTCTGCCGTATGGGTCACGCACTCTACCCACTGCGCCACGGCCGCCACCGATTAAAAATTGTATCTACGTAATTTTTTATCCGATTTCAATAAATGAGGTATCGTTAGAAAGGTATTGGAAAGTAGTTTCTGGAAAAAATATGACATTTTTGGATTTTTTATGTCAAGGTTGCCAACATATTTAAAAAAAAAATATATTTGCTAATTTTTCTAAAAAAAGCATAATTTTTTCTTTCATAATTTGAAGGAGTATTTGACCTTTTAATGACAAAAAATTTAGGGAGGTGTTATTATATGTTTTTTTTCGCAAATCCAATTTTTATGCACATACCTTATCATTATAAGGCACTTTATCGCCTAGAGCTTTTATACTGTTTAAAGATATTTGCAAATTTTTTTCTGCAAAATTGCCTTATTAGAACCAACATTTTATTTAATCATACAGGGTTTTCCAATAAGAGGTGTTATTTTGGTATTCAAAGAAAAATGTAATTTTTTGAGATAAATGATCGGATGTTTATTTCATAATAAAGAGTAAGGTATGTCGTTAAGAATGAAAAACAACATCAGCCAAATGGCCACCACGACCACGCTTACAGGACAATATTCTTTTCATGAAATTTTCCATAACCAAATCGCAAAGTGGCTGCCCTATGTCATCGATAGCCTCACGAATTCCAGCTTTGAGGTCTTCAAACGATGCTGGACTGTTGGCGTGGACCTTATCTTTCACGTGGCTCCAAAGGAAGAAGTCGCAAGGTGTTAAATCACAAGAACTTGGTGGCCAATTGTGATTACCTCTTCGAGAGATAACACGGTCCGGAAACTTTTCCCGTAAAATATCAATGGTTTCGTTGCTTGTGTGGCACGAAGCGCCGACTTGTTGAAAGTAAACTTTGTCCAGATCAATATCATCCATTTTTTTATTCCATTTTTAGTAATGGCGTAGTTTCTACTTGTCAAATGTCAAAGAATAAAAGCTTTAAAAGTGAGCGATTCACAATAGCGGGCGATTCATAATAACACCTCTTATTGGAAAACCCTGTATAACGTGAAAAAAAAACAAAAAATAATTGTTCTCTTTTTCCACTTTTATTTGTATGAAGGTAAACAAAATTTTGACTATTATTTATAAAGACAAAATCTAAACCTTATAAAAGATCATATGAAGAAGACCATATTAAATTCTAATGGATTTTGTTCCGAAAAGTTTTAAAATCGGTTTGATAACAAAAGAGTTATGATGTTTACACTGTCGCTTTTTAAATAAAAAAGTTCTAATGATTTATACGGCAATTTTTCTTGGCAAGTAAAGTATTATTGTAGTAGTAAAACATTCAACTTGACCACTATTTTTGATCAGTTGAAATATTAAAATATCGTCTGCGGTTGAATATCGTCAAGCTATTTTCTTTCTTTTATTAATAGGAATAAAACTATAAAACTTTTATGTGTCACTTATAGCTTGAATATTTTTGAATTTCCACATTTTCACATTGAGCTTCCGCATTTTTAAAAGACTCTTTTGAGCAAAACCGATAACATATTGTTGATTCTTTTGTTAAAGTGAATGCGTGGAATGGGCGAGTAGGAACTTTTTTGAAAACCATGTCTTCGGGCACTTTCCGCAATTTGTCGGAAACGTATCATTCGATTTGGATGAATATTTTTTGTGATAATCAACATCCAAATGCATTGGAAAAATCTCTTAAACCAATCGTTTTTAAATTCAATCGAAATCACTTACCATAGCCTTAAATACGTTTATCTCAAAAACACTTTTTTGCGATTGGTTGTGATGAAAACGTTTCAAAAAAATTTTCCGATTTGAATTATTTTTGCATCACATACTTTAAACAGCAGTCATTTTTGTCGATGCTAGAATCATGAGGGTAGCTCCAAAAGCAAAGCAACTGGGCCTATTCTAAGTTTTAAAAAATACCTTTTTTCTAAATGTTTACAGTTGGATGCTACAGTTCCGTTCTTTTTTTAACGACCCTCTTAATTTTAATACCGACGATAATTGCATTAGTTCTTAACATATTTTCTTTTTGGTTTTTATTTTCAAATGATGCACAAACATTTTTTTATAACAACCAGTGGCATACCTTTTTTTTTTTTTCTTAGTGTACTTTGACATGACATACAAAACCAACAACGACGACCACAACAACAGCAATAATTTTTAAAAAAGCTTGAAATTCTATCTGTTCAATAAAAAAACCGTTTGGCGATATCCCTTATAATTTTTTTGCAATTAAAATTTTAGCGAGGCATTCAATTTTGGGTCGCAAAGTTTTCCTGAAAGATTCTAACAGTTTCATTTTACGTCATTTTTTGTGATTATATCTCTTAAAAGCATTTTATGATCATTCCGGGTATAGAGTATTTATAGATAGGTTTCTTTATTTACTCTTAAGCTGTAGTTTTAATGGAACTATGCATGGCGTAACATATTTTTTAAAGAACTTTCTTTCCACTTAAGAAGCTTAGCCACAATCTGCCATTTTAATTTATTTTCATATAAAACTTATTCATACAATTTTTTTATATTTAAATTTGATTGGATATGTTTTTTTATTGTAATATGCTGCAAGGCAGTTGCAATGGCTTTTGTTTTCCATAAACGCTGATACATACACAAGACACAAATGTATCTTAACCCAATTAAAAGAACAAAATGCTACCTTAAAATAACTATTACCGAACATGACACACATATTTTTATTTATGCATGGATCTCTCTCTTAAGTGACTCATGCCACAAGCCGTGAAACTCATCTATGTTTTTGAATATCGCTGATAAGTATCTACAAAAACACACCACAACAAACTCCATTCATTCGAAATATTGCGCATTACTCATAGGTTGTAAGATAGAAAAATTTCGATATGTCGAAAACATCAAGATCTTGTAAGTCCACAAGACAAGATAATTACCTGAGTACAAAAGCTTGCGCAGAACATAAACTTCCTACAGCTTAGATGCTTTTTGTTTTTTCTCCTAGCACAAGCGTTTGTAGCATAAAACGTTTATTCATCTTCAGCTCACGATAGCTAAATCATGCGTTTCAAATTTACTTCAAGCTCTTGAAACAAGGTTGAAAAATATGGTTAAGACAAAGAAAAAATTGAAAAAAAAAACAAATTAATAGGCACTCTTAACGAAAATAAATCTAAATAAACGATTTATTGTGTTTCCTGATGGTTACACAAAAGCCAGTCATAAATAAATATTAACGGCGTAATTTTTAAGTAAAAAAGTAATTCTCATATTTTTCATTTATTTTTTTTTTTTTGTAAGTTTTGCAAAATCAATAAGTATCTGCAAAAATACAAAAAAACAATTTGCCAACTTCCAAAAATTAAATACAAACTACAACAAGCGGCCCGAATAAAAAAGTTTACTTTTGCATTTGGCAAAAAATGTTAAGACAATTATTTATTTAAACATTTTTTTAGGGCAACTTTGTGGTCAATGACTTCAATGAAGCTTAACAGGCTGTTTGCTCATTTTAAGTTTGTCTATTTTGTCAAAAAATCTGCTTTTAACAATGACTGTTGTAGGTTTTTTTTTTTATTTTTTTTTTTTTTTTTTACTTATGACTCATTTTTGACCTGATTAATTCAATGTTCTTTACTTTCGCACATATTGCGCCAGAGTTTTTGAAGTACTTAACAGCAACTCACCTTTATTAAAATTTGAAGCCAGCGGCAACAAATGATTGGTTCTTCTTTTTCTTCTTCTTCTTCTTCTTATTCTTCTTCTTCTACAACTTTTCTTACAATGTACAAATCGTGTAATGTGCTAATAGTGTGTATGTATGTGTTTGTGTGCGTGATTGTAATTTGTGTTAAACGTGCAGTTTTGAAAGCGTGGACCATTAAATGGCAGTTGAACACGCAAGCACAACAAAAGCTTTCTTTCGACACATTATGAGAAGCTCTCATCTTAATATTAAAAATTTTTCCCAACACCATCTTCTTAACACTTGAGCTGAGAAAAAGGCAGACATTTATGTTAAAGTGTAGAAACATCTAACAAACTCCATTTGACTATTTTATCTGCGATGTACTTTAATTAAGCTCATTAAAATTGTTATAATTTGCTTAAAACAACAACAAAAAAAAAAACAATTTAAATTAGCTAGCTAATTTGCAAACCTTCTCCAAAAAACTTTTTTCGGTTTTTGATTTTTTTGTTATTTATTTTTTATAAATAATATTGCCAATGCTGTTCCTGGGATAGTTACGAGCAGAGGCACTACCAATTAACCCATTTACACCAGCTGTAATCAATTGTGTGCCCTATCCTGACTGTATTTTTTAATTCAGTGCGTTTTATGCCAACTCCAAACGGATAATGTGCATGTTCTCAAGAAGCTTAATTTGTATGGTCTAATTAGGCTCGCATGGCATAGCAGCGCATGCAACGTCGATAAGCAGCTAGCACATAGCAAAATAAACGACGATTATGCAAAACATAGAATAATTTCACAACAGCTTTTTCGGCAAAACGTCAAATGCATAGAATATACGCACTCACCATTGTTTACAGCAATAACCATGTCAATTTTGTTTGAATTAAAAAAAAAGTAATTCATACATAATGAAAAAAGCATTGTACCAAATATTTGAACCATTATAACTTCTTTGTTTTTAAAGTGATTGAATCATTTTTTTGGACAAAATGTAAACAAATTCTTAGGACTTTAACTTTATGTAAAAAAAACAATTTTAGGGGGGATAAATCGGGCTAACAAGGCTTACTAGTTAATTATGACCTTGGAAGTAAAAATGTTCTGAAGGAAAAATGTGATACTTGTAAAGCACTTTAAAACGACATATTACTTTTTAAGATCAGATATGTTATGCTCAAGTTATAGAAAATAGACCATTTTAGCTGTTTTTCCGATGTTCCAAAAAAATTTTTTTTTTATTTTGGAATCCATGCGAGGTCAGCTTTGAAATGGGGGTGCTTTTTTTCTTTTCGACCCACTCTAATACACAGCAATCAAAATGAAAAAGATCTTTTGTGTTTATTTATGTTTAAGAGATGAATTTCTGTGCGTTGACATATTGTGCATAATCAGATACACGCACGTAAAGAAAAAAAAAAACGTTTATCGCCAGTTTGCCGCAAACGAACTTCGTTTGTTGTGCTTGAAATCGTTATTTGCAAACCTTTCAACAGTTGTCATAATAAAACTCAATTGTGAGAAACGCATCATTTAGTTGCAGGAAATTAATTTCGTTTGTCATAAACGCGAGTGATTTTTAAATTGCAATAATTGAAAAATTTGCTTTTCCCAACTGAAAACTTCGCTTGTTTTTCCCTTCGTTGTATAAACACAACGCTTATAGTTCAGAGTTACTTTTTGGACAAATTGTAACTATAACATATAAGTAAATTGGTAGTTTGGTTAATACGCGGACGGAGAAGGCAACAGAGGTACTATGAGTTCAATCCTTAAGAAGACGGACGGACATATGGAGAAAGATAATTAATATAATAAAAAATAATAATTTACCGAAATAGCTTGCGATATATAAGATATAAGTATTTTTAAGTTTATGACAACTTTATATTCGTTTGCGGCAAATAAAACTTGCAAACAAAGTGCAGTTGGTAAATTGCGATAAAAAAAAGTTGCGATTAACGAACAATTTCTTTGCGTGCGGAAATCCCATTCAACGGATCCCATGTGATACTTTTTAAAACATTCGCTGCTATGCTATGTGAGGTTAATCATGGTGTAATAATAATAAGGTGTTAGTCGATTTGACATTCTCTCTCAAAATGATAAATTTTTTCGCCCCGCTCCTGTCAAAAACAGCTGATGGTGAATTGGAATAAAAATAAATCAGCTAACGTGCAGTCGGTTGAAGCTCAATACCATGTCCACTTCTTATGATGGCTATTATCAGTTGAGGTATTGAACATTCTGTCATGGCATTCTATATTTTCTTGAAGCAGTCGATGTGAATGCAAGACAATTTGCATGCTGGCTAAAGCTTCATGTCTGTGGCACCTTCCAGCGCACGTTTTTGATAACATGACAAAACCATTCAATGGCGAACTTGGCAAATGGCCGAAGACAACTGCAATAACTTTTTGTCAACACAACACGGCACAATTAATTGAATTAAATATTTGTTTAAACTTTATTCGCACAATAACCTATAAAAACTATAACACATCATCATCTAGCAACTCAAACAAATAACACAATCAACGGCTCCTCTCTTTCGCTCTCAATTTTTTGACAGAAAGAAAGCTTTTCTTGGTGTTGTCAAAAATTCACTAACACCTTATTATAATTACACCATGAGGTTAATGAGACCATGGTATAATTAATCAGGTAGGTGTGACAGTTTTCAATCCGAACATGAATTGTCAAAAATCATACAAAACAAAGCAAACAAAAAAACAAAAAAAAAAAAAACAGCCGAGTTTGACAATCCATGAACGATCTCGTGAGAAAATAGCCTGTTGTCAAACCTACCTGTATAATTGTATCATGAATGAGACCATTACTCTTTACTCTCTATTTTTTACTCTCTAAGGCCATTGTTTACAGAGGGTTGATGGCCGATCAGAAAAATCAATTTTACTTGAACACATTTTCTGTGTCGGATTGGGGATTCAATCCACGAATCTCGAAGTTCGTAAAATTTGCTTCATGGTAAAATACAAGAATGATAGAAATAAGATAACGCAGTCCCGTTATCTAATGCTCTCTTTCTCAACTGAGTGCATAACGTCACACAGTACTTTTGCTTGACAAAAACGAATGCAAATGTGCGATCTCTTAGGCAAATTGACGAAATTAAAAATAAATTCTTTCGAGAAAGTAAAGTAAAATATCCAGTTTTCTGTATAAAAATATGAATATTTTCGTATACGAAAAATATGAATTTTTTAAACTTTCAAGATTTGTATCTCCTAAACCAGAGGTGTGGAACCCTTTTTTCCTGAGAGGCCACATTTAAAAAAGCAGTAACAAAGGAGGCCACATAAGTTTCAATACCGATAAATATAACTTTTGTAAAATTATTGCTGTTCAAATAAATTTTTGTTTTTTTAAATTCAGTTTTTCAAAAATAAAAATATTGACAATAAAGAGATAAAAAAGTGTTCATACATGCTATTTTATTATAAATTTATGAAATAATTTTATTTTTATGTATTTGAATATATTGGAATAATCGTCGAGGCCACATGAAAAAATAAAAAAGGCCACAGGTTCACCACCTCTGTCCAAAACTATTCGAGACTGACAAAATTTTATTGTACCAATGGGTTAAGGAGGTTCATATACATATTATAAAAATAAGAAAAAAAAAATATTTAGGTGTGGGTGTGGGAGTAAAATTTCTCCAAAGTCTGACAATATCGCTTGTGACGTCATGCTCTCTCTCTTTCTCATTTGTGAAACGCGTAATCTGGTTTCTATCATTCTTGGGTAAAATAAAGAAGGTAGTCTCGCGTTATTAAATTCTCTACCCAAATAATGTTCCTTTTCTCTTTGCTGTTGTTCGTTGTTCAGTGTTTTTTTAATTCTGACTCTTGGCTCTCAGCCGCGGGTCTACCTTGTTTATTCTACCACGATTTGCTTTAAATGATTCAAGTACACTTCCGCGTATGGTCATAAGTGCCATCACATAAATAACTGCACACTTCCTCATTAATTCGACTCATAGTGTAATAGACAATGTGAACGTGAAAGTTAAATTTTTGGCTTCATCTGTCAAACTTATGAACGAGTGAATGAAACAGAATGGATAATCTTGTATCGTTTGACAGCTCAAACATTTTTCAAAAAAAGTAGAAATTTCGCGATCATCTTGTTGCAACACCATGACTCGATTGAAGTTTTTTAAAATGGACTCAGTTTCAATTCTTCTTATCTTATAAAATAATCGCAGACATCGAATGTTGTCGTACACTTTTTTAATATTTATAATAAAAAAAGAGAATGAGACTTATACCATTCGAAAGGTACTATGCCACAGATGTGCCGAAAAATAAAAATAATAAAAAAAATTAAATATATTATGTGATTATTGTAATTAAAAAAAAATATGCATTCTCATACCCATGACTGTAGTTCGAATCTATCTCCTTTTCAAGTTTTGCAAGCAATTGTTACTGCTCTCTTTCCCTTTTTCTCTCTGTCTCTCTCTATCTCTCTCTCTCTCTCTCCCTCTCTCTTCTCTCTCTCTCTCTATTTTTGTGTATCTCACTTTGTTGTTGTTGGTTTTCACTAACTTTGGGTACTGAGGAGAGAGTACGATCAGCCCCGAGACAATTTTATTAATTCAACCAAGAACTGAAGTTGTGTGGCATTTTTTGTGTTGTTGTTTTTTCTGAAATTCCCTCTCTACGGTAACCTCATTCTCAAAAATGTTTACCAAGTTCCGTATTCATATTAACAAATGCCATAAGAAAGCTTTATTTATTTGTAACATCTGTAGAAAAGTTGACGGAATTTTACCGATTCTTGAAATTTAATTTTGAAAAATAGTCCAAAATTGCTATTTCATACAAATTTTTTTATTGTTATTGTATTCATTTGCATAACAAATGTAAAATTCTATTTAATATAAAAAATATATCTGAGTAAAAAAAGTAAGAGAATGTGTGAGATTTTTTCTTTTAATTAATGTGAAAAAATCCACCGACTTTTACGAATTGAAGTATAAAATTAATATAGGCAGGGGAAGACCCCTAGGGACTGACAGATTTCAACTATTTTTGAAATATTTCTTAATTGAGTTGCTTAAACTAACCATGCATGCCAAATTGCATTCTCCTAAGAGCACTCCTTTTATTTTTGACCAACTTTTGCACGGGCTCAGTCTACTGTGCGACGTACTCTTTCAGAAGTATAGCAGTGTTACTCTGTTGCAATCGAAAATTCCAAATTTGTTGGATTGTGTTATTGAAAAGCAGTTTTTAATCACTCACAATTTTCGCTCACAACTCGCATGCCTCTTCGCTCCCACTGATCAATCATAAATCACACCAAAGTCAAAGTTGATGGAAAACCTAAACCACCTGTTGTGTCTTGCTGCAAGTACATCAACTTTCACTCGCAACTGTAGCCAAAGATGGCGAGTTTAACATTTAACATTCCTATTATTTTAGTGTTCAAAGCTTGATTTTTTTTTTCTTTTTTTTTAATAAATTTATTTAATGTTTATTGTGGTGGTTATTTATTTATGTTTATTTTGCTAAATTTTTTTGCCGCTATAAAGCAAAGGTGCTTGCATAAAAATAAGAACAATTTCGTCACAGCTCAAGCAAAATTTAAATGATTTTCAAAAAATGTTTGAAAATCAATCAAAAACTGCTGTTATTTTGTTTTGTTTGTTTTTTTTTTTTTGTTTTTAATTTATTTACGTATTTTCCTGAATCTTGTAACGATTAAATCGTTTTGCAGCTAAAAATAAAATGAAGCAGTTATTAGAGGCAGCAACGTGCTGTTGTTGGTGCAGTTGGTGTAGTATTTGGTTTTGTTATTGATGTTGCTGTGTGTTTGTTGTGGCACTCGTTGTTGTTGTAGTATTATTGATGCCAATAGGTCATACATAACGTTATTACAGTAAATCGAAAAATGGACAAACAGATACACAGCCGGCACGAGTGGCAGGCAACAAAATAGGAAAACATTGCAACAACAAAAGCAGCAACAGCAACATTATGGCTTTATATATTGCATCTACTATGTTGTTGGCTTCTACTGCGAGAGCTTTTTAATGAATCGAACTTACGAAGCTGTGCGCGAAATTAATTATAATTTTATTTTCTCCATTATTTTTTCCATAAGAAAGAAAAAAAAAAGAAATATTATTATTTTGCTGTTGTAATCGCTGTAGCTTTTTGTTGTAATGCATTGCATTAGCAGAGCTTTGCATGTGCAACAACAGGATTGCAGCGAATCAAATTGAAATCTTGAAGTGCTGTGTGCTTTAAGCTAAGCTAAGCTGAACTGAGCCGAGCTGAGCTTAAGTTATGTTGAATGGCTGCGAATGGAAATGCAAAAATTTTCCCAGCTGATGCCATCAGAAGAAATGAGCATTTCTGATATTATTTTCTTTTTTCATTCAACTGTATGCATGTGTTTGCGTAGTTTTTTTTTTTTTTTTTTTCACTTCAACTAAGTCTCTTCGTAACGGTAAAGCTCAACTGAGTTCAACTTCACAGCAGTGAATTAAAAAATCTTAACATGTGTTGTGCTGTCAGCTCGGCAAATGAAAAGCAAAGAAAGGATTAAAATTTTAATTTCTTTCTCTCTGGGTAAAAGAACATACACGAAATTTTGGGAAAGAAAGAAATAAAATAAATTTTCGGCGAACATTTAACGTTAATCATAGTTTAATAATTTGTAAAAAATTTTTATGATAAATTTTTAATGTGACCTTTCTTTATTTATATTTGAACAAATTTCAGCTTTAGGCTAAGTTTGTTGACAACAAGACAACATGAAAACAATAACGGCAACAACCAACAACAACAACAACGGTTCTGTATAGAGCAAATCACACAGCAGACTAGACAGACTGTTTCATTGGCCGCTACACCAACTCATCAGTAGTCTTACATGACTTTTCACTGTGATCCACTCAAGCAACTTTGGTTCTACTTATACTGGAAATATGCCGAGAAAGTTACCCGGAAGTTTATTTGACATAGAGAAAGCTTTTATATTAGTAACTGAGTTTTTACCTACTTTTGATGCACCCTGTGTCAAGGTTAATATTGATAGTGTCATACTTTTAAGCACAGCCTTAACTCATGTGCTTCTTCGAAATTCGATCACTGTGTTTTACTGCTATCAAAGCATGTTGAGGTTGTGTTTATTTTTTGTTATTCTTCTTTTTCCCAGATTTCCGTTTTTAGGGTTCAGCTACTTTAGTTGATGATACACCTTAACGGTGTGGAGAAAATTTGTTATGAAAAACTTGCTGTATGCTAAACACACAACTAATCATATTTTTTCCTTAACATTTTTAATACGGGCGTGCTCTCCCAGAAATCAGTTAAACTAGCTGAACCCTAAAACGAAAGTGTGGAAAAAGGGAGGAGTTAACAACAAAATAACACAAGATGCGTTTTTTCAAAACTACTTTGTTGAATCCGGTGCGTAACACAACTCAAAATGTAACACACCAATCTTAATGAACTTTTGAAGACATCTTTTCTCTGGTTAATACTTGCGGATCGTTTAAAAAAATAAGAGTTAAATTTATTCTATTTTTTACAGGTATTAATAGGCTGATTTTTTTTTTTTAAATACTGCCTATAAACTCAAAGCCGCGTCAAAAATCGAAAATCATATATTTTTCAATATAATTTCATTCATCCGCACAACGAAGTAATAAACTTAATAAATTACTTTGATTTTTTGATTTCAGATAACATTGTGCCTTTTTTTGAAGCGCCTCCGATCTATCCACCACCACGACATAAACAAATTTATATTTGTTTTTAATTTCTATAAAAATTCCTACATACCTTCCAAATTTAGCTCTTTAATATGTAAAAAAATTGATTAATTTACATATTCTCTCAGAACTGAGAAAAAAAAAATCGTAAAAATCTGTTTTTTTTTCGGCCGCGGAAACCATTTTGCCCCCTTAAGATTTTACATGTGACGTGATGCTCTTATCTTTACCTTATCTTTGTCTTCAAAGTTGCTTAAGCTTGTAACCCTATTTTTATTCAAACCTTGTCAACGTCCACATTTCTTTTTTTATCTTACTCTTGCTCTTGCTTTTGCTCTTTCTCTTGCTCTTGCTTTTGCTCTTGATCTTGCTCTTGCTCTTGCTTTTGCTCTTGCCCTTGCACTTGCACTTGCTCCTGCTATAATTCTTACCATAGCTTTTGGTATTGATTTTGCCTTTTATACTTTTTTAAGTTTTTGTTTTTGTTTTGGTTTGATCATTGCTTTTTTTCGAGTCTTTTTTGTTTCTTGAGTCTTAAAAACCAGGAATACAATGTTATATTTTTATTTATAAATGCATTATACATTATTATTTAAAGCCATCCAAAGTGCGCCATACGGATCTGTTTCGAATTCTAGATGGACTTGTTTCTTCATATATTTTATCCGAAACTGATGCGTTTTCGTATAAAATTCCTCTCAGAATGTTGACTCGCTTATTCTATTTGTTTTGATGGATTACGTTATGAGTTCGAAACGTGTCCGTCGAAATGTAAAATAGCGAATTCCGCGCCAACGGACTGTAACGGGTTCAAAACAAATCCGCATCTGTTTTTGTGTGCATTGGGATCTAATATATCCATGCAATGATGGTGCATTTGGTGCATTAGTATTGTATTTTCTTAGTATTGTACCATAAAATTTAGCGTTGAGCCTTTAGTAACCAAATGATAAATGCATGAAAATGTTTTTGCATATTTGTTGCATTTTCGATGCATTGGCTGTTGCTTCCTTATTCTTATCAGCCATTCCAAATTAAAGGCATCAAAAAAACGTAAATTACGGGTTGACCACCTCCGATGTTGCTCAAATTTTCAGAATTGAATCTTCTCATGAAATAAAAACACTAATTTGAGTAAAAATATTTTACAAATTTTTCAAGTTTTTACGTAACATTAAAATTTCGTCAAAATGGGAGAAAAAGTGAAATTGCCTTACTCTTGAAAAATCATATATTCAACAAAACTAACTCAATTTTCACGTTTGAGGTATTTTCGAAAAAAAAACAATAAATAGTTGTTTTTTATAAAAATATAAAAAAATTAAATTATTTTTTTTAAGTTTCTTAACTTCAAGGTCAAATTTTGGAAGTCATAAAAATAGGATTTTTCCCCACTTTAAAAATTGAAAAAAAATATTTTCAAAAGGTTTGTTTTATTACCTTTCCATCTGCCAAAAATCTGGAGGGTGTTATTTTTCTTTCTATTTTAATAATTTATTTAATATTTTTTAAACGACCACCTACCATACTACTTCCATACAACCATACTATGTACATTAGACTGTAACTCAAAAAAAAAAAGTGCGCCGTATACCAGTGTTTTTATTTCATGCGAAGATTCAATTCTGAAAATTTGAGCAACATCGGAGGTGGTCAACCCGTATGAGTGATACGTTCAAAATGGAATGGCTGTTATACCTTTTTTTTTTGTTTTGTTTTTGTTTTTATTTTTCAAAAATAAACCTTTAGAGTGGTAAAATAACATTCACACATGCATGTTTACTAAGCGCGTAATGACTCCATGCAACGATATTGGAATTTTGTTACATAAGCTGCTGTTTCCGCAGCCTATTGACATTATTATCCATTATTTTATTTGTGTTCGGAAGGTCACAGCACATTAATTTTGTTCATTAATATTGACAGTATCATGGAGACTATGCGGGGTATAATTTCATGCAACGACGTTGCATCTTAGTAGTATTTTCGATAATTGAATGGCTCACTTTGTTGTCATCCACTAATTTTGAAGCTTTGTTCTTAAGCGGTCCCATTTTACCTGATATTGTTATTATGTAGGTCAAAGAATTAATCTTCACTGCCGTACAATCGTTTTTATCCTTACGTCTATGTCTAGCGAGTAATAATTCCATGCAACGCCGTTGCATTTCTTAAAACATGCACTTTTTAAAAACCATGAACGATAAAACGAAGCGTTGTCACAACAAAATTTTATGGTTCCTTTAGCACAAATTTTTTTTTAGACTAAACCATCGTTCAGGGGATGCCCCCTATAAATACGAAAGCATTGTGTTAATTCGAAAGAAGGGTGATAGTTAGTTGGAGGGTGGTAAAATAAACTTAGAAGATAACAAATAAGATCTCAAATATATTGTTTCACATAAATTTTTTATATAGTATAGTTTTTTCATAGTTTAAGAGCATTTTTTGTTGAAGATTTTTTCAAAGTAGTGATTTAGACATTTAAGAAAAATAGTATATTTTCATTTATGATTGTTTTAAAGTGTCTTCGTGATTCTGATGTTTCAATAACTACTGTTTGATCCATGGCATCTATTGACCTGTTGTTTTACATCTTATTTGCTAGTCATTAGAAGAAAGAAGCCCTTTTTTAACTTTTGACTCTAGTTTAATGACCAGAACTTCTACACTCGTAAAACATTTCACTGCAATAAAAAAAAAAAAAAAAAAAATTCAAATCTGATGGGCTATTCAGCAAAAATTATTAGCATTGCGTTCTTTTTAAAAGTTATACTATAAAAGCTCTATTAGAATATGGTTTTTATTCTATTTTGACAATTTTTATGGTACTTACTTTGAAACTTTTTTATTTCTAAACGATAAGTCAACAGAAATCTTACAAAAAACTTCATAAATAGCATTTTGAGAGTAGAAATGAGTCATATTCCAATCGATGCGTAACGACGTAAGCAAATTATTTCGAATTCTCCTTTTTTTTCTCTTTACATCAAGTTGCAGCCAGGCGCTCTGCTTCAACCAAATTTGTCACAATTGTCTGCCCATAAAAATACCTCCATATTATTGCATTTTGAATGCGGCTTTTATATGTTGATTGATTGAAATATCAAAATGACAAAAAACATTCCTTTTTGATGACCAAAAAAAAAAAAATAAATATTTTATTTACATAACAAAAGGTGCATGAAAATGCGCCTGCCTGCAATCAGCCAAACAAACGGGAGAACAGACAGACAAATAAACTTTGAGACGAACGTGCAGCAAATTCAATATGCGATCCATATTAAGGCAGCGTATGTAATGCGGCATAATAGCTACAACAACACCGACAATACCATACAACAACCAACAATAATACCATAACGTCAGCCAGACCAAGTCAACATAAGCCTAACGCATATTCATTAAAGACCACAAGCAACGAGCATTTAAAGTTTTATTTTAAAGCTTTTAAAATGCATAACATGTATGTGTGTATGTGCGAAAGCACAATGCCACAATAACAACAAAGCAAAATACTGCAACAAAAAAACAAAAAAAAAAAAAAAAATAAAAATAAAACTAAAAATGAATTTTATAAAAATTTGTATGTTAAAAACAAACAAAGAACTCAACGATTCGTATAAAAGACGCAATGAAAGAGCAAATAAATGGCGCACAAGTTCAGTGTCTTTCATAAGGAAACAAAAACAAATACAACAATAACAACAACGTCAACATTGCCTAAATGCAACGTCACAATATTTAGCACAACAGCAACGGCTAAATCCCGCAATAGCAAAATTAAATAAAACGAAAAACAAAAAAAAAAAAAAAAAAACAAAAATCAATGCAATAAAAGTAAATTTTATTCAAAACGTCTCACCGCTTAACAGGGTGTTATCACTTCTGGTGATGTTATAGATAGTTGTAGAAGAAAAACTACTGTAAAGTAATAGAAGTAGAAGTAAAAGTTACAAGTAGGAGCACTAGTTGAAGTAGTATCACTCAAAGTAACATTAAATATAAAAAATTGACTTATGAAGAAAAAGTTTTTGCACCAGACAATCTACTAGTCTTTAGTCTGATACATAAATGGCATCCCTAGACTCAAATCAATATTAATTTTCTGGCATATCTCCAACGATGACTGTCAAAATTTGAGTTAGTTTCACGCCATAACTTGTGGATGACAGTAATTTAAAGTAAACGGAATTTGTTATTTTTGTTACAACGAAAAAAGTCAATTTCGAGTTTTGATAAAGCATTGTTTTTCGATGGCGAAAAAACACTGTACAAGCAAAGAAATGGATCGACAAATCTTGTGATGAATCTACTTCTCGAAAATCAACCATAATTTATTGATTTGCTTAGTTCTATCGTAATTTTCTGCGCGCTTCTGATGAAGAACATTCAGGTCACCCAAAAGAGGTAACAACTACAACAGAATCCAGAGAAGGCTTCAGAGAATTATGATTTCAAGAATATTTTAATGAAATTCAAAATGAAAAAATTAAATGCAATTTCTTCAAAAGTATTCCGTTGATCTGGTACTTAGTAGTGCGAGTAGTACCTCTCAAATTTTCTATAAGATTCCATCTAAAATTATTTTTTATTTTTTTTATAATAGAAATAGGAAATGTTTTTCTTCTCGTTGGTATCAAATTAAAAGTCTCATTTTCTTCGCTCTTAAAAGTCATCAGCCTTAACAGTTATTTTTAATTAAAAATATTGGTATAGCCTGTTGTCAAAATTCGACCACATAAACACCGATTGTTGTTTTATATTTTTTTGTGAAGTGAAAATTATTAAACTGAGAAATACTTTAGGGTAATCAAAGAAAAGGCAAAATTAAAATAAGTGTTTTGAAGTGAATTAAAAATTAGGTTGATTTATTTCTTAAAGATTTCATTAAAAAAATTAAGTGACATGCATGGTGAGCTGTTGTTTATGTTTAGATTTCATAGTCTTCTAGAGTGGTAACAATAAATTTTTCAGAAGATTTCTAATTCACAACGCATTTTATTCAAATCAAAATTGAAATAAAATTCAATGCAAAGTTAGAGTGAAGAAGATATATATTTCCACAAAAATTTAGTATTACTCTTACTTTCCTAATTAATTCGCCACCAGTTCTCTAGCTCAGTATTTTGGCGTCAAGTGGCGAGCTTTCTTTCTCTTCACTCTGTGCGGATCGTTTCACTTAACTGATACCGTAGTGTAAGGAAATAAAAATATCTATACATCATAAAAATACATTATACTTCATTTTATCTGTTCAAAGCAGGTAAATATCTATAAAAAACATTCGGTGCACTCCTTTCTCCCTACTTTAATTCATTTAACATGGGAGAAAATGGTTTCTTACTGTTTTGCATACGCCTTTTTATAATTGATGTAAAAGATAATCACAATTAGGTATTAGGTATTGTGTATTTGTGATATATTCCATATCTGTAGTAAATTTGTAATAAAAAATAAAATGCATTGACGCCTAAATATTGTACTTTCTTTTTATTCAACTGGCGAATTTTACATGAATATGTCATAGCAAAGGCTAAATTAATACGTTTTAGTTTACCAGTCCCTAATCACTTCACAAGTGCGATAAAACCAGCTAATTCGCTAAACAGAACGTGAAATTAATCTTGAGTTCATAAATGTATATTTTATCGCAGTAATTTTTTTTTTCATATTGTTCAAAGTAATTGAACTAAATCTGTTTTTACGAATTTATTACTTTGAACTATATAAGCCAGTAGCGGTCGTGCTGCAATGGGTAGAGTGCGTACAAACATTTAATAACACGTACAACACAATTTGATCATAAGAAGTTCGGTCAAAGTCCTTTCAAGGGATGAAATGGTCAACATAGAAACACAAAACATGAAGAGCAAGCAGAATGAGTTTTTAGTATATTAAATTGACCCTGTTTATACATTAACTCAGGTCAGAAAAGTAGCTAGTGCTCATAGAACTACACCAAGAAAAAAGCTTATGTGAAATTAATAAAAAACCTAGTATGATTTATACGATGGCTTTGGCAGTTTTCAGCCTCCTAAGTATTTGGGCAAAACACCTAAGTTTTACATGTTGACTTACCGATATTGATTTGGATGATAAATAAGTGAAGTATTTTGTAATTTACACGTTAGCTTCGACAATTTATATGAGCGTGCGTGTTTATTCTGCCGAACATAGTTTTCAAGTTTTCAACAAAAAACTTTCTTGAACTAAAAAAATTTAATTAGACAAATAAATATACAGGGAGAAGTATAAAATATACATCTACTTAGGTAAATTACTTTATATTGTTGTTGTAAAAAATTCCCAAAGACAAGTATGAAATGTACATTTACTTAGGTAAAATTTTGTATATTGCTGTTGTGCAAAATTACCCAAGTACTAAGATGAAACTTCTAAATAAAATGAACCAAAATTTATTGAGCAAGATAGATTTTGCTCATACCATTTTGATAAAGTGTCAAAATTTTCGGTGGTTTACCTACACTATTGGTGAAAATGTTATATTCTTGGCTTAGGTGAATCAAACTTTTTTTTGGCAGGGTATGAAGTAAATGCTCTCAAATTAATGTATTAAACAATATATTACTTTGATGAATAAGCATAAGTTTCTAATGTCCATACAATTATTTTTACCTAAGCCGACTTAGGTAATTTAACTATTGTTTTTTTTCTCGGTGTAATGAGTAACTATTAAATAGTGGATAAATAGTTACATAATTTCGATTGGTTCGATACTGAAGGATATATTGAGTTTTAAACACATGACTTTTTTATATATGAAAAATATATATACGAAAAAAAGCCTATTGCAGGTAAATTGTGTTGAAAATACTTATAAAAAAAATATTTGTATATTATATTTTCTGTAAAAATAATTAATTGTTGTTAGTTTCCTTAACAACATAAAAATCAAAACAATATCAAAAATACAACAATTTGCTTGGTATATCAGTAAAATCTGATTAAAACCAAGCCTACCTCACATTAAAAGGGATCATTGTAAAATGCTAAAATCTCTTAAAAATAAAAAAAAAATAAAAAAAATAAAATAATCTGGAAACTTGGAATTTTTCGCACTAGCTTTGTACATTCCAAATACGCACTCATACTTTGATATCAGTATTTGCAAACTCGGTTTTCACACAAAGTGACGTCATCAAAATAAACCAAGATAGCAAAACCTTTATACGCTAATGTATTGACGTAATTATATATTATATACTAGGTCTGTTCCCTTACTTTGAGCACAATTAGTTTTTTTAACCCTCATTTTACCCCCACCCAAAACGTAAATATTAATTTTGTCACTCCGCTTGTAACGCCTATAAGGAGGCGTGGTAGGTATAGAAAAGTATATATTTTTGATTAGCATCACCACCCGAGTCGATTTAGCCATGTCCGTCTGTCTGTCCGTCTGTCCACTGTCTGTCTGTGATCACGATTACAGCCGTAATTTTCAAGCTATCATCACGAAATTCGATGTTTGAGTTTGTATCTAGAAAATAAAGATCAAGTTCGAAAATGGGCCAAATCGGATGATGAATATATGGCCTTGCAATTATTTTGATATATAATATGTACTCTGTGTATGAAATTCAACCAATTGGAGTGAAAACCACGCCCACATCCCATACAAAGTGACTTTATCAAAAACCAAAAGCGAATATTTTCTGTTAAAACTATAACGAAAATGTTTTTACAAATAAACATTTTATTGACTGCTTAAGACTTTGGATATACTTTGGTTTGGCCGTGGGGGTATTTTAACTTCAGCCCAGTCGCAAATCATTTCCTACTAGTTTAGTCCTAGTTTAAGTTTTAGTCCAATTAAATACTAGGTTTTAGCCCGAGAAACGTTTACGCACTCGAAAAAGTGGTAGAGAAGAGTTGCCCTCCCTGTCAAAAGTTGCAAGTTTAAGTCTAAGAAATTTCTTCTGGCGAAAATGGTAAAAAGGTCAAACTGCTTAAAATCAGTTGTTTACAAGTTAGCTAACAAATTGCATAACAGAAAACTTCTTTGAAATTAATTAAAACCATTGGAATGGAAACCAGAAATATGGTTAATTGTGTAAAAACTAAATATGAATGATAATTTGAGAATTAATTTCAATATTGTTAAGAGTCTAGCAGTTCGTCTCCACTGTCGATGCTCATCCACATTTAATATAAACGATTTTATTTGACGTTTCAAACAATTTTAGTCCGAAAAGAGTGGCGTCCGTGGCGTAGTTGGTTAAAGTGCGTGGCCGCTATGTCAACGAACCTGGAGACCCAGGTTCGAACCCCAGCACCGACAGAAAATTATTTGAATTAAAATAATTTTTCTGTACGGCCGCCACCTCTCTGCAGACAATGGCAAACCTCAGAGAGTAATCAGAATGCCATGTAAAGCTTCTTGAGAATAAGAACATTTCGTTCATCGCCGTTCGGAGTCGGTGTAAAGCCTGTAGGTCCATTTCTCGGTCAATTGTGTACAAACTTAATAACACGCATAACACAATTGATCCTAAGAAGCTAGGTCACAGTCCTTTCAAGGGCTGAAATGGCCAGTTATTTATTTTTATTTTTTTTTTTTTTTAGTCCGAAAAGGGCACTCGTACTTTTTTATGTTTTTCTCTATTTTTGAGAGTTTTTTCCTTACTCTCACGTTTTTGACAGTTTAACCATTTTTATTAAAAGAAGTACGGGAAGTCCTATTCCACTATATTTAACACGAGTCTGACTTCAGCTAGGCCCAAGGTCTCATTAATTTAATTTAACGTAGTTGTCATTGATTAAAAATGACTCTATAACTATTGAATTGAATATTGAAGTAAAAATATATATTCTTGCTATAAAAAAAATGTGTTTTTAATATTTGACTTAGCTTAACATCTTCCAAGTAAGTTTAATAAAACTTTTTTTAGTTAAAATTAGTAAATCTCTTGCTCAGTGTTATAACACCCTGTTAGTATCCAAGGATCCGGCACTTGGCACTTGTGTGCTGATTCCATTTGTTGTTGTTTTTGATGATGTGCACACTTCTCTGCTGTGTGTGCTATAAAAGCAAAAACGAAAGAAAAAAAAAGCATTTGCCTGGCTATAAAGATGCATTGGAACGCAAAGCCGGAGCTAAGGCGATGTACAAACAAAAAATACATTCTTCACAACTTTTTCTTTACTTTTTTTTTGCGCTGAAATTTTTCGAATTTGACAAGAAATGTTTTCAATATCAACGCGAATTATGCAAATTTTATAGCACCAAATCTCACGAACAACAACAATCGATTCACACCTTAGATTTCACGCCCCAATGCGACGAGCGGCTTAACACATCAAGGGACCAAGACTTCAAATAAGGCTCAAATGCAATGTTGTGATTGTTGTTGTAGTTTTTGTTTTTGTGTTTATACACAACAGATTTTCCTGTCGCGATGTGATAGTGTTGATATTGCTGCTGTGAATTGTACTCTTTCACATGTTGTTGTTGTTGGTATTTGTGAGATACACTAAATCTAGTACTAATAAAGCGAATTTTTTCCCCGCTGTGTCTATTGTTGCTGTTGCTGGTTCTTGCTTTTTATGGTTCATGCGCGATTTTGACGTTTGGGTGTCATTTTATTGTTATTATTATTATTGTGTTATTTTAGCAAATTGTAAACGTGACTAATTTGACAGCCTTAAGAGCCATGAACTGAACGGTTTAAGTTGAGTTTTAGTCTATTTTTTTGCTTTTTTAATACTTTCATGGTGGTTCTTATTGCTCGCAGCCGCACTAATTCCAACACTGCTGGGTAGCATATTTATTTTATTTTTTCAATATGTCAGGCATTGCTCTAAAATTGGGTCACAATTTGAGATTCTGCTTGCTACTTAACGGTATTTTTATAAGATTTTCTAAGCATGTTAGGTGGCAAGTCAGCTATTTTCAACACTACAATTCATATGTTAACAAATTTTGTGCTTAACTTTAGGATTTTGCTTTTAACTAACTGACTATTTCGACATTTATTACAACTTTCACTTCCTTTGACGGGGGTCAAAGTTGTTCAATACCTGCTCGTTTGGCCAACTCATATGGCGCATGACCCGCATGCAACATAACATACAACATAGTATGCTAAACGACCACTTCAATGAGGAGTACCCGCCTCATCGACCCAACCTTCATTTGAAATGTTTTTCTTTTCGTTTTTCATTTTATTGTAATTTTCTGCTTTATTTTGCAATATTGCTGCATAATTGTTTTTTTACCTTTGCTTTATTTGCATGCAGTCAGACGCTTAAATGATGCAATGAATCATTGCAACAGAGCTGTTCATGTTAAGTTTTACCTAGTGAATGAGTTCATGGACAGCTAATGACGACGGGCAGTTAAGTAAAACGTTATAATTGAAAAGCAAAAACCACATTTGCAAGACCATTTATATGAGTTAGTACCACAAATTCCAGCAACAATTACTTTTTTTTTTTGTTTTAAGAGCTAAGCCAAGTGTTAAATTGTTTTTAGAATACTTTCAATTTGTAACGGTAACAAAATCTATAGAAACACTCCTTTTGTAACAGTTTCTTCAATCATAGAACCATTACCTAGGTTATTAAAACATAAACTTAAAAACTACTTAAAGCTGCAACATAAATTTTCATAGGCCATAAGACTCAGCCAGAACTGAGTTTCTTAGGTCATAGGGATTTAAGTGAGTTTTTTATTTTCACCAATAAATAACTTAGATCATTTCCTCGTGTGAAATTGCACAAGTTTGTGGGAACATCCCTAAAAATAAAGTTTGGTATTTCAATTATTTTAAGGAAAATCAATAAAAACTTGTAAGAAAGGTTTTATATTCGGCTTGAATGAAATCAAGATATCGCCACACTTGTGTGTAATATATAATATCTGAAGTTATGAAGATGACGTCAGCTGGTGTAAAGATAGAATTGGCGTGGTTTTCAATAAATATATCTACATTTCAAAGTCAGTGTGTTTTACGATTCAAAGTTTGTGTGTACAGTATCAAATCAAAGCAACAATTTCTGTGAAATTTATGAAAGTTTAGCTAATTTGATGACGTCACTTTGTATGGGACGAAGGTGTAGTTTCCATTCGATCTTGACAAATTCCAAGCTATGAGTATATTTTTAATATCGAAGCTTGTGTACAGTGTTCTTAAATTTTTATATCACCAATTTTGTTGGAAGGTTTAGAGGTTTTACTGTTTTGATGACGTTACTTCGTATGGGAGATAGGTGTATTTTTCATTCGATTTGAACAAATTGCAAACCTTGAGTACACATTTCAAATCGAAGCTTAAGTTTAAAATTTCAATTGTCTAGGTTAATTTTTATGGAATTTGTAGAAATTTAACAGTCACGATGATGTCACTTCGTATGCAAGATAGGCGTGGTTTTCATCCGATTTTGAAAAAACGCAAACTTTGGATGCATATTTGAAATCAAAGCTTGCGTACAGAATTTCAAGTGTTCATATCACCAATTTTTGTGGAAGGTTTAGAGGTTTGACCGTTTTGATGATGTCATTTCGTATGGGAGATAGGCGTGTTTTTCGTCCGATGTGTACAAATTACAAACCTTGAGAAGGCATATGAAATTGAAGCTTATCTTTAAAATTTCAACCGCTTAGATTAGTTTTTTTGGAATTAGTAGAGATTTTTCCATTTCGATGACGTCACTTTGTATGGAAGGTAGGCATGGTTTTCATCTGACTTTGACAAATTTTAAACTTTAAGTGTTTATTTTTAGATTTTAAGGTTTTAGATTAATTGTTGTGGAGTTGAGTAGAGATTTTATTATTTTGATAAATTCACTTTGTATGAGAGTTAGGCGTGGTTTCCCGCCGAAAGTGCTCATTTTCGAACTTAATCTTCTTTTTTTAAAAATAAATTTGTTTATATTAAGCTTCATTACGATAGCTTCCAATTTATGTAATTCTGACGACGGACGGAAGGACATCGACTCAGGTAGTGACACCGATCAAGAATATATATATTTTGTTCTGTACTTAACACGCTTCCCTATGGGCGTTACAAACTGAGTGACTACCTTAATACCTATACTTCGGGGGGTACAAAAATGTTTACTTACCTTTAGTAATGCATCAGATAGTACTGCATTCTGTAAATTTGTTTTGAAATTTTATTTCGCTAGTATTTAATATTAGGCTTGGGTATTTTAGTTCACCACAAAGATCGCTCTTTTTAGTTAAATCGTAAGTAATGAACTAGTTCGTTCAGTTAGTTCTCTTAGTTCGTTCGTTCTTTTTATTCGTTGCATGCTTCGTTCGTTCTTTTAGTTCGTTCGTTATTTTAGTTCGTTAGGTCTTTAAAGTGGAAAGTTCATTCACTGCATTTGCATATGCGTCCGCCTACTCGCTGAACGCAATGCAATAGAAATATGTGAAAGCTTTTGCATTTGCATATGCGTCCGTTTACTCGCTACGCAAGCAAAGTCGAAAATATTTTAACTTTTCTTGCGTAATTTGCGTTTTTTGACAGCTCGTTACTTATAACGAACAGAGAAAATATATAAAAGAAACGAGTCAGAAACTCATTACTTTTAGGGATGGCTCTTCTGAATAAATCTTAAAAATTAAAAATGTCAAAAATTTTTTCATTGTTAATTTCTCAAAAGAACTTTCTTATACTCAGGATTTAAGATTTTTTTATAACTGAAGACATTTTAAGTATTTTTGTGTAAATACGATAAAAAATTCCCCATTAAAAACATACCAAATATTTTAAAAGTTTGTAGCCCCGCTTAGTTTGAACGTAGAACGCAATCATTGAACTCTGCCATAATTGTCTTGCGTAAATTTTGCCAGCGAGTAGACGGACGCATAGGCAAATGCAGTGAATAAACTTCCCGCTTAAGTTCGTTTGGACAAACCCATGCTATAATAATACAAGGTAGCATTGACAACTGCTTATATTCTCTTCTACAAGAAAACATCTCCTGTCAAAAGCAGCTTTTTGTGGAAATGCTGTGGTTGATGTTTTTTTCACTTCAACGTTTTCAACATTGTTTGTGTTTTCAATGGCAGATTGTGAGCGCTCTTTTTTTGAGTATATTTTTTGACAGGAGATGGTTTCCTAAGCAACTGTCCATGCTTCCTTGTATTATTATACTATGGGACAAACCAAAGACTCAAACCGTAGCTTGTTAAATTTAATTATTTTTCTCTCGTTTGTTTAGTTCCTACTCGCTGCAAAATCAATTGAACTAAAATGAACTAGTTCACATAGTTCATGAGTGGGAATCGTTTAATTGAACTAGTTCGTTCATGAACTACCCAAGCCTATTTAATATCAAAAATATTATGTCTCACCATTAAGATGGGTTTTTGATGTGTACGAGTATGTACATAAATCAACCATTTTTTGCAACCATGTGATGCGTTACTTTGAAGTCAGAATACAAACTAATGTTTTGTTTTTTACTCTGGCATAACTTAATCTAGCATTTTAAACTAATTATTTCTCAAACTTCCATCTTTTGTCATTCAGTTAAATCTCCTGAGCCGGTTAAAATCATATTAATTGCTCGCCTCTAATTGCTTAAAATTAGTGACTACTATCTATTTTATTCTATCTAGCCCTTTAAGCAGCCTCGGTAGCCAAGTGGTTGCTTGCTTGATTGCTATCCCAGAGGTTCCGTGTTCGAATCCCGGGCAGGGCATGGCACTACGCTTGAACTTTTCTTAATTCATAATTTCATCATTCCTCATTTCTAATCAACTAAAACTAAAAATTCATCAATACTTACGACTCAAAAGTTATAGTGAGTGGTAGAGAAAGCTTGTGGTGAAGAGAACCGCTTAGAAACTTGAATTGGCTAAGACAAAATTAACTTGCCTCAGATTTAAAATTCACATTTTCTTACTACTTTCCGCCATGCGTAGAACATCCTACATATGTTTCGCTTGTTTATCAGCCCATTTCGAATCAAGGCAGACTTGACTAAATAGGTATAACACCTGAAAACCTTGCTTCAAAGCTTTGAAAAAAAAAACCAACTAACTGGCATTGATTCGAAATTTATATGAAAAGCAGAACAGATATGAGCGGTTTCGATCCCTAGCCTTAATAAAATTGCACAACTGGGTGGGTAGCTTAAAATAATTTGGAAACTCCTCTTTTAACTGTCGACAACGGTTATTTTAACACTAACATTAACATTAAAAAATACTATTTAAATCCCCAGTAAGTACCAGCTAGATTGCTTTAGGTTGCAGATAATGTAAGTTCTTGATCGTTTAACATCTTAATAAAAAATAAAATAAAACGATCTTGAAGCATTAATTTAACCATTTAACCATTTCATCCATTCAGACAGGCATAAAAACCATTTGATTAGCTCACAAAAACAGACATAAACCCCATTTACTGCTATTTAAACGGGCTAATTCGTTTTAAGTTCGCAAATTAGAAGCTTGAATAACACACATGCCAACAACAACAACAACAACAACAACAACAACAACAACAACATCAACTTCAACAAAGTTCTGTTGCTTAACAGCGTGCTGACCACTTCCTGATCGACGTAATAATGCAAAAGAACCTTCTAACTAGACATATGAAGAATAAAGAGGAAGAGAAGAATTAGGAACATTTAAGAGTTTCTTGCAGTGAAACTGACGAAATATCAAAAAACAAAAACTTACAAAAAATCCAAACCTTTCACTCTAAGCCATGCAAAGGATTTCAGTTAAACGGGTTTTTTTTTTATTTTTCATCTTCAAGCCTAGACAGCTAGACATCATTAGTGTTCGCTGAAGCTGGTCTCTAGCGGTTGCATACATTATAAAACGAACTAGAAATCAACTTCAACTACAGCTTAGCCAGCCCCGTTGCTGGTGCAACAACAAAGTGCAACAACGTCAGCAGCATTGCCAGCAATCTAATCAGTAACTTCCAATTAACTTGGCAACCCATCTGGCCAATCTATAAACGGTTAATAAATGAATGCCATCAAATGGCACAGCATGATTTCTCGAAAAATAAACCACTACAGCAGAGTTGAACCGTCACAGAACCCAGTGCTTTTGTTTTTTGTGTTTTTTTTACATTGGACAGATCAATACGATTCGTGGATGGGATTTTATTGACATTGGACTCTGGTAAGAGCCAAGCGAGGTTTCTAAGAAATAGCAGCAGATTCATTTGAACTTCCTTGTTGGTAAAATCATTCATAATTCGATTTGTGATTTTCAAACGAAGCCATGAACAAATTTTATTCAATTCCATAGGATTCCACGGAGAAATAGGTGCTTTTTGAGTTATATACCAGGTTCAAGGGTCAGCGGATACTTAATGGCGCACAGGAAATAAAAAAAAAAAAAAAAAGACTATGCATTGCGAAAGGGTTGCTTGAATTGCACTTTCCTTGCAAAAGGTTAACGAAATGAAAAATTCAAAATGAAATTGGAAGTTGGAAATTGAAGATGAGTTGTCGTTGTTGCTCTTGTTCAACGGCGGCTCCAAAGGAACGACAAAATTGCGGTTACACAAGATTTGTCGCTGTTGCTTCATCTGCTGTGCCAACGACAACGACAACTACAACAACAACAAACAAATGTGTCAGAGAAGCCAAAACAAGTTAAAGTGTAAAGACTGTTGAAGGAAAGTTTAGATTTTTTTATACCAATTTGCCACGAAAAAAAAGGAACAGAATAAAAAGCTAAAGTTTAAGGTTTCTACACAAAGTAACAGTATCCTTTGAGTATTCCCAGTAAACCGGTATATTTTAAAATTTTTTTTTAAAAAACCTATTCATGTAGATAAGCTGGTTTTCATAACTCAGTTCTGATCGGAACAGTTCGGAACAAATAAATCTGTTGTCAATAAAACGCCGGACGAACATGACTCTCACTAACGAACCTTTTTTAACTTTTCTCTCTCTAAAGTGCCCAAGAGAGATAAAAAACTGTATGTTTAGTAGGAAAAACTTCAGTATGTAAAAATACATTTAAAACCGTGTCTATTTTTGTTCGCCAGCGAATAATTAACGATACTCTAAAAATTTTTTTATTAAAAGTTTTCGAAAATGGTGTTCGTAATAGTATCATTTATGATTCATTTGCGATCTCATGATTGAAGAAAAGAGGGTTATTTATTTGTTCAAAATCATAGAACAAATCAAGTTTCGTAAATGATTCATTTATGAATAATGAAAGAATTGCTTGCTACGTTCTTTCATACTTAAATGAAATGAAAATATTTCCCCTTTATAAACACGTTTATGTTCGGAATAATTTTTGATTAAAAAAATAAAGGTTTTATAAATTGAAAGTGCCCCCCCTTGGAGAATTTTTTGTATGGGAAAAAAACGAATATAAGTCCAAAAAGACGTTTTAGCCCCCCATTGGCGTACAAAAGTGTAGTTTCAGCCCTCCCCCTTTGGGGAATCCTAGATCCGCCACTGCTCAACGCAAGTAAATTGTAAGTTTGAATACTTAAAATTTATGAAAGAAAAACATTCAGTCCGAAAACGTTCTGAGAACTCCTACTCTTCGCCAAACCTTCGCTAATGGTTCACTGGGTTTATGGTTGACAAAAAGCAACTGGAGTAGGTTTAAGGTATAATTTACGTGTAGCAACAGGAGCTTTTTTCAAAAAATTTTTTTAGATATAAGAAGTCATTATTTTTTTTTTTAATTTATGCAGGTTATTGTACATAAAAAATACATTACAAAAATATTTTTTTTTTTAAACACAGTTCTGGTTTTTATATAGAGGGCGCTGAAAATGACATTGAAAAAAAGACATCCAAAACGGTTCGATGGATATGGCCTTTCCGATGTATCAGAAACAAAAAAATCAAATGACATTTTAAAGCATAGACCTTATATTAAGCATCCCCCTACGTAAGACCCCCGGGGTTTTTGTTTTTAATTATGGCGGAAGTTGAAGTAAAAAGTTAAAAAAATGGATACATTTTCGCGCGCTTTTTTTATATAAAAGAATAAACAAAAAAAAAACATAGATACTTGAATTTAAAGGGGATGCTTAAAGGATGAAATGACGAACAAAATGCAGATAAATCATTGACATTGAACCAATAGATTTCGAGTTATCTATCGAACCGTTTTAAAAAAAACTAGTTTCGAAGAAATCGCGTTTAAAGTAAATATTTTATTTGTTGTATGGAGCACATAGCTTAGACAACGAAAACCGTTATAACTTCTGTTTTTTTTTTTAAATATCGATTAAAAATGTGTACAAAAAAAATTTTTTTTTCGAAAAATTTACACGTATATTATACCTTAAGCCTTTGGTTACCTTTTTAGGTATCTTCGTTGCACCTGAAAATAATATCAATTTTCAGTTGGAATAATTTACACCTTTTCTGCCACAACATTTTATTGCTTTCCAGTCGCTTGTTATCTCTAGACATCGACATTGTTCAAACAAAAGCTTTCACAATGACAGGTTTCCATCGTAATGCACCTCCTCCTCCTCCTCCTTTTCTCTCGGCGTCCTCATCAGCTTCGTTATCGCTGAATGCCACAGATTTAAAGCAATTATAGCGCTTCCATAACTGCGACTGCTGCATCTTCTTTTTTTATCTTCATCTTTCTCTGCTGCATCAACGTTGCCATCTTCTTCCACTTTCAGACTTGTAGACAATAAAAGTGGTGGCTGCTCTTTGCCATTTTCTACTTTCCTTCCACTTAGCAATTCTTCACGTAGCTGTACATGTGTTGTTTGTTCCTGTTCGTCTTCTTTTGCTGAAAATAAAGAAGGCAAAAAAAAAAACTATCAATGTCTCTGTTGAGCAAACCATCATTAGATGGAGCCGTATGGCAGCAGACTGCAATGGCAGTTTTTTTTTTCTTTTTTTTTTTGCTAATTAAATTTTGCAGTCTCAGCAAAAGTAGCAGTTAAGGCAGTTCTCCAGAAGAATGAAGCCAGCAATTGATCAGTTAACTTCAGGGAAAAAAATAAAATATAAAAAAAACAAGAAAATTATGTAGTTGCTCTCATGGCAAAGTACATGTTTTCACTTTTGGGGCGAAAGCTGTTTGTATGTGTTTTTGGCAAAGTGAAACTGAGCACTGGCAGCAAAAAATTCTGAGAAATCGAAATTTTGTATTCGATTATTACGACATGCTATAGATACATACCTGCATAAAGCTGAACAATTTCCAAATACTTTTTTATACTTGACTTGTATCACTTGAGTACAAGAAGTTACTTGGAGGATCATGACTCGTTTGGGGCATAATTTTTTACATCAAACTCGAATTGCTTCAAAATAAATAATGTAAGGCCTACGAAATGTACATTAGACCGTTTCTTATCTAAAGCATTATTGAAAGAAAGTTTCGAAAAAAAAAGTTTTTTGACCGAATGTAGGGATTGCGCATCGACATGTTTCTGTATAACTTCGAAAATATTCCTTAGTGAAAGTTTAATAATTTCTTACGAGCTTTTTCATATCTATAATTAAAATGGTACCTTAAGATGGTAAAAACTGTGATCCTGTAGGTAAGTACTACTAGGAGTCATTTGAGGTCAATGACCTCAAAAGAAAAAAGGCGGTCTCTAAAAGACTAAAATATCGTCATATCATTCTTAAAGATCGGACGGTAAATTCCAGAGCTAGAAAAAAAAATGTAAATGGGTGACCCCTACGTTCGGTAAAAAAATGTTTTTGGTCAAACAATTTTTTTTCTCTTTTATTTTCTTTTTTGATTATCTTGCAAATATCCAATAAGAACGTTTTCGGTGCATATTTTATAAGAATAATACGATATGACAAAAAATTTAAAAATTTTCACTACGTTTTGCAAAAAATTTTTTTTAAATATTTCTAGTATAAATAGCGAAAAATTTCTTTTGCAAAAGTTAAATTATTTTTTACGATTTTACATTTCTGAAATCAAAATGGTACCTTAAGATGGTAGAAACTGAGGTCCAGTGGATCAGTACTATAAGGGGTCAGCTGAGGTCAATGAGTCTTAGAAGTAAAAAAAGGACTCTCTGAGATAAAAACATAGACACATCATTCTTTAAGATCGGACAGTACATAACGAAGTCTTACAAAAATTATACAGCACGACCCCTACGTTCGGGCAAAAAAAAAAATTTTTTTTCGAAACTTTCTTTCAATAGTGCTGCAGATTAGCTGGTGTGCAGTGACATTTTTGTTTTTTTTTTTTTTCCTGTAAGGTGAGACGGTCTAATATAATTACCTAGACCAACTCAGCTATTATAATTATTTTAACTCATAATTACATAACTCATAATAAGAGTAAAAAAAAAATCTTTACGAAATTATTAACATGTCTACATTTTAGATTTGGTCTGAATTATTTTATAATTTTTATAAAATAAAGGAGGTACAAATAATGCATTTTGAAAGTTCTAATTTCTAATTATATTTCGACTTTGGCAATTTAAATTTTTGCTTGTAAAGTTGGAATTGTTTGTGAAAAATTATTGTAGTCCTTCCTCTTAATATAACGCCAAAGAAAAAATTATTTCAAGTTCTCAGTGGCCAATTGTTGCTGCAAAACGCGAAATTACGCAACCAGGGCACTTCGTTCTCAATAACTCGGTTTTTGCACGAATTGTTTGCCACGTACCACCATCCTGTTAAAAGTAGATGTCATCTGTGTCCATCCTCAAACACAAAAAAATTGATTACCATGTCTCTGTAGCGCACTCCATTGACTATAAAGGCTCTTACTTCGTCACTTTCAAAAAGTAAGGGCCTAATAAGCTGCTGGCACACAATTCTCACCAAACAGTTACTCGTTATGAGTGCATTGGTATATCCTGAATTGCTCGTGGGTTTTCGGATCACCAAATGCGGCAATTCTGTTATTTACCTAGCCGTCAATGTAGAAATGGGCTTCTTTGGAAAACTCGATTTTTTTTTAAAAAATGATCGTCACTATTCCTGTTTCCCTACACCCAGTCAAATAACGTACGCCGCTGTTGATAACTACAGTACTTGAGTCAATTAAACCTTGCATGCATGGATCACAGCCAAATCTTTTGTCAATATTCGCGGCAGTATGGACGTGGAGATGTGGACTCGTTGAGCTCGGTGATAAATTGAGATGCTTGGTTCGAACTATTTTTCCTTTCTTGAAATTAGTAGAGGTTTTAGGTCCATCAATTGTTCAATACATAAGGTACAAGTCATGGAAAAGTCAGCAATGAAAAAAAAATAATACTTTTAAAGCCTAAACCCCATCTCAGTTCTTAAAATATCAAGAGTGATAAGTATATTCGATCCTATTCGATATAATAATAACAATAATAAACTGGCCATTTCAGCCCTTGAAAGCACTTTGACCGAACTTCTTAAGATTAAATTATGTTGTGCGTGTTATTCAATGTTTAAACACAATTGATCGAGAACTGGACCTACTAGTTTTATACCGACTCCGAAAAATTAATTAAATTTAAAAAACATTGTATGTGAGATGGAAATTGAACCAGGGTTCTTTGGTGTATATGTCACGAACTTTACCCACTGCGTCACGGCCGCCACAATATTCTTTATATGCAAGCTTAAAGAGTGTTTAAGAGAGAGCTTAAAGCTTCACAAAAATTTCCGTTGAAATCATACACACTACAGTTGAGGAAGTAGAAAGCAAAAAATTTCTTCAGGAAATAGGAAATTAATTTGTCTGTCTCCTAGCAGGTATCTGGACGGTCAGCTCATGCAAATGAGCCTGAACATAGCCCATTCATAGCTTGCCTATACACTAGTGTGCCATTTATAGCAACTCAAGTCCACATACGAGAGCCAAATTTTCATCTATGAACAAAAACACAAGTGAGCCCATTGATGCATATGAGATTGTTCATGGTACCTGGTTCGGTCCTACGCTTATATACTTCATTTCTTTCCCCATTTCTTATCCACTGAATCTAAAAATTCATCAATAATTACGACTTAAAAAGTTGTAGATGGAAGTAGAAAAGTTCCAGAAATTATAATTAAGAAATTATAATTAGTTAAGTTATTTGGCAATAACTTGAATTGACTGAGGTAAAGGCAATAACACTTTGCCTCGGGTTCAAATTAACATGTTTTTACGGCTTTTTGCCATGCTTAGAATGTTCTTTATATTTATGTATATATGTTTTACTTGATTGCCTCTTCTTTCCTACTAGTCTATCATCCCATTAGTAAATCAAGGCAGACCTGACTAAATAGATGTAACACCTGAAATCCATGGTTCACAGCTAAAAATAAGAGTGGATTATAGGAAATATTTTTAGTTTCATAGACTCCTAGGACAATATAAATGGTTCTATGGCCCATAAGTTTCCTATGGATTATATGGGGAAATTTTTAGATTATTGCAACTTTTTGGGATTTTTTGTTTTTTTTTTTTATTTTTTGGACAAAAATGTATGATTTTTTTTATTGGTTCCACAAGGCTTATATATTGAACAAATAAGATAATTTTTTTTTGAGTTTTTTAAGTCTCTTTGCACAAAAAACAATCAGTTTTTGACTAAAACAACCAACTTAGATTATCTACGGAACTAAAATTGGACTTGAAAGGACTTTGACCGAACTTCTTATGATCAAATTGTGGTATGTGTTATTAAGTGTTTGAACACAATTGATCGAGAACTGGACCTACTAGTTTTATGCCAACTCCGAACGGATAATGTGCATATTCTCAAGAAGCTTTACATGGCAATATTTACTCTCTGAGGTTGTCTGCAGAGAGGTGACGACCGAACAGAAAAATAAATTCAATTGAAAAAACTTTCTGTGTTAGATTAAATTGAACCAGGGTTCACTGGCGTATGGGTCACGCACTCTACCCACTGCGCCACGGCCACCACAGTGGGTAGTATTATGATTATTCATCTACGGAACTAGTAGTTATTATGATTATTGGAAATTTTTTGGAAAATTTTAGGAAAAAATTTTTTGTGAATTCCTTGGACATAAGAGTTTATTTTTTTATAAATTGTTTCTGCTGGAACTACAGATGGAATCACAGAATTCGAAGAAATATTACTCATGTTATAACGAATTCTAGTTCGTAGCATAGTCGAAGTGAAACCTTTTGGACATCGATTTCTGTCCGAGTAGTGCCCATAACCCAAAATATTCGAACCGATTTAATAAATAACCTCAATTGAACACATTAACCATAGAATAATAGCGTTGAGGACTTCACGGAATCACATAAAAAAAGAATTGCTCATGATACAACAAGTTCTAAGCATAGTCCACCTTTTGAACATCGGTTTCTGTTGAAGGAGTCCAAAGAACCCAAAAAATCCTATGAGGCAACCAACTAGTTTCCAGTCGAACCTATTTTTTTTTTAAAATATACTCGCAATTCTGATTTCCGAGGAGTCCACATTTGAACCTATTTGAACCTATTGAACCAATTGAACCTATTTGTCACAGAATAAAGGAATTGAGAACTTGAATCATAATCACAAAAAAAACCATTGACCCATCTAGTTCGATAAAATATCTAAGCGAAAACTATTTGGCATAAAACCAGACTGACCTGAGAGCTTAATTTTTGTCTACACGGCTAAGTTGCGATTCTTGCCTTTGATTGCCGTTTAGTGCTCATGAGCATTAAAATATTCAATTGCGTTCTTACGAGCATTACGTTCACGTGCGCGTACGTTTTTATAGAGTCTTGAATGAGATCAAAATTTTACCAAAATGTACACGCTCATGGATGAAATCGATAAAATATTTCGTAAGATATTCGTACTAGTCCGTGAAGGCATATAATTTCTTGTGTAATTCATGCGAGCAAACGTTTCCATTCTCTGGTAATCAACAATAAAACCTTTTTAATGGCAAAAAATCAATATAACTGTCCTTGAAATGTTGATTACATTATTAGAAAAAAAATCATGCTAAAGCAATGTTTTTCATGTTATCATTATGTACGTTCAGTAAAAAATTCTACAGAAAATTCAATTCTATAAACTATAAATTTATAGTTCTACAGAACGATAAATTTTCTTATCATCGGTAGAGTGCTTTCCTAGTAAACTTTGTTAATACTCTAATACTCTTGGAAATCATAATGAAATATATTTTTGTGATTTAATTAAGGGTTGTGGTAAAAAGTTATAAAACATGGCGAAATTAATTCTATATTTTTTTTGTTCCCACTCACGTCTTCTAATATAAATAAAATTTTGAATACATGCATAAAATAACTAACAAGTTTTCACACTAATCATTAGGTTAAACATGAAGTAGGCGCTGACTTTTTATAAAACCTCTGTATTTGACTGAAGTCAAAACTAATTAAGAAAACAAACACTTGTTGAGCAGCACACACACACACACACGGATGCAATGAGATACCGACACGCATCCAAAGCTACTCACATATTTTAGCCAAAACAAATAGTTCTTAGCCACTTCTAAGTATGAATGAACCTTGGCTGCTCAAGACAGACTAATGGACTTTAAACTACGGACCCAACAACAACAACAACAGCAACAATGTTGGCCGCCATTTCTTTACTCCTGTGAGTTATTTACATTGCATTCATGCCATCCAACTGAGTGATATTTTCCCAGAAGTATGAAGCAGCAACCATTTTCACAACCAGCAAAGACGACAACAGCAAGAGCAACAACGACATTAACAACAACAGTAACACGCATGCATTAGCAGTGCGCGCATGTGCAACAAGTGCTGCAACAAAAACCAACAGCAAGGGACAGCTAGCCACCATTTAATGAGTTGTTGTTTGTCATTAATTCTCGCGTTTGAAATTTTGTTGTTGCTGTTGTTGCTGTTGTTGGTGTTGTTGTTTCTGCATTTATTCATTATGCACGCGTTACATGTACAACTTGTTGCATGCGATGAAAAACATTTGTTTGCCCACGTTTCTAGTTGGCCAACTCGGCTGTCTCGCTAGCTAACTGTCTGTCCGTTTGTCAGTCTTTGTTTTGATTGTTTATTTCGTTTAAAAATTTTAAGTGCAGCAACACTTTATTTGTTGCTGTAGACATTATTCGGTGCAACTTTTGTGTGTGGATTGCGTACATTTTGTTAGAAATAAGTTGGCAGCAATTTTTCGCTCTTTGTTTTTGTTTTTTTTTTTTTTTTGTTTTTGTTCACACTTGGGAATCGAAAAAGAAGGGTTAACATAGCTACAAATATAGTAAAAAATAATTTAAGGTTTGGTTGTGATTTATGCACTGTGCTGTAGCTGTGCTAGCAGCTTCAACATAGTTAAAATGATTTATTCATGTTTTTTTTTCCTTTCCTGAAAGTCTTCAACAGTTCAAGGTTCAGCATTTATGTTTCAAAATATTAATAACTACAAAATATTACTTTGTGGCGCTCTTTAGTTGCTGTACTAATATATTTTCCTAGCACTTCTGAATTTCTGGTGAAACATTGCCCAATAAATTCTGAAAAAGAAAGAACACTTGAATAAGTGCTCCCGCTATTAATTTTCTCGATTTTTTTTTTATTATATTTTGTGGCATTATTTTTCATTGGTTTTTTATCTTATTAAACATCATCTACGGTTAGTTTAAAAAAAAATTAAACTATTAAACTCCATTATAAATGCTTACAAATAGCCCCACAAAGTTCACTGACTTAACTAACCGCAACATTAATTGTTGCTATTGCTGTGGCGCTGTGAATGGAAGCTACAATAGTGAAACCCTTGAATAAAGTACCTTCATTATTTCTAATATTAATGGGCTGGATTTTCTAATTGTTCGTAAAGAGTTAAAAATAGAAGCAATTATTAAATTTAAGCGCATTGCCCTGGAGCTCGAAAAAGTGATAAGAACAAGAAAGAATTAACTGTCGTTAATCTATTCAATTCTATTCTATAAGTCATTAGTTATAATAGTTAATAAGTATGTAGCTAAGATAACTGTTATTAACTACTTACTAATTACTATTTACAAATATCTAATTACTATTAAGTAATTCCTGATTACTTATAACTAATAACTAATTACTAATTAATTTTAACTAATAACTAATTAATAATTACTTATAAATAATTAATAATTACTAATTACAAACAACCAATCACTAATTACTTATTATTAATTACTTATTTCTAAGTACTCTTAATTATTAATTATTTAATTATTAATTATTTAATTATTAATTATTTAATTATTAATTATTTAATTATTAATTATTTAATTATTAATTATTTAATTATTAATTATTTAATTATTTAATCATTTTAATTATTAATTACTAATGACCATTTACTAATTACTAATTTCTGATAAAAACTTACTAACTACTAATAACTAGTACTTAATTACTAATTACAATTTACGAGTGATAATAACTTGTAAATAATTACTAATTATAGATTAAAAAAACATATTTCTAATAATTAGAAACTAATAAATAATTTTATTTAGTCCTAATTACTATAAACTAACTAGTAATAACTAGTAACCATTTACTTATTAATATTTACTATTACTACGTACTAATTACAAATGACTAGAAATTAATTACTAATTACAAAAAATAAATCACTAATTACTAATAATTAATTACTAATTACTTGTAACCAATAACTAATAGCTAATTACTTATTACGTATAACTAATAACTAATTACTTATTACTAATTGTGGCGTAGTTACTTAAAGTGCGTGGCCGCTATGTCAACGAACCTGAAGACCCAGGTTCGAACCCCAGCAGCGACAGAAAATTATTTGAGTTAAAATAATTTTTCTGTACGGCCGCCACCTCTCTGCAGACAATGGCAAACCTCAGAGAGTAATCAAAATGCCATGTAAAGCTTCTTGAGAATAAGAACATTTCGTTCATCGCCGTTCGGAGTAGGCGTTAAGCCTGTAGGTCCATTTATCGGTCAATTGTGTACAAACTTAATAGCACGCACAACACAATTGATCCTAAGTAGCTAGGTAAAGTCCTTTCAATGGCCAGTTATTTATTTTTTTTATTTTTATTTTTTTATAATTACTAATTACTATTATTTAATTCGAATTACTAATAATTAATAACTAAATACTAATTACTAATTACTTATTACTAATTACTAATAAATAATTACTAATTACCTATTACTAATTACTAATTACTAATTACTAATTACTAATTACTAATAACTAATTACTAATTACTAATTACTAATTACTAATAACTAATTACTAATTAGTAATTACTAATTATATATTACTAATTACTAACTATTTATTTACAACTGGTAATTACTAATTATTTATTAATTATTAATTTCTTATTACTAACCACCAATTAGCAATTACTAATTAGTAATAAAACTATACTGTTGTGTATAAACCGCGAACGGACGTGTTTTTTAGTCGCTCCTGTGCAAAACAAAAATTCTGTTAAATTATCGAATTTAAAAATTTAAAAAACTAATAGTGCTCTAAACATTTAAAAAACCTGTTAATAAAATATAAAATTTGGCAATTATAAGTGAAAAAGATTAAACAAATAAAAAAAAAAAATATTCTAAAACAAAAGTAATAGTGAAAATTGCAACAAATTCTATTCACTCTTAAAAAATGCAGCGATCACCACCACCAACAGCAAAATCTCTTTGCGCCACTTGCGCTAAGCCGCTGCCATCCACCGGTGACTTCGTGAAGTGCCATGCTTGCTCTTCGCAATATCACTACGCTCCGTGCACCAGCGCAGAGCTGCCAGGTGGCGGGATTTTTCCCCTTTTTCGGGATTTTTCGTACAAAACGGGGAGGCGGGGAAAACATTGATAAAAACGGGGAAAATTAAAAATAAAATAGCGAGTGAAAAAATATATCGGTTATTAGAAAAACCAACTACAATTTCTTATTTTAATTACATCCATTTTTTGTTTTTTACAAAGTGTCATATATGGATATAATAGATCTAACTTTGAAGACTTTTGTTGATTGTTTCATGCGAAAGGAATACATTAATGTAGTCATAATAGTATTTTTGGTGTAGATTTAAACGATTTCGATACTTTTTTGAGGAGCTACTATGTATATAAAGGGCCACTCATAGACAGTAAAAATGAAAAATAAAACTTTAAGCTTAAAAATATTTTCACACCTTATTTCGGATCAATCCGAGTGGAATGATTTCGACCAAGAATGTAGATCGTTAAGAAATATAAATTTTTCAAATATATCATCAGAAATTATTCAGGAATTCTGGAAAGAAGTTATATTTTTCATTGATTCAGATATTTAAAAGAAAAAAAAAAAAATAGTGTCGTTTATTTTTTATTTTCCTTATAGGGGGGCAAGTGCTGAAACTGCTTTTTTAGCTATTAATTTAAATAAAACAAAAATAAGGAACTTTCTTGACAATACCTCTCAATGCAGAACTCTCCGCAGTTAATCTTTAATGAAATATAAAAATTGCTTTGCATTTGAAATAAATTCAGAATTTTTAACTTTTTATAATAGAAATAATACACATACTCTTGTTTACTTGGTTTGATATTATGTATAACAATATGTATATTTCAAATAATTTCTAACAATTCTTTATAATCTCAAAAACGTAACGTTCGAGTCAAAATACAATATCGCTTAAAATTTTCATTTTTATTTTTATTTTTCTTATATATACGTACGTTTTTCCTGTTTGTATTTATTTTAGTTTTAGCAAAGTCAAATAATGAACTTATTATTTCTTTAAATTGCTATTTATTAAACAAATAAAAAACCGGGAAAAAAAACGGGGAAACTCGAAGTTAAAAACGGGGAAAAAAATTCATTTGTATGCAAAAATAGGGATTTTTTTTGGCTAAAACCTGGCAGCACTGCACCAGCGTCTCCGAGCAGACATATGCCAGCATGAACAGCGACCGACGTGCCGATTGGAAATGCCAAAACTGCCGGCAGCGTACAAGAACAGCTAGCTCATCCTCGCAAAATGCAGCGAAACAACAACAACGCCAGCAAGCCCAGAAGCAAAGCCGTGATGAAGACGATGAAGATCAAGATGATGTTCAAGCAAAGAGGCATCAACCCAACTACGCTCTTTCATTAAAGAGCGTACAGTCAGACACCCAAGATCTTAAATCTGACATGAAAGAGTTGAAGCAGCTGATAGCAGAGATCATGATACAATTATACAAGGTAGGAGTGACAACTTGCTTTTTTCTCATCAGTACCTTACATCGACTGTCATTTGCCTGTATATTTTGTTTTCTATTTTCTTTTTTTCTTTTTTCGTTCTCTAATTTATACTATTTTTGACAGTTGGCGTAAGACGAAAGAACTGTCACTCCTACCTTGTATAATTGTATCATGGCAGAGATGAGCAACCGTTTGGTATGCTCCTACGCAGAGGTTAAGAACGAAATTGCAGCTTCGTCTGCCCAAATAAACGAAACCGTCTCTCAACTTGCTGCTCAGGTTAAAGACTTAACCGCGAAAAATGAAGAGAAAGACGTGCGTATAACAGCCATGGAACGCAAAATCAACATGTTGGAGCAGAAGGCACTCGAAAATAACATCGAAATAACAAACGTTCCAATAAGAGACAACGAAAGCGCCAAGCAAGCTCTGATCAACGTTGCCGACAAAAACAACATAGACCTAGCGGAGTGCGACATTGTTGATACGTACCGCATCAAAAACAAAAGCAACTCAATTATCGTCAAATTCTCTTCGTTGAGCGCAAAACAAACAATTATGCAGCAAACCAAAGCAAAACGCATTGATACACTGCGAGAAAAAAATGGCGAGCAAAACGTAAATTTTAAACGCATTTTTTTCAACGACCAGCTGACAGCATCGAATCGACGACTTCTTTGGCTTGCAAAAACCAAAGCAAAAGCAGCAAACTGGAAATTTATATGGGTACGCGAAGGACGCATCCTGGCAAAAAAAATTGAATCCTCGTCAACAACTCAAATTTCAACAGAATGCGATATTGATTTAATTAATTAATATTTGCCTTTAATAAATAATAAAAATCAAAATGAATACAATTTCAACAAACACATATATTAATTACCAACAAATAAAAAAGCAAACAGTTACAAGTTATCACCTTTCATGCATTTCTTTAAATATCCGGTCACTACGGACAAATTTTACATCATTTCTTGCTGCGGCTAACAATTTACTTCCATCAGTTGATATTATTATTTTAGTTGAGACTAATATAACTGATGATGAAAATAACCTTTTTCAAATAAACGGGTACAATGCAGAATTTTTTAACCGTGTAAACCGCAGAGGAGGCGGCATCGCGATCTACATTAAAAACAACACTACATACACACACGCGGTACACCCTACAATCGTCTCGTTTGAAACAATGACAATTAATATGTGCGCAAATAACCAGCAATTCTTTATACAAGCAGTTTACAGACCTCCGACTCAAGACATTGACACTTTTATAAATGAACTAGAGCAAGTGATTACCCAAGTTAACGGCAGAAAAAATATTATCATAACTGGTGACATGAATATTGATTTGCACAAAACCGACTGTAGCTCAACCACGCGCTATTTAGAGATGCTATCGTCGAACGGTATTGAGAGCGTAAACAACGCGAGCACGCGAGTTGACCCAAGCAGAGGCACCAGCAGCAACATCGATCATATGCTTGTGCGCGCTAAAAATAGCCAAATCAACGCGACTGTTATTACAACAACAATCTCGGATCACTACTCTTTGCTGTGCGGCGTTACACTCAACAACAACAACAACAACAATATCAACGATAGAGAACAAATAGCATGTGTAAATAAAATAATAAGCGACAGTGGGGTGCGTGCGCAAATAAATGGCACAAATTGGGAACAACTTTTTGCGCTTGAAAATGTAGATGTGTTTTACAATAAAATACAAGAAACTTTTAAAAATATATATAATAATTGCCAGATAAATGCAAAACGAATTAAAAAAAGAAAAAATAACCCGTGGCTAAGTGAAGAACTTTTGAAATGTTGTGAAAAAAGGGATAAACTTTATAAAAAATGGTTATCGAAACCAAAAGATAAAATAAGTGAAAAAGAATATAAATCTTATAGAAATATATTAAATAAAAAAATTAGAACACGCAAAAAACTACTACTATAAAAACCAATTCTACAAAAACAAAAGTGATATAAAAAAAACATGGAAAACCATTAATGAAATTATAGGTAAAAAAAGCAATACACTGGACGATTTATTGATTAAAAATTTCAAAAACGATGATTTGCAGACAATAACAAATAAATTTGCAACAAACATTGATCAAAATATACAAAACACGATACATAAATGCGATATTAAAACGTTGCAAAATACAAACTTAAACATAAACAATTCAATTTACATGGAAAACGCGAGTGAAATCGAAGTTCTGAATATACTTTACGGTCTGAATACTCAAAAAAGTCCAGGGCACGACGCGATCCGCCCAAAAGACTTGAAAAATAATGCTGTAGTGATGGCGCCAATAATAACAAGACTTGTCAACATGAGCATCGAACAGAACAAGATGCCGCAAGCTCTAAAACTCTCAACCATACGACCGATATACAAAAACGGTGATAAATCAGATGTTGGCAACTATCGACCAATATCGATATTGCCAGTGCTAGAAAAAATAATTGAAGAAATAGTGCTCCGCAGGCTCAAATCCTTTATTGAAAAATATAAAATTATAGCAAGTAACCAGCATGGCTTCCAAAAAGGAAAAAATATTAACAAGCTTCTCGGTAACTTTGCAAGCGGTTTGAACAAAAATCTGAGCAAAAATTATCACAGCCTAGTACTCTTCGTCGACTTTAGTAAAGCTTTTGACACACTCTCGCACAAAAAACTCTTGGAAGCAGTCGAACGCGCCGGTCTTCGAGGTGAGTACCTCAAATGGCTTGAAAATTATTTGTCATTTCGCTCTTACCAAGTAAAAATTAAAGAATATCTAAGCGCGCCAGTAGACATTAAGCACGGCGTTCCACAAGGCTCCAAAATCGGTCCGCTTCTCTATATTATATATGCAAATGAAATGTTAAGAGCACTCCAAAACAGCACAGTTTATGCCTACGCCGACGACACTGCCATCGTGGTTGCTCATAAAGATCCCACGATCGCAACAAAAATAATGCAAAATGAGCTCGATGTTATTACAAGATGGTCTCACGATAATGGCCTATCGATAAATGCGTCAAAAACAAAAATTATGCACATTCGTACGATACACATGCCACGCGTCCAGATACAAATTAAATTTCATAGTACATCATGCCTGCACAATCATCAAACTAGAAGTCCCTCAGATGATAACTGTCAAACAGTAATCGAAACAGTGGAAGAATTTAAATACCTAGGCGTGGTCATAGACACGCACTTAAAATGGCACGCTCACATCAATCAACTTCGAGCAAAACTACGCAGGACATCATATATGATACACCATCTCAGCTACGCATGTAACTACTCGGTGCTCAGGCAGGCTTACTTCGCGCTATGCGAATCTTATATCCGACACGGCATCACCGCTTATGGCTCGTCAACCCACTGCTCCGACTTACAAAAAAGTCAAAACGGCATTCTTAAAATATTGGCCAAAAATCAAAATCACCACAGTCAAGACAGCAGTATTCCAGTCTGCAAACAGCTCCAAGTCTTAACGATTGATGAACTTTTCAAGAGCAGTCTACTTAGTGAGTTTTTCGAGGACAGACGTTTCAGAAATCCAATTCAGCATGAGTATAGCACACGGCACCGAACAGACGGGAGACTTAAAATTGCACAGTTCTATAACAATTACGGAAAACGCACTCTCGAGGTTACGATACCTAAACTCCTTAATCAGCTGCCACCAAATATAGCGAACAATCTCCAAATTCGGAAATATCAGCGGAATAAAATCATCAAATTTCATTACATCCAAAACCAATGCTAATAATCACTTTTAAAGTCATCTCTAAATATGAAATTATAAATGTATTAACATTGCTTTATATTAATCACATTCTTTTTCTTAATTTAGTTACTTATGGTACATTATTAACCTTTTTTTATTATAATTATGTTTAAATATTTTTTATATTTTATTATCTTTTGAAATGTTCTTTTATTCTTTTATAATTTAATTTACTATTTCAAATTTTCTCGCAGACAAGCCTTAAAGGCTTCGCGAGATACAATGTTATTGGAAACAAAAATTGTAAAACGAAAACTTGAAATAATAATAATAATAATAATAATAATAATAATAATTACTAACACATTATTAAATAATTATTAATTACTTTTTACTAATTACACTTTCTAATTTCTAAAAAAATTAATATGGACTTATAAAAAAACGAAATTTTCTAATATGATGGGAGAAAACTCACATTTTATTATAGATATTTTTATAAGTTCTTCAATGCTTTCAAGACTCTCTAGGAACTTTTAAACTTACTTTGTTTCATATTGGCTTTTTATTAACTTTGATTTAATTTGAACAAGGATTTCATTTGAATACTTCAAAAATCCAGTAAGTTTGAATTGGTTTGATAGATATGACGGAAAGGAAGATAAAATTAACCTATGAAACCTGTGTTGTAGACCGTACCACCTCCTATGCAAAAAAAAAATGCAGCGTATACCAGCGAATATGAGGCATTTTTGCAAGACAATTACGAAAAAAAAAATTTTTTTTTTGTAATTGTCTTGCAAAAATGCGTCATATTCGCTGGTATATGGCGCACGTTTTTTTGATGTGCGGTCTACTGTGTAGGCGTGTTCTATGTATGGAGAAAAGCTGTATCAACTTAAAAATTTGAATCTGAGACAAATGTTATACTTCTCCGTCGGTAAATTCAAGTTGTCCTCATTCTCAGTCTAAAAACACCAAAGCCAAGTCATTAAGATAGCAATATCGTAATTGTTTTTTTTACTGGCGTCCGTGATCGAGTGCGTTAAACAGTGTGTGTACCACTCGATATCAATAAGAACCCAGGTTCGAACCCCCAACTAAAACAACAGAAAGTTTTTTTTTTCAATTGAAACTAATTCTTCTGATAAGTCGTCACCTCTCTGCAAACAATGGCAAGCCACGTAGAGTAAATAATGATATATGAAGCTTCTTGAGAACATGCACATTAGCTGTTCAGAGTCGGCATAAAACTAGTAGGTTCAGTTCTCTATCAATTGTGTACAAATATTTAAAAACACCCACAACACAATTTGATGATAAAAAGCTCGGTCAAAGTCCTTACAAGGGCTAAAATGGCAATTTTTTTGTATATATTTAGGTATATTATTTATCGTTTTTTGTTTAATTTGATGCGCCATTTTAAATTCGCCTTCTTTTAAACAAAAAAAAATTCATTTTCTTACTTCTTATTTGCACAGAGTGACTCCAAAAATATTCAAGTAAATATTTTCAAGAAAAATAAGCCAGTCGAGAAATGTATTTGTCATGGGATGTAGATGTGAATGTCATGACAATCGGGGTTATTGGGATATATTTCATAACTTGCATTGGTCGTTATTTTGTGAGAAAAAAATCATAAGTAGCTAAGGTGATAAGTAGATGATAAGCTCAATACCTTATTATGAAGAAAAAAGGTAGTATTTTATGATACATTTATATAAAGAAAACAAAAAAAAACCTCTGCATACAATACTTAATAAAAAATTTAGCTTAAAACCCCTCCATTTTTCGAATGCATAACCTCATATATCTCACAATCCAGACGATATCGACCAATTATGACTTCTGATTCGGATTTTACGCAGCAAATCAATTCGAAATTGAGCTGCCCATCAACAATCATGGACCAATTTTTAAAAAACTGTCTTAGAAATAAGATAGAGAATGAAGAAGGTAAAAGCGTTATAACATGACCCGAAATCTCTTTTTTCCAGTCAAGCGCTTGCACTTCCCTGGCCGACCATGTCTCAAATTTTTGTAAATTTGTAAATTTTCAATAGTGATGCGTAACTTCCCAGCAGGGAACCGAGCGCTCCATAAGCGCATCTGAAGCGCTCTAAAAAAACAGTTGAGTGCTTCATTCTCCTTGCGTATAGCGTATTTTTTAACATATGTATGTCATTAGATCAGTGTCAGGCAATTTCAAATTTCCTATTCACATGTGAATAGGCTGCTTTTAAGCAACTTCGTGAAACGTACGAACAATGAACGAACAATGGCAGTCGGCCGCACAGAAATGTTTTCAACGATTTTTTTTTTCTTCACAGTGTAAATTGAAGCAAAGCTGCCGTGCTGTCTCGGGCACACACACAAGTATGCATGTTTATGTGTTAGTTTGCCCATCTCTGCATTAGATGTATGCGCTCGGCTCTCGCTGTAGCAAGTATGAAATCGTAGCGAAAGCCGAGTGCTTGGTTCCACTTGTAATTTGAACAAAAACGAGCGCTTTGATCTCTTTGTATTTGATATAAAAATGTGTCGATAACCGTGTGTTTTGTTCTCATTGCTGTTGATATAAAAATGTATGTGCTTTTATGAATTTTATTTATTTGATGTAGGAAAAACAGAAAAAATAGTTTACCAAAGCTTTATATTTCAACTTAAAATATTACTATTCTTTAATGGAAGCCCGGACTTTAAAGTATTTAATTAATTTAAGAGGGATGTTGTGATGATATATTTTCCGTTTTTTAAATTAGTTTCTTTGACATTAAAATCTAATATTTTTTCAAGTACTACGTTGTCGTTGCAGAAAATGCTACTATTAGAGCGCTATATACACAGAACTTTTTGCAAGGATAATAAAGAGCTCTTTATGTGCATACAAGTAATGCGCATTGAAATTTTTTGCTGGGTTAGTTTCGGATCTTACCTCAAAATTTTTTGATATGGACTGATTCTCAAAATTATTTTCCTCAGAGTGTGCCTTATTTTCATTTTGTTGATAAAAAAAGGTCCAAGACAAATTATTTGTTATAGGAAATAAAAAAAATTATTTTGTTTTGTTATAGAAATGTTATGTCATTGGCATGAAATACACAAAAATTCGATGTTGAAGGCTTATTTTTTGATGGATGATAATAATAATTGATGATATACAAGTGACATACAAGCGTCACTAAAGACTGTAACTAAATAAGAAATTAAAAATAGAAAATTAAATTTAAAGAGAAATGTTACGTATTGAAAGAAAAAGTTAAGGAGACATACAACCCGGAAAAGTATAAATTCCAAAATATTTTGTCTCTCGGATTTTTGCGTGTTCAAAATGATTACACACTTGAAAAAACATTAAAAACTTACAAAAATTTGAAATACCTGATTGTGATCGGTACATTGAGCTTAATACTTATAGCCACTGCATGTTGAATGGATTATTTTTCAGGACAAATAGTTTTTAGCAGAATTTATGTTGTTACCAGGCGGTAATTTATTTAATTTTTTTTTTCTACAAACTTATAGATGAAAACTCCAACCTTCAAACTTTGTACTGCTTAAATGCAAATCCATAGTGTTATACCGAAAGTTAATCGAATTTTTCACAACTAATTGGCGAATTTATTTTTGGTAAAATCACCAACGACAACCATCGACACAGCTAATATTAATGAGAAAAACATTCATTTTTAATTTCAGTCTAAGAAACCCAACAGACACACATAACCAACTGCAGCTGAGCACCGTCACACTTATTAATGCAAAGCGTTGCCATTAAATTATAATTAGTAACCAACGGACGATTAAATGTTTGCTTGAAAAAAAAATACCCTTTTAATTATGTTGTATAGCAACTCATGGCTGCACTTTCATCTTGCTGATGGTACGTTAAACTATCTGCCATGCTCCGCTGCCACTTCCTCACCTGTCGATTACACTTTTTCTCCTGCAACACTTCTCACACTTTTGCTGCACGTTTCAGGAGCCGAGAGTTGAGGAATACAGCGTGCTATTTTTTTTTTTTTCCTAACTCAATATTGTATACAAGATATGCAAAAAAGGCAACCTGATACTCTGACTCAGCTGAGGCAGCAGCTTCATATAAAAATCGACAGTAATAAAGATGGACGCACATTATAGTGAATGGACAAATAGACAGACAGAGGGACGTAGAGATAGGGAAGGGTAAGAACGGATGGATGCACAAACGAATGGTGCATGATTACGTTGCTCATTATAGAAATTTATTACGTGTGGCTGGCGTTGACGCCAAAGTCGAGGCCAGAGTGCCGCCACAATAAAAAAAACAGAAAACAACAACAAATTTAAATTAAAGGCACAACATCCATGGCAATATTATTAAGAAAATTACAACAAAACACGAGACGAAAAGTTTTTGATATGACTTTTTGATGTTACACTCTGATACCAGTGATGTCCGTGATGCCTGGGATACCTGGCATGACTTTAAGCTCAGCTTTGCAAGTGCACTTGCATTTTTATTGTTGTTGTTGTATTGTTTCTTTGTTGATGTATAAGATTGCTCGAAAACAAAAACAATAACAACAACAACTTAAAATCTCTACATCAATCACGAACTGCATTTGCATAAATCAAAAAAATTCTATCCTTTGACTCTGACGGCTCAGCCATCAGAGCCACAGCAAGCAGAGTGAACGAAAAAAAGAAACACGCTATAGTGACTGAGTGTGAAAGGCTTCAGGATGAGTTGAGATAATCTGTGGTACGTTCATTCGCTCGTTCTGGCGTTCATCATACAACTTGATCTGCCACGCAGCTTCTTTTTCTACTCAACCTTTTCTACTCTACAACTTTGAACGCTTTGATTAGCATCAACAACATTTTGATGCTGATAATCATGATGATCAGCAACGTTGTGTCGAAGGGAAGCCATTAAAACCATCAACTGCTGTTTAGGTTGCTATTTTGTTGTTTCTGTTGCTATTTTGTGAGGTTTTTTTTTCATGTGGTTCTAGCGCATAGTTGAGAGTGATAAATTTTGTTAAAATAGTCATTGAAAGCCAATCACCGAACACAAGGTTAGTAGGGGAGTGCGAAGCTGCTGTTGAGTTTGTAGTTAGCCAAGGATTGGAATAATTTTCAGCACTTATAGCTGTCTAGTGCTCTGTGAAGTTGAAATTTTTTATGGGTTTTTCTCGAAGAGAGCCCGAAAGTAAAAGTTGCATGTAAATCGAATTTATAAATTTAATCTCTCATAATTCATCATAATTGTGATGACATCACTTTTATGGGGAGAGGCGTGGTTTTCTTGCAATTTTTTCCAAATTTTAAAATCATTGCAAGTTTGAATCCAGTCAATATAAAACTTTTTGTGAAATATGTCAAGTTTGAACAATTTTGCTGACATCGCTTTATATGGGAGATATGCGAAGATTTCGTACAATTTCGTCAAAACTCAAATTATATTTTTCGAACTATTTCTTAATTTCTTGGTTAGAAGCTTGTAATGTGATAATTATAAATTTATTACTAGCCTTTTCCCGGCGCCCGTTGCTACACCCTGCAACTATATGGAAATATAATAGGTGTATTCAAAACTTTTCTTAGACTCATAGTTTGACACTACTGTCATTTTCCACTGCCCGTTACAGTTTCCCAGTAGCAGGAGATCACCAAATAGTAACTCCATTTTGAGTTTGTATGTAAGTACTGCTACTTTTACTTTCAAAGCTATTCGATAATACAAATTGCATGGGCGGAGCCACACCCACTTATATAATGCCCATCCCAGTTTTCTAGATGGACATTACCCAGTTTTAGTACAGTTGCCGACAGTGAGCATTAGACCGGTTCAAAAATATATAAGGAAAAGTATAGGTCTTTTTTTCTTCGGTGCGCGTCCATTTCCCGAAAGTTCCATTCCTAATGAGACCAAAAATGCCTTAAGACCCAAAAAAATTTGACCTCTAGATATTGCTGAAATCGTTTTAAGGTCATTTTGGAGCTATTTACGACTTAGATCATACTGAATAATATGTTGTCCAAACCGAAAGACATGTTGAATATATTGTGATGAAGAATCATTTATAATAATCTTAGATATTTGCATTTTTTTTATTTTTTTAAAAAATGCATCTGATATTTTTTGGCGGAGCTTTGAAAATACAATCTAACTCCTTAGTCAAAATTATCGTATTTCCACACAAAATTTTTTCTTATTTTGTTCCAGTGACATTTTGTTTGTAATTTTGTATTTTTGTGCGAAGCTTAAGGTTTCTTGCTATATAACTAACTGCATAATTTTTGGACCATAACATGAAAAAAAGAATAAAAAACACTACAAACATTTGTTTTTCCTGAATTTATTTTTTAAAAATATGATTTTTTGTTATGTTTTTCAAATTTTTTCTATGGTTATCTACCACTTGCAGCAAATATTGTTTTTGCTCTTCATTTGACGTAAAAAAAATAAATAAATAACTGGCCATTTCAGCCCTTGAAAGGACTTTGACCTAGCTTCTTATGATCAATTGTGTTGTGCGTGTTATTAAGTTTGTACACAATTGACCGAGAAATGGACCTACAGGCTTAACGCCGACTCCGAACGGCGATGAACGGAATGTTCTTATTCTCAAGAAGCTTTACATGGCATTTTGATTACTCTCTGAGTTTTGCCATTGTCTACAGAGAGGTGGCGGCCGTACAGGAAAATTATTTTAATTCAAATAATTTTCTGTCGCTGCTGGGGTTCGAACCTGGGTCTCCACAGGTTCTTTGACATAGCGGCCACGCACTTTAACCAACTACGCCACGGACGCCACCTTCATTTGACGTAATTGAATTATTAAAGTCAGTTATTAAAGCTACACTTCTCTCTGCTGAATCGTTAATAACATTGAGCTGAGTGACCATTTGAAGACCACTAACAGGGTGAAGTTTTAAAAACTCAGTAGAAACATTCAGTTTTTTAAAAAAAAATCTAGTGTTGATTGTTACAAAATCATGCAGATTAACATTTAAATATGTTGGTTTACTTGAAGCCTTTTTTAACGACTTTTCAGTTCCTGCCTTATTTTATATTGATTCCGCCATTTATTTCTGAGTGTCAATGCTTAAAGACCTATCGAAAAATGATAACCCTACTAGCTCTTCACCAAGGTACCATACAAACTAACAAGTTTATTTCTTAAGTCTTTTGTTTTGAGGTGCTGTGTGTTATTTATAAAGTTAAAGTGCTTTATAAAGTCAACACTTGATAACCCTTAGCAAATTACTAGCAAATAACGCACAGCACCTCAAAACAAAAGACTTAAGAAACAAACTTGTTACTCAATCAAAGCTCGTGTCTCTTATTGGCAGGAGCTTCAAAAATTAAACGCCTACATGTCAAGCAGACGAGACTCATAACCTATTAATATTTATCAATATTTAAACTATTGTCAATAATCTTATATATTAATACGCAAACATCGAATGTTGTCGTACACTTTTTCAATATTTATTTTAGAATAAGGACAATGAAACGTATATCATTCGAAAGGTACTGCACCATAGATGTGCCGAATTATGTTAGATTTTAAATTTATGACCTTTGACCCGAAATATTAACGTCGAAAGTTTATATTAATTTTAGTTACGGATCTCAGAACTGGGAAGAGGTAGAATGAAGAATGAGGTATCGGATGAAAAGTCTGGCTGCACAATATTATTGAACATTAGATTGGTGACCTTTGACTTCAAATATGAGCGAAAAAAGAGTATTTATTAAATAAAAGCTAAACTGTAAGAGATGGAAAAACATGATATAAGAGAAAAATTTAGACATTATATAAGATCTGCAAAAAATACTTTGATATTTTTCACCATCGTTTACGGTTACCCTACAATAAGCACTTTTTCTTTTAACAAGTGTCAATATATATTGTGATGGTATAATTGCTTACAAATAGTAAATTTTGAAAAATTTCCGTTAGTTTGATATCAAAATCATTGTGATATCTCGAAAACTATAGATATTCTCAGTACAACGTTTTTTGTATGAAAATTCGTTGGTTGAGAAAAATAACGGTATACGAAAACTTTTTTGCTAATATTTTCCACGAATATTATGTTAAAAGAATTTCCCGTTATTATGACATCAATAGTATTGCGATATTTCAAAACCTGTAGATTTTTTCCATGCAATGCATTTCTTAAAGCAATGTCATTGCCTCAGAATGAGAAAAAAACAATTGATATTTCAAATTTTGATTTTGTATGTAAATATCTCAGCCATTTTTTAATCGATTTTCCTCAAATTTTATTTGTCTGAAAGTTTAATTAGATGACTCTGGAGGAATAAGAAAATATTTACCGTTATCTCACCCATTCAATTTCTTATGTTGTTTTCAAAAAAACTCTAAAATATTCAATTTTTGTTCAAAAATTAGACCAGACATTCTTTTTTTGTAATTTTTTTTTCGACCTCAAGTCAGACATTCCATTCCACTGGTTACATTTGATGGTCGTTGAAATTGAGGAGAGGTACTTTTCATCAGCCCAAATTTTCGGTATAACTTCTGAACTATTAGTCACAAATCAATGAAACTTGGTTAGAACTTCCTTCCTTGACATAGGGGCGTGGAAATAATCATACAACTCAAAGTTGTTATATCAAATAACTTTGGAAGCATTTCTACTAGAAAGTAGAATAAGGGAAGTAGGGTACTGTGACGGGCATTGGACAAAGGGGTGTGGCTCCGCATATATAAGCCACATTTGTGATATCGAATAGCTTTGAAAGTAAAAATCACAGAACATGGAAAATCAGAATTGAGTTACTGTTTTGTGATTTCCTGCTGGTGGTGCGTTTGGTGCTGTATGAGTTCGGTTACGTTTGTATATGAGTCAAGAAAGAAAAAAAAATATTTTCAATAAAAATACAAAAAAATCAATTTTTAAATGGTCGAATCTCGACCAAAGGTGATACTAGTTTCTATAAAAAAAAAAACTAGATAAAACTTATCTGCTTCTCCTTCTCGCTTAAAAGTTTTATTGGTATTTTCTCTAATTTTCAACCAACATCATGTCGCTGCACATAACGACACAACACCAAATTATTTATAGCAACACATCCACACAGTTTCTGCGAAAATCATGTACCTACGAACGTTATTCTAGTCAACACTTAAACATTAACTGAGACTGGCAGAAATCAGAACACTTGCATGCAGAACATTTGTTGCACGTTTCCAATTGCAAAGCAAGGAAGTGAGAAAAATGTTTGACTTCAATTGGTTGCGTAGGTTGTCGTTCGAGAGTATTAGTGTGTGTATGTGTGTGTGTATCTGAGTTAAATGTGCATAGGATTTATTATTGAATTTTTGTAGTAAATTTAAATGGCATGAACATGCCATAGAATTGCAAGTGATTTGACGTTTGTGCTTTCCAAAAACCACACGTTTGCTGAAAAATACAAGGAAGTTGGCGATGCTTAGTGGATTCTGATGAGAAGAAGGAAAGTAGATATGTGAAGGCACCACAAGCTAACTGAGAGAAAAGAGTTTAAAGAAATTTCAAGCCTGAAGCAAGAAAAAAAAAGAACCGGTTACAATTTACAGCAATTGTCATGTAGACAATTTTAAGACCGCGGGCATAGAAGTGATGAAAAATACACAAAAAAAAAGAAAAAAAAAATTAAATAGAGTATCAAGTTGACGCAGCTTTGGCGTCACACAGAGACAGAAACCATTAAATGCGAGCAATCAAGATCAGCCTACGTACGATGTTTTCAATAGCACAAGAGTAGAAAAAAAGCAAAAAAATTGCTAACAAAAACACTTAAGATCAATTTAGTTGCTTAAGCCAAGTTAGTTAAGTAAAACTAAAGCTAGTTGCTCTTGCTTTCGCACTCTAAATCTGAGCATTGCAATCTCTGATGTGTTGGCTTAAATTCAATTTCATACATGCTTCATGTGCATGTTTGACATCAAGGGTTTCACATCAAGGGCTCAATCATATACAACGACTTGACATTAATATGCAAATAAGTTGATTAGTGAAATCTTTGCATGGTAGCGTAGCTACAGCAAGTGAAGCTGCAAGCATGTGAGAAGTAGGGTAAAAATGGCCAATTGTAAGCATTTAACAAGAATCTTGGCAAAAAAATCAATTTTGTGCAATTTACTTTGCTCTTCTTCTGTTGCTCGCATGCAATTTTCTGCTACGTGTTTTATGCAAATTTTGCTGGCAAATAAAATACGCTAAAATTTTTTAATAGCATTCGATTAAAAAAAAAATAACCACCTTTGTAATGCTTTTTTCGATTTTTTTCTGTTGTTTTTTCTGCAATAAGTTCAATAACAATCACGCAATCCGAACTTATTATTCTTGTGGTTCTGTGCACTGTTGTTGTTGTTGTTGTACTTATCGCTTATGGCCTACAGTGTTGCCATATATGGTGGCATGTATGTACTCGTATGTTTTTTTTTCTTCTCTGCTACATATACCGCGCATCCGTTGTATACCATCTTTGGTGTTTGGTGTGCGCTGCGATAGCGATAGCTCATGTTTTGGCCAGAGAATTGAGGAGGCTACTTTTAAGGCGGTCTTATCTTGACCAACAAATCAATAGTTTTCGCTATTTTCGTACTTGATTTGCTTTTGGCCACATACCTCTTCAACACACAAACATACATGAAATTGCTGTCGCTTGTGCGTTTGTGTGCGTGTACAGATAAATCTGTAACACTTTGCATAGCAGATTTGTTGCGTTTATAAGATATTGAATTGTGTGCAAAATAGGGTCTACAAATAGGGCGCAGACAATAAATAATACTAAGAAATCAATATTGAGGTGAAAAAAGAGAATAAAAGATGAAATAATAATAAGAATAATAATGTACTTGAAGGCAAAATGAGAAGCAAAAGTTATAAGCTTCAAAGGCAAGATCTGCAAGTTCGTTGCTGCAGTCTTTTGTTTAGTTTGCTGTAAGAATGTATTTAAACAAAATGTCTGAGTTATTTCAGAGACAAAACTATCTATATTTTAATAACAAATTTTCTGTAACTTCATTAAGCTTGTCTTTTTTTTTAAATGTCATTCCTTAATGTAGTCATAATTATTTATAAAATTTTACTATGTCGCATGAATGTTCACTTTGCCCAATGACAGCTATTAACGCTTCATCATGTTACAGCAAATTTATTAAGATATTAAATCACAATCATCATGAGCATCGGTTAATGCTGTTAACCAGCTTGTAAATGTCATAAAATTTATATATTTATAACTTTATTCAATGTGGTGGTGTATGGAAACTTTATTAGTTGCTAATTTCTTGAAGTAGTAACTATTGCACTTCATTAATCATGTGTAAAGTTTATTATTGTTGAAACCTTATTTGCATAAAATATTGCTTAACGTTTCATCTATTATTATATTTGCGTGTTATATATAGAAATCTGAATAATTTTTATTTTCCTCAGGCTATCATGGAGGTTATTATGAAATAAGAACTAAAAAATACGGAGAAATGGCAATAACCATATAGTAAATATAAATTCTAGGCTTAAAGCGTTATCAAGGAATATCTTCATGGCAACGAGATTTATTGAAAAAAAAAAAATAATAATTATAAATATATAACTTACTGTGCAGGAACAATTTGAGCCAAGTCTGGTCTGAAAATCTCTAAAAAATTGCATCAAAAAGCAGTTTATTCTCGGGTCCTATCGGGAACCCACAAAAAAGCGGCGCGGTACTCAGAATAAAGCGCAACGAGTAAACAAATTTCTTCACTCTTACTTATAAAAATGCTTCGTTAAAATGTTTCTTTCGATAAGTGTATCGGTTAAAAAGAAAATCTTGGTAGGGAAATAACATCTATGTACTATCTGCGTGGCGTCCGTGGCGTAATTGGTTAAAGTGCGTGGCCTCTATATTAACGAACCTTGGAGACCCGCGTTCGAACGCCAGCAGCTAAAGAAAATTATTTGAATTAAAATAATTTTTCTGTACGGCCGCCATCTCCCTGCGGACAATGGCAAACCTCAGAGGGTAATCAAAATGCCATGTAAAGCTTCTTGAGAACAAGAACATTCCGTTCATCGCCGTTCGGAGTCGGCGTTAAACCTGTAGGTCCGATTCTCGGTCAATTGAGTACAAACTTAATAACACGCACAACACAATTGATCATAAGTAGCTAGGTCAAAGTCATTTCAAGGGGTGAAATGGCCAGTTATTTATGTTTTTATTTAACTATCTGCTAGGACAATAATAAAGCAAACACTTAAGTAGAAATAAATATTTTATTTGTTAATTTTTTTTTTTTTGCCCTGTGACACATGATAGGCAACATGAAGATTTTTTTTTAGTTATAACCTTAGCAATTGATTTTTTTTATGGGTTAGTACTGTCATCTGGTAGTAACTGGATCTGTCATCTAATGCTCAAATATCTATTTGAGAGCCATTTATCGGAAGTTTGTGCGTAAAAGCCATGTAAACAAGACAGTGTTTGTTGTATTCTGCAAATTTTAAAATGTCCAATTTATTTGATCAAAGAGTTATTCTGAAATTTTGTGTTTCTAACAAAATATCATCTCACAAGAGGTAAGAACTGTGGAGAAATAACTCATGGTCTCTTAAGTTTAACTTTTAGGCGATAAAGGAGAATTCGCAATAGGAGCTCAAGGCGATTTCAAAATCAGCATATGAAAAGTGTTTTTAGGATTAAAGGAAACGTTGGTATATGTTTATGGAGATTGCTTTGAAGGAATTTAATGAATATCGATTAATAATTGAACCGTTTCCGATTTATTACAGGTATTTTTTGATCAGAAGGTATTAGGTCTGTTATTTTGAATTTATCTATGGTATTATTGATTCTAAAACATTGGGTGTGGCTCCGCCCATACAATTAAAATTTTTAATATCGAATAGCTTTGAAAGTATAAGTAACAGAACTTACATACAAACTAAAAATGGAGTTACTATTTGGTGATGTCCTGCTACTGGGAAACTGCAACGGGCAGTGGAAAATGACAGTGGCATCAAACTATGGGTCTGAGAAAAGTTTTGAATACAATTATTATGTTCCGATATAGTTGCTGAGTGCAGCAACGCTCGCCGTGAAAAATCTAGTATAAATATAAATTTCAAAAATTTTAGAAAAGTCAAAATAAGTGAAATCAGAACAATTCTTCGTTTAGCTCCTTCATGTAGACAAGTAAAAGCAAAAAAACACATATAAATATTGCTGGAAATAATCTGAAACTTTGCTTCATATCTCTCCCTCTCTCTCTCTCTCTCTATCTCTCTTTATATCTCTCTTTATTTCTCTGTATCTCTCTCTACCTATCTCTTTAGCTACGTTCTTATGCAATTGGAGCTTGTTTTGATGTCGTAACGGGTTATAACCGGGTATGGGCACCACTACATTTAAAGCTTCTGTGTTGTTTCTGTGTTTGTCTTTTGTCTTTGATTTGTTGTTGCGTTTTGTGTAGCTACATAAGCCTTTGCTCTCATTTCTTACTCTCAGCGCTCCAAGAGCGCTCTCTGCCCATACCCGGTTATAACTAAAAATCTACACTAATTTGCATTGGTTGCAGTTTCAACACGATTTGGTTTGCCACGAAGGCATTGCGTAATTAAATGATTTATTGCATCATCTTTTTATCATATGATTCATGGCAGCGTCCTTGTTTCATTAGTCTTTAAAACGCCTTTATAGCATCAACATCAGGGGAAAAAAGTCACATGCGGACATTTAATGGCAGAAGGCGTGTCAAAAAGGGCGATATATTCTATCCTGAGTACCTTAAAAATGGATAGGCAACCTCGTTTCGAAAGAAAACCGATCATTATGACTAAAAAAGACATTAAAGAGCTTATAACTGCTTTTAACAACAAAGATGGCATAAGTCGAAATGAAACCGTTCGAAAATTAAAATACTCGCAGCCATATATTTGTAAAACATTAAAATCACTCAATATTAAAGTCAGAAAGAATCAGCGGTCTACACCGGAGTACACTACAGAGCAAATTCAATAAGTTAAACTTCAATTTCGGTCCATGGTCAAAAATTACAATGGAAAATCGTTCATTTTGGATAATGAGAGTTATTTCATACTAAGTTCACCACAAATGCCAGGAAAGGGTACATTTTAAACAAATGTCATATCTTCAAGCTCTCCTGATGTAAAATATAAATACCAGAAAAATTTTTAACACAAAGTTATGATTTATATGGCTGTCTCTGACAAAGGAATTTCGGAGCCATACTTCAAGACTAGTGGACTGATAATAAACATAGTGGTCTATCAAAATTATTCCTTAAATTAAATTTTAGTTCCATTTATTTATAAATATTATCAGGATGATGATTATGCATTTTAGCAGGACAGAGCCTCCTCGAATTATGCAAATACGACATGAGTGTTGTTGGTCAGCAAAAATATAAATGTTGTACCTAAAGATAGGAACCCCACTAAATTACCACAATGCCGACCAATTGAATATTTCTTCAAAAAACTTAAAATTTAAGTCTATAACAATGGCAGAAAGGCCAAAAATGTTAAGCAGTTGATACGTCGTATCCAAAAGTACCTTAAGGAAATCATTACAAATGACGTTCAGCATGGTTTATTACAGCTACGGTGAAAACTACGATGGGTGGCCGACAAAAGCTCATTAATTGAAGTTCATTTATTAAAATGTATTTATAATATTATGATTTAACTAGAAAGTATTATTTCAGTATAGGTTAATACTATCTTTTGAATTTCTGACGTGAATAAACTCAATGCATATTTTTAGTTATAACCCGTTACAAGAGAATGAAGTTCAGAAAGGTGTGACTTTGAATTTTTTAATTCCATACTATTTTTTTTTCATTTCCTTTATTCAACAATAATATCATAAATTTCTAAAACTTTCTTTATAATTAATTAAAATATGTAAATAAAACATATCCCGGCCAGGCCATGGTCCTACTCTTCAAGCTTTCTTAATTTCTTTCCTCATTTCAAATCAATTCAAATTGAAAATAAGACCATGTTAATATTGCTTTAAAGTAAAAAATAAAATAAAAAAAAAATAAAATAATAGTAATAAGATGGTAAGTAAATGATCAACGAAAATTTACTTTAGAGAATAATTTATATAAAATAAAACAAAATGAAAAATACTTAATACTTAATACTTATTATAATCTCTTTTTCTTAGTTTGTTAATACAACGTATTTACGGACTAAATAATTTGTAACCAATAAAAACTAAGTTCAAAAACAAACATAGAAAAGAAATGTTTATCTCAAATTTCATTAAAATAGCAACGTGAAAGTATTACAAAATGAGAAAACATTTACGCAATACTTGGTATCAAAGGATTAAAACATTTAAAAAAAAAATTACCCCTTGAATTTCATTTTTTTTGCAAACTGTTATAAAAATTATAACAGAAACCTAACATGACTATAAAAACCAACTTATTTTTTATAATACGCTCCTTATGCAACAATTAATAATGTTAAGAAACTTTCAATAATTTCTAAAGAATACTAAATACCATTGTTTATTTATTCAAACAACAAATTCATTCAACAACAAACACACTATAAAAAATACGCTCTATCCCTCTTAGATACATTAATTCAAAAAAGATTCATTTAACTAAACCATGGAATATTATATTTCATGTAAACTAATTATTAAAAAAAAAATAAACATTTAATCTATAATTATATTCTTCTCAAACTATTCAATATTGATCCATTCACTTTCTCCTATTTTTTACAAATTTTGATAAAAATCTGCTAAACTTTTATATAAAACACAAAATGAAATTGACGAATAAAAACAAAGCGAACACATTAAAACTTAGAAACTCTAAAAAAAGCAAACAAAAACGCTTTTTAAAAACATCTATCTTCACTTTCGGTCTTATGCAAATTTAAAAGCGAAAACTTTCTGAATATAAAACTATCAATAAAACGACATTTTTAATTCAATATGTCAATATATTGTGTCATTAAAAGAGAAAAACATCGTATGCATAATTACATAATTTGCTTGATATCTTAAAAAAGCCAGGCACACACACAATGCTTTTTGATTAACATCAAAGTTAAGTGAAAAACAAAAGACTTAAGCCACAAACTTGCTTGGCTCTTAAGAGACATATTTCTGTTGTAAACATCAAATTATTGATATATGAATGCCAGCAAGTTGCTTTTGTTATTGTCATAATAAAACTGATTTTTTGTTAAGAAATTTAAATAAACTTATGAAAAATAAAAGAAAAAACTGATATAGAAAGAGCAATAACACACAACAATAAAGCTAATTAATAAAGAGTCTCTATTGATTGTTTACAATGGAATTGTTTTTTATTTTGGTTCTCACCAGCAGTATACATTTTTTTTTTCTTTTTTTTTATAAGCTTGGAGACCACACAATTTTAAGAAACTCAGTTTTGCTGCAACACAAAAAAGCGTTTCGATAAACTTTAACTTGCATTTTTTGCTAAGAAGTAACAAAAAAAGTGTGTGCAACATAATAATTCCCATGACATATTGCGGCTCAGAGCCAATATTGCATGGCTTCAGCACCGAGAAAGAAAACAAGAAAAAAAACACAACAATAACAATTTTGTTGCAACAATGTCAAAGTGTAACGTAGTACACAAAAGAGTGGCTTGCAAGAAAAATATGTTTTATATTTTATGGTAACAACTTGGCCCAGCAGTGATTGGTGTTGTTTTTGCGGCTATTCTTCCTCTAGTTCTTCGATACGCAGAGCTACCAACGTGCGTTGAAAATGTCAGCACAGCTGGTTTTGTTACAGATTCAACTGATTATGACATTAAGCCTTGCTTGTTGCTGTTCTTAGTTTATTTAATTTAGTTTTTTTTGTTTTTTTTGTTTTGATCTCTGTTTAAGCGCGTAAAGCTAGCTACTTGATATTGTGTGTGTTTTGTTTTTCAACCATTTTTTCCAGACTCCAACGGCGCAATCTTGTTGCTTGTCAGCAAAATTCAAGTCTAACATGTCTGCATAGCAAAAAACAACAACTAAACTTTTGTTGAAATAAGATAAAAAGTTAAAAAATTTTCATAAAGGTTCAGTTAAAAAGAAGTTGGCTGTTTTCTGGATACACCCGTAGGTTTTAACATGACAGCGTGATGGATATTTTTCCTATATACAAGGATATTTAATCTTGTCCCTAACATTTCCTTTATTTCCAAACTTGCCCCCATCATTATTCTTATTTTTGTTCTTGTTTTAACCAATGTTCAAATTTTCGATCTCATCCTTGTCCTATAATTTTTTCCAGTATTTGTCCTAAATCTTGTCCTAAGTGTGTCCAAATCAGGGGTGATCAACGCACGGTTCAAACAACAACAAAGAGAGCTTTCCGAGTGCACAGCTTTACACTGAAACAAGAAGATGTTAAAAGCTCTCACAACATTTGGTGCAAAGAAATCTTGAGAAGTGTTGGATTTTCAATATAATCGTTCCTTTTTAATTTTTGTTTGTTTTTCGCTATTTTAACATAGCAATTATCAAAAAAAGGTAAGAGTGAAGAATAGAATGTGTTAATGTTTTTCCTAAAACAATGACCCGTTTTACATTGGTCTAGAACAGTTGTGTTCACACGCATACTACTACAATTTTCGACTTTTGTGCTTGTGTTTGTAGCTCTCTCGTTCTCTGCACTGACAAAAATTGTTGTGCAGGTATTAAGCAAGAATTGTGTTATAATTATCATTGTCATCATCATTGTCGTGATGACATCATCATTGTCATAATCAGTATCATTATCATTATTATCTATATATTAATACGCAAACAAAAAAGTTTGTGTTCCCTTTTTTTCTGTGTTACCTTCAACATATTCACATAATACTTACATCGATGGATAGGTATTTTCGAGTAGATTTGCACAATATAATTTTTATTCGAATATGTTGTCATTAAGAGAGGTAAGACTGAGCATATGTAAAACGCTTCTTTTCCAAATGGGACAATGAGAAACTGCAAAGTGACAAAGCTCTGTTGAACATCGCTGCTGTAGCTTACAAAAGCAAGAGTACAATGCGGGAGTGAAGCAGACATTTAAAAAGAGCTGAGTCATGGTATAATAATACAAGGTATTATTGACAACTGCTTATTTTCTCTTCTACAAGAAAACATCTCCTGTCAAAAACAACTGTTTGTGCAAATGCATCTGCAGCTGCTGAAGTTGTTGTTTTTTTCACTTCTACGTTTTCAGCATTGTGTGAATGTGTGGCCAGTGTTTTCAATGGCCGATTGTGCGCGCTCTCTTTTGGAGTATATTTTTTGACAGGAGATGTTTTCCCAAACAACTGTCAATGCTACCTTGTATTATTATACCATGGAGCTGAGTAGCAATATTGTTGTTGTTTTTGTTGTTGTTGTTGCTTTCTCTTAATTTCTCTCAGCGTTAAAAAAAAACAGTTAAACTGCTGCTTGCTTTGATTATCTTGAGGATTAACATTTATCGTGATTTATTTGTTATACTTTTCTACCGTTTATTTACTTACTTTACTTTTAATTTATTTATTAAAATAAATATGGTTTAAATGAATATTATATGTTGAATAAATTTTTGGTATTGACGCATATATGTTTCCTTTTTTGTTCTTTACCACTATTTTTCTGATAGCGTTCAGGCAAGCATTAAGAATTTACATGCAAATTCATAACAATTCATCATATGAAAAATAACTTGAGTTTCGTTACCTTATAGAAATAGATGGCCGAATTTTGGCCACAGGTGATACTAGTTATTATTATTCTGCAAATACCGCATTATAATATGCCTCAAACATTTCGTGCAGTGCAAAACACACGACCAAGAGGCGCGAACATTCTCACTTGAAGTTTCACCGCCAACTCATTGAGAGAACTTCGTGTATTCGATCGTGTACGTGATTCGATTCTCGAATAAGGCTTTCGAGTCTTACCACGCGTGGTACTACGTGAACATCACTGGTCTAGAATTAAAAGCAATATTTCGAGTTTGTAGGCTAATTACGGCGGATTGTCTGAGAAAAAAGGTGGAACAAATTGACGATACGCTTGTGTTGTACCGTCAACTTTTTGGCTTCAAAAGAGAACGTCAACCACATGAACGCTCAAAGCATACTGAGTCAGTATTACTGATTTGAAATTATAAGCACAACAGAAGAAACAAAGTTTTACGCAGTGTACAGACACAGCGAGCCGATTGGTACTTCGTGTGCAAAAGCTTAAAAACACACGATGCTCGCGGGCTATGGAAAATCATTTAGTGAGCATCACTGGTACAAATTCTTGTTAAATTCCTTATCGCATTTCTCCTTCCAAATCTTGTCCTAAATATTGTTTTAGGTGTGTCAAAATCTTTGTCCTAGTCCTTGTCGCAATCCTTGTCATAGTCCTTTTCACAACTTACTTACTTACTTATCTGGCGCTTACAACCGAAGGTCGGTTTTGGCCTCGTATAAGAAATTGCGCCAGCCATATCTGTTTTGCGCTTGCTGGCGCCAGTTGGAAACACCAAGCGTGGTCAGGTTATCCCATCACCTTATCCTTCCAACGAAGATGTGGGCGTCCTCTTCTGCATTGACCACCACCGGGCACCGAATCAAATATTTTTTTTTTTATTTTTTCACAAACCTAGCCTTAATTCTTATCACAATCCTACAATTCCATGCTCTTATCCATTTTCAAATCTTTGTCCTACTCCTTGTCTTATTCCTTGTCTTAATCTTTGTCCAAATCCTGAACCTCAAAGTTTTCCTAATCTTTGTCCTAATCCTTATCTAAATCTTTGTCCTAATACTTAAAAATATTTTTAAAAAATTAAATATTCTTGAAAATATCGTTCTCAAGAGTCTCCCTTGACAAAACGTGCGAGCTTTTTTCATTCACTCATTCATTCATAAAATTTCAAAATTCTTAAAAAAGGGGTGGAGAAAAAACGCAACACAACATATCAAATCAAAACATACAACAAATTAATTCTGAAAAAATGTAATCATAAAAAATTAATCGTAGCACAATCAGCGCTTGTTCTGCTTTAACTTCAACGCTTACACTCACCGAACTCACGCGTTCCGGTTTGCCATGTATATAAAATCGTAACAAAATCAAGCCAACAACCGAGCTCCGCTGCATGAAAATGACAGCAATTTGGCATGCTTAGACTTGGTAGACCAAATTGTGGGAGCCTAACCGAACGCCCCAACGACGCACGTACTACATGCGCCACACTCAACTTCACTCAAAGAACGAGCGAACTCAGCTGCCGCTGCTGATGCTGTTGCTGCTGTTGCTGTTGCTAGCTGTCCATTTCTAATTGAAATATGTCGGGCTATTTTAGTTGGTGGTTCAGTTCAGTTGGCTTTGCTTCGTCTTAGACCAACCGGCCACTTGTGCGCTCAACTCTATTCTGTATAATCAGACTTGTTTGTGAAGTGATTGAAACTTGAATTAGTAACAGTTTTAGTTTGATTTTATATTGTTGTTCTTGTTGTTATAGTTTTTTTATTTTTTTTTTCAAGTCGGAGACAAGTTCTACTTTATGCAATCGTTACTTTAGCCAGCAGAATGTTTATTTGTTGCTTACAGGGAGAACAAAACAAAAAACGTGGGATCGATTGTTAATTATTTTGGTCTATCAAATTATATGCTGCGTGTGGTAGAACCAACGTGAATTAGTTTCATGGCAACGGAGCTAGTTTGTGTTTTTTTTTTAGACTTAAATGAATTAGGCCGTTAGAAATATGTTGAATTTAAGGCAGGCGTTGTTTTGATCGAAAATTAGTGAGTTGAAAACCTTGAAAATTGTGGTTGCTATGATTTTGCTCGATTACGTTATGATAAACGTAAAAACCACGTAAAAACATACGTTAAAAAACAAAGTATGCTATATGAAGCTGTTATCGATACCAATCAGCTGCAAGTTTTATTTAAAAAAATTGTTCCTACTACAATTTATAATAAAGGAACAACTTATTTAGAGATTGTTTCTTGATCAGGGCTAGTTAGAACTGAGAGTTATTTAGAGAGTTATTTAATGGAACTACCAAGGTTAAAATTAATTTTAAGAAATGTTATCTTGAGATTAATTTTATCAATCAACATTTTTTCAAGCAAAGTACAGGATGACGGAAAATCATTAAAATTTTATTCCAGATTTAATTGAGTTAAATTTGAATATTTTTTGGTCCAAAAGTATAAAAATAATAAAATTGTATGAAATAAGTTTTGAAAACTTTAAATTCTAGGGTTTTCCAGTAAACTTCGGTTTAAAAAACTAGTTGGAATCAAGCGCGGATCCACGGTGGGGCGATAAGGGCGATCCCCCCCCCAAAGCTTTGTGAATATACAAGTTCTCTAAACTAGTCTCAAAATACATTTAGAATAAAGCATTTGTGCCTGAGTATTTATTTTACCGTAAGCAAACAGTTCTATTAAATAATGCAAAACCAGTATAGTATAGGTATAGTATAGTATAATTCATTGTTTGAATGTGTTCTTTTCATTTTGACACTATTAACCCGTTTAGGAAAGTACAACATGTTAGACGAACCGACAGAGAATTCAAATTGATGTTAAATCAGCGCAGTATACGAATCAAGATACTTTAAATTTATTACAGAAGAAACGAGAATCCTGTGAGATAAAATTTTAAACTCTTTTTAAAGAAGTTGAAAACTTTGCAAATAATATTGGAGTAGAAATTAAAATGCCACATGTAGCAAGTTTTCAAAAGAACCGCCATAATTATCCAGTAAAAGATCCCACAGCATATTTCAGACAAAGACATAATGTGATGATGGATTTAAAAACTCGATTTTCAACAACTACTTTGGATTTGTATTCATTTTTAATACTGTTTCCTTATTTCATTACCTCGAAGAGCATTACATTATCTATACAAGCTGTGAGAAAACTTTGTAAAAGATATTACATTTTCTTCAAAGAATCTTCACAGGTTTTAGAAAGATCTTTGATTAATGAGTTGGAGATGTGGCACTTGCAATGTGAAAGAGAAAAGTGTGATTCAAGTACTAGTGCAATGCAACTATTACACTGCTGAAGTATATCCTCTTAGTCATACTTTTTTAAAATTTTAATAACATTGCCTTCAAGTGCAGCTCAAGTGCAAGATCATTTTCTACATTGAAGAGAATTAACACCTGTTTGAGATCTACGACAACAGAAGAAAGATTGAACGGACTTGCTTTATTGCACTAAGAGAAAAAAATATTAAATTTATCCAAAAACTTTTCTAATTTAGCCAAAAAGCGAGTCATTTTGCACCAATAACGCAGTTCCATAAGTCGACTACGTTAATATTTAAAATTTATGTAAATACTTTTTTAATTAAATCAATATTAAAATATATAAACAGAATTAATAAAAAATATATCCCCCCAAATGAAGCTTCTGGATCCGCCACTGGTTGGAATAGTGGCTTGTTTGGGTGTAGAAAAACATTCTTCCAGCTTTTTTTTTCTTAACCCATTTTGGCCCGCTACCCGATCCCGTTGAAATTTTTTCCTGAATTTTAGAGCCCAGGCTATTTTGGACCTAATCAAGAAAAATCTATCAAAATTCTTCCCGGTACCGTTCTGATTAAATCTGTAATCATTTTCGAGCAACAATTGGAGTAGTTTTCTATCCATCACGCTTATATAAAAATATATACACTTTTTAGACAAAAATTAATTGTTTCTGAATATAAAGATACATTTTTTTGCTCATATAAGAACTTCCAACCTACCATTCGCAACATATAACGAATGTAAATTTTATCATAATAAATATTTAAATAATTTGATTTTTTAATTGAAATATTGTCTTCTTGAAGGCTCTCAGTAATTGGGAAAGAATGGTGGTGGGCGTGGTTGATCCAAGATCATCGATATACATACATGATAGCAAGAATACCAAATGTTACTTATGGATCAAAAAATAATTTTTATGAATTATGATTTCATAGAAAACGCTATTTTAGTACAGGGGTAAAAAACTACCGATCTGGACCAAAATGGGTTAATGTGAGAGAAGAAAAAGAATCCATTGGGTGTCAAGTCAGTTATATTAGGTGGATGATCCGTCAATTCCAGGTTTTAAAAACTCAAAAACTCTTTTTCTTGATGCAGGAGGCTCCCAGATTTACGCCTGATGAATTTACGTCAAAAAAAAACATGACAAAAAAGCCCGAAATTCTCCATACAAGATCGGGCATTATTTCCTAGGAAAAAGTGCCCGAAATTTCGAGCGATTATGTAACTTTTTCGGGTGTTTGTGCCAAACAAATTTCGGATCTTCTTTCCACATATTTGAAAAGGAAGAAAAACCCGAAAAATAAGCTTGGAATGAAGGCCCGAAAAAAAAATCGGGCATTTTTGCCAAATTAAAATATGGAAAATCGCCCGAAGTTTTGCTTATTCCCGAAAAGATAAGAAATTTTAAAATCGTTATGATAAAAAGGTTTGTCCTTTGTACGGAAGGTAACAAAATTTCGTATAAGGGCAAATCGTTCTATCATAAAAAAAAAACACCCTTAGGACCTTATTCGAACATAATGTCGATGGACCCCTTGTGCATGGAATAACATCAAAAAGAAATAAAATTAAGGAAATCTTTTCAGATATTTTCACAGAGAAACTTTAATTTTTTAATTAAACTCAAATCTCAAATATTTTGATAATCTTGGATCACGAAAATTATGACAGAAAAATTTGGAAATAAAACCCGAAAAACTGTTGAAAATTTCGGGCGTAATTTCCATTTCTTTCGGGCTTAATTTCCCAACCATTAGGGCGTAGTTTCCTTCTTTCGAGCTCAATTGCCATTTCAAATTTGGGGGTTTTCCTCAAAAATCCATGCTATGGAAAATCAGGCCTTTTTGCGACATTATCGGAAATAAGTTGCGACATTATCGGTTTTTCTGAAAAAACTGGCAACCATTTGCTTTAATTTGCTCTGTCCGCAGACAACTTTTGTCGGGTTTTGCTTAACTTGAAAGATCCAAACAGTGGATTGTTGCTCTATTTCGGTCTCATAAGCTTAGATCTATGATTCGTCGCCTGTGGTAATGTCATAGATGTGTTTCGAAACACCTCCAATGTATTTTTTTTTAACCATTTCCTTGCACCAATCGACAAGAGCGTTTTTTGACCAACCATCTTATTATGGGCTCTCAACGGGAACAAATCTTCCTGATGCCTAAATGCTCTTATCGAATATAAAATCGAATGTATGCTAGTTCACTCTAATGCTTGAGGATGACTCCATGGCACGGTATGTCACCCAAAGTTCCAAAAGTTCACCCACAGCATTAATATTTTCTGCCATAACAGCCGTTCTTGGACAACCTTCACGAAATTTATCTTAAAGAGAACGACGACCACGCTTGAACTTATTAAACCAGTGGTTAATGTCGCTGAGTGTGGTGCTTCATTCCGAAAAGTCCTGTTTTCCTGTTAATCAGGAAAGTCATGTTTCCTGTTAAATAAAAAAAAATCGAAAAAATTATCACCCGAAAATGTTCACATCTTAACAGCGTTTTTTCGGTGAAATACAATTTCTAAGCCACTGTAAATAACACTATAAGATCACATACACTAACACGTTGTGAATACGTTTATGCTAGAAAACGTCAAAATGCATCGAGCAATGGTTAGTTCTGCCGAGGCGTAAGACTTAAAAGGCAGACCTCATATGTATATTGGCATAGGACCAAGGTCTATATAAACTAGTAAGAAAAGATCTTCGACTGGGCCGAAGTTAAAATACCCCCACGGCCGAACCAAAGTATATTCAAAGATTTAAGCAATCAATAAAATGTTTATCTGTAAAAACGTTTTCGTTATATTTTTAACAGAAAATATTCGCTTTTGTTTTTTGATAAAGTCGCTATGTATGGAAGGTGGGCGTGGTTTTCACTCAATTTGGTTGAATTCCATACACAACGTACACGTTATATATCAAAGTTTATATGCAAAATTTCAAGTCCATACATTAATTTTTGTGGATTTTAGAGAAATTTTACCTTTTTGATAAAGTCACTTTGTATGGGAGGTAGGCGTGGTTTTCTTCCGATTTGGTTGAATTTCATACTTAAAGTGTATTTTGAACTCAAAACTCATATGCAAAATTGCAAGTCCATATATTAATTTTTATTGAATTCTTAGAGATTTTACCGTTTTCATAAAGGCACTTTGTATGGGAGGTAGGCGTGGTTTTCATCCGATTTGGATCATTTACGAACTTGACCTTTGTTTTTTAGATGAAAGCTAAAATATTGAATTTCGTGATGATAGCTTTAAAATTACGGCTGTAACCGTGATCACACACAGACGGACAGACGGACAGACGAACATGGCTAAATCAACTCGGGTGGTGATGCTGATCAAGAATATATATACTTTTCTATACCTACCACGCCTTCTTATGGGCATTACAAACGGAGTGACAAAATTTATATACCCCCATTTACGTTTTTTAAACGTGGGGGTATAAAAATTTGAACTTTTCTACTATGAACATAATTACAATTAGTAAAATTCTAAAAATAAAAATTAACTTTACTTACCAGCAGTTATAAATCACAAAGCTATTAAAATACCCATAATTTCTTTGGTAATATTTGACGGCCACAGAACGTACACACAAAGAAAGTTCCATATAAACGATCCACACAAAGTGAATAGAAAGAAAGCTCGCCACTTGCCACCAAAATAGACTCTTTCTCTACTTTCAGATTGCCGCTCTCAACGTGATCTCTTCTAAACAAGAGAACTGGTGGCGAATTCATTAGGAAAGTATAAATTTTTAAAAGCCAAATTTTTTATGGAAAAACGTATGTTTTCCAAATTTATTTTGTATCAAATTTTATTTCAATGAAATTAAAACTTCAAATTTCATTTAAATAAAATGCGTTGTAAAGTCAAACTCTTCTGGAAAATTTTAAAACCAATCCAGAAGACTATGAAACCTAAACATAACCCGTTGTTTATGCTCACCAACTATGTGCAGTTCCTGCCATTATTTCTGGTTGTTTTATATTTTGACTAGTACTTTGGCAACATGTTTATAAATATGTGAGCCTGTCAAGCGGCAAAAACCATGCCAGACCCTCCTTTCATCAGCGCTACGTTGGCGGCACATTGCCAACACATTTGCATACAGGCAAAACAACAAAAACAACAGCAACTGGCTGTGAATTGTCGGTCGACGTGTATGTCGCTGGTATCGCAGGTGCATTTGCATATCTTGCATTTTTTATAGCATTCATTTTTTTTTTTGTTTTTTTATTCCTACTGTTTGGTTTCGTTGGAATTGCATGCAGCTCAAGCATTTTTTTTTTTTTATTTCACAGCTAGTTACTTGCATTTCAAGTTAAACCATTTTTTTGATTGTTTTTATTTCGTGGACTTATTTAAATTTTTGCAAATGATGCATGTTTGTTGTCAATTTTGCAGAATTGATTGCATTGCTTTTTCACAGCAAATTAATTAGTTATATTTTGTTTTTTCCTCTTTGTTGTTGGCTGTTCCTCTGCATATTTCATGAGTTCGAAATTAATTTGTCAACTTGTGGTTAGGACGGTTTGTTTTTTTTTTTTTTTGTTTTTGTTTTTTAGGTGGTGGAGTGTTGAAATTTGTGTGCTTGTACACTGAAAAAATATATTAGCTTAAAATTGAACACAATGTGTTCAAAAAATGTGTTCATAATTTGACTTTTTTTTCATACGATTTTCAAAATTTTTAAACACATTTACTCTTACTTTGACGAAATTTGTTGCAAGCTATTTTTTAAACACAAATATCGTCAAATTAATAACAATTTTAAAACATTTTTTTTTCAGTGTAGATTTTTTATGACTTAAATTTTGTTGTTAAATTTGCTGATAATTAAAATTTGTTGTTGACAGCTTGAATTTTGCAAACAAAGACAGATCGATTGCAGTCGATTTTAGTTTACTCAAGTGTATTTAGGCTGTGAGAATTAAAGTTTGAGTTTGAGATTTTTAGGTAGAGGTTTTCGAGTTTTGCACAACTTGCTGAGTTGAGTGCAAATGGTTTCATAATTTTAAGCTTATGATTTAAGTGTTTAGAAGTCAACATTTTATCAAAGGAGTCTTATAACAAAAAATTTTTCTTTTCGATACGTAAAAAGAAATAATTAATAAAAAAAAGTTTAAAATACAATCAAGAGAGAAACAGAAATTCCCAAATGAGCCTTAGCTTGATTATATTTTTGAGATAATTAATTTAAAATTAAATATAGAAATAATTCTTATTTTTTTATTTAAATAAAAAAAAAACCCAAGCCAAGAAAATAAATTAATTGGAATATTTTAGGTTTATCTTACAATTGTACATCATTAAACGAAACTTACAATGATAAAAATTATGGTTTAATTAACTCAGAAAAGACCCACAACTTTCGAAATCCATTAAAACTGCAAAAAAAAACCTTGCACAAATTTTAATTTTTATAATAAAAAATATAAAATAAAACATTTCTTATATAATTTTATTAACAAATTAAGACATCATATAGATTTGACCTTGATTCCCAACAATTAAATATATAATTATCGTTAAAAGTGCAAGCCAAAAGTATTTGTTTAAAAATTATCAAATGGGCCAAATGACCCAACTAAGCCATTATATTCAATCTAGCCAATCAAGTCAATCAAGCCAATTTAATAACTAGGTGGCTGACGTTGACACTATAAATGTAACGCTCAACATAGCATTCGTTAGTTAAGCCAACTGAGCCATTACATTCAACCGAAACAATTATGTCAATCAAGCCAATTTAACTAATAATTGCCCAACATTGACATAAACTTATATGTGAATAGGGGTCATTGTAGTTAAAAAAGTTTATTCAAGTCTTATGGACTCAAACCATTTGTATAGGTACTTCTAACAGTTAACAACAAAACTATGAGCCACAAAATAATGAATATTGCCTTTGCAAGAAGAAAACGTAGCTCGACTCTACTCGAGAACAGCCTTCATTTGAATTCCAATAAAAATATGTACACATCGACAAGTGCACATTTTTTATTCTTAAAAACCATGTATTTATAATGCACGTTAAGCATTAACTCTATTGCCAATAGAGCCAGTACTGCCAATTGAGCCAATTTAGTCATAAGATTAGTCTTAAGACCAGGAAACATTGAATTGAATATTTCTTAAGACTGCTTGAGACATATTAATTTTTTTTTCCAGTAATATTGCTAAATACAACCGGTCACTGAAGATAAAACCAAAAAAAAATATTGGGCTAACGGACCCTAAAACTTTTATTGTCAAAGTTATTTTATATGAAACGAGAAGTACCCAAATTAATGCGCATCGTCTCTTATGCAATTTTTTATGGTTAAAAACGATGTTTTGTATGTGTAATCTTTTAATTTGTACATTTGAGTCAATTGAACAAACTGAACCAAATAAGCTTCACCTCAAAGACCGATTATGTCGTTTATGCCAATCGAGTCAATTGACTCCATTAAACTGATTGAGCCAATTTAGTAGGTACATTGGCACCAAATAATTTAAAAATTGCACAATAAAAGTCGTATGTGTTTTTATTATAGTCAAATAAAAGGCATTAAAAAATTAAGCCCATTTGGGCCACTTGACCCATATGAACCAAGTGAGCTTCATCAATAGGGCTGTTAAGTCAATTTAGCCAATTGAATCAAATGAGCCAAATGAACCAAATGAGTCAATTAAACCAAATGAGCCAATTGAACCAAATGACCCAATTGAACCAAATGAGCTACTTTCGTCTATTGTTTAACTAGGTTGGCACTATCAATCAAATTATTTCCCTCTTAAAACTGCTTTGATGATATTTCAATTTTAGAAACTTATTTGATTGATTGAGTAAAGACATTTTTTTATAGCCGCATGCACACAAACAGGCAGTAAAGAATGTTAACAAAAAATATATCCCAAAAAAATGTCTACGAGCAATTCGTCTTGTACTTAGAAAAATTATTTCTGAAAATTGGACTTAATTTGAGTCTCATGAACCAGCTGAGTCAATTGAATAAAATTAGATAGGCTTTTTTTTAGCTTTGAACCAAGGATTTCAGGGTTAATACCTATTCAGTCAAGTCTGCCTTGGGTAGAAATGGGGTGATAGATTAGTGGGAAGGAAAGGGCAATCAAGTGAAACACGTGTAGAATGTTCTAAGCGTGGTGGAAAGCCAAAGAAACATGTGAATTTCAATCAGAGGCAAGTATTACCCCTTTACCTCAGTCAATTCAAGTTATAAGGCAATCTCATCCACAAAATTCTCTTCCATCAACTATAACTTCAAGTCGTAAATATTGATGAATTTTCAATTTCAGTTGATTAGAAATGAGGATAGAAAATTTAGAAAGGTTTTAAGGCGAAGGACCATGGCCTGGCCGGGAATCGAACCCGGGACATCTGGGGTGGCAGTCAAGCACGCTACCAACTCGACTACTGAGGCCACCTAATTGGCCAATTGAGCCAATGAACGTGTTGAGTCACTAGGTGGTTAACAGTGATTTAAATATATTCGCTTCGAACAAAATATTTTCATTAAATACTTGTGTCATGCAAGAAGAAAGAAATACGACCTAGAAAAATATTTTATTCAATTCCACTGGAAAAATATGCAAACTCACAATTATGATTGAATTTTGCTGATCAAAATGTTTGTTTTTCAAAAACCAACTAATTCAATAAATTATTTGCTAGTAGATAATTATTGAGCTAGTTGATAATTAGCAAATTGGAAAAAGATTAACAAGAATTGATTTGAAATCCAACTGAATTGATTATCCATTAACAAAACATAAAATCATCGTTAGAAGTGATTTCTTTATGGCAAGAAAGTTTATTTTTAAAATTTTAGCCTGTGGATCCAAATGAGACAATGGATCCAATTGAGCCATTTAAACAAATTGAGCTAATTGTTGATCAACTGGTGAAGAACCAATAAGTGTTTGAGCCAATTCAGCAAGTCACTAATGATTAAATATTTGCACTTAACTTCTTTGATCAAATTCAAACGGTCCAAAAAGGTATTTTTTTTAAAATCAAGCTAAATGTTGATCAATTGGTGAACGAATATTTCAGCTAATTGAAGCAATCAAGACAATTGAGTCAATTTTTCCTATCGGACTATCTAATTAAGCTAATTGAGCCGATCAAGCCACGTTACACTTCCGGTTTATTGTAAATATAACCAAAGTTAACTGAAGTTCAAAAAACTTTTTATACTGGACATAATTATGTAGAGTAAAATTTTTACCAGTGTTTTTTACCAATGTTTCGATCAACTGTGTTTAAGCATTTAATAACACCCACAAAACAATTTGATCATAAGAAGTTTGGTTAAAGTTCTTTCAAGGGCTGAAATGGTCAGTTTATATCTATAATATTATATAAAAGGATTATCACGTATCTTCGTGTACACTAAAGTAAAGAACTACTGAACCGATTTTAATAATTATTTTACTAATTCAAAGCGTCATTCTTAGCTTAAGCTATTGCATACTTTATTTTTGAAAACCTACCCTAAAAATATGAGATTAAATACCATCTAAAAAACTTCATAGAAAATTATTCATAAACGCTACGTTAAGCAGTACAAAGCTTTTTTTTCTTTTCCATTGTGTGTTTTAAAGCTCTTTTTGACTACGCCTTATAGCTTATAAGCATGATCGAAAAAATGAGCTAATGAAGCAACAACAAAGTTAATTGTAATATAGACAGAATCTATGTCTTTTTTAATAAAATTACCTACAGTAAAATGCTAAAAATAATTAAATATATAAACACGTCTATACGTAGTACTCTCGCAAAATAAGCGATACTTCGTCTTTATATGAAAACACGAAAGAGGAAATGAGACAAATGCTGTTGCTGTTTTCGACTCAGACTCAGTGCTGCCAAACAGTAGCAACGGTGCTGCCATCTTTTATCAAGTAGCTGATAAAAAGCCAAGGTTGCATCGGAGAAAAATAAAAAAGTACTATTGAAATAATAAATGTTGCCACCAAAAATAAAAAAAAGCATTAAAAAATAAAACGTGGTGCCACATTCATAAAAAAGTAATGGTTTTCTAACAAGGTATGACTTTAGAAAAAAAAATAAATTAATGTATTTATATTATATAATCGTATACTATTATGTAACTATATGGATTGGCATTTTTATCATGCATATTCAGTGAAATAAAAACTTTGTGTTGTCATAAAGTATTAATATATTTTATTTATTTATATTTTAAATATTCTAATATGTATTTAATAAAGTAGTTAAAGTCCATGATTGCATTTACCTGTCAGTAAAAAATATGTTTGGAAATATATAATTTTCAACGGTCACATCCAGTGACAAAAAGAAAAGCAAAGTGATCCGTCTCAATTCCCCCATAAACTGAGTTATACAGGGGTAACGCGGTCAAGTTTTGCCTTTCAAGTTGCAATACACTTACACTTTTTCACTTACACACTTTCGAATTTGACTGCCAGCTTGATATAAAATTTTCCTTGATTTTTATTTAATTTGACTGTGGCAAAAACAAATATTATATATTTTGATGTTTTCAACATTTACTTTATTTAGATTTATTTGCTTTTGCATTTTATTAACTTTCCACAATTAAAGCTTTCAAATTACAACGTTTACTAATTGCAAAAAAATGTTGCATCGTATGAAAAATTCTTATTATTTAATTAAAATGGCATGGCAACATCATTTCATTCTTTCACTCTGTTTTAATATTATTTGTAAACAAACTTATAACGAATACGATTCAAAGAGTAAAGTATGAGGAATACCAAATATAAAGGAAGTACGAAATAGTACGTACTTGGTACCATTAGATTTGTATGAAAATTTCATATAAACTGGATGGTATCAAGTACGTTCCATATTTCGTATTCCTTTATATTTGGTATTCCTCGTACTTTCCTCATTGAAATGGTATTCCTTGTGTATTTTCTGTATCCCATACGTAAACAATCTTGGAATTGCTATTGGAGTGCTGCCATATAACTATAAAGAAAGTAAATCTAAAGATGTTTGGCAACACCAAGAACAAAATTCATAAGGGAAGGATGGAAATAAAATTGTACTAGTACGAAAAGATTAGTACTTCGTATTTAAATAATAAAAAAGTATCCAAAATGGTACAAAAGTACGTACTTGTGCAACCTTGTAAAAAGCCTTTATTAGCAGTGTTGCTATGCTCACATTACAAAGGTTGAAGTTTTGATAAAACATTTATCAAGATCCATTTGTGTGCCTCTTTTTTATGTTATGCTAATTTGATAGCAGAATACCTTATATTGTTTATAGCTGGAAAAGTATGTGCGCATTAGTTTATAGTTGTAAATATGCAATCTATTTATATAAAAAGTAGTGCACATTTTTATGTCACCACTTACTGCGGAAACGGGTTAACCGATTTCAACCAAAATTTCAGGGTACGTTAGAAAAGTTTGCACGAAATTGGCCTATTGGTTCCGGAGGTATGGCATTTTAAAGATTTTTCCATATCTTTTGATTTGTGTTTGTCCGATTTGCTTGAGGTTTTCGTAGTTGTGTTCTTATTGGCCGTACCATGGTTCGTATGAGAACATTTTTGCCACACCTCCTTTTACCGCCCACAAATTAATGAAAATTTTATATTTCAGACAGCTTGGGTCTTATCAGATTAACATTTAGTACTTTAGTTCATATGGTCACTTGGCAACAGTCCTACAAATGGGGGGAGACATTCACAAATATGTTAGGGGTTCCCTCTCTCTTAGATATGTATATCTATCTATATTCTTATCTATCTTGGTTTGTTCAGTTGCTTAAAACTTGAAAACGACTGGACCAAATTGGATACTTCCTTCTTGTATTTCTACAAGAGAACTGGTACGGGCATAGGAGAAGGGGTTATGGCTTCGACCACACAAGTCAAATTTTTGATATTGAATAGCTTTGGAACTAAACGTCACATGACATTAAAACTCAGTATGGAGTTACTAATTGCCAAAGTCTTTCTACTGGAAAACTGGTACGTGCATTGGAAAAGGGGGTGTGGCCCGATTAGCTATGGAAGTTAAAATCACAGGACATTGAAACTCATAATGGAATTGTCACCGGGGAGTGATGTTCTGCTACTGGAAAACTGTAACGGGCAGTGAAACATGAGCGTGGTGTAACGGGCAGTGGAACGTCAGCGGGTGCAATAACGTGCGCCGGGTATCGCTATTTATACGATAAAATAGAGCGATCAGCAAGCAAGCTTCTTTCTAACGTAATTTAAATTCCAAATATCTAGTTACATAAGCCAATGTACCCTTTATACAAGTATTGGATAAAATCTTATATGTTTGATTTTTTAAATTTTTATAAAGTTTTGTTGGCATAAAATATCAATGAACTCAATATAAAAATATGTATAAATTGCAATAAAATTTTTATAAATACACAAAAGTTCTTCAATACGAACTTTTATTTTTTACAAAAGCCAACTTGTATAAAAATAGTAGGGTTTGTTCTCGGTGTACGATAAACTAACTTTAATATAAAAAACATCAAACCAACATAGCAATATGATATTTTCTTACGTAAAACATACTGTTAAGTTAAAGATACTTAAGTTTCAAAAACCGTAAGCTTAAGGCTACTTAAGGTCAGGCATTAAGTTAATACAAAATAAATTGAGCTGATTTAGGGTCATAATTGTGACTAATGAAATATAAAACCATGACAAAAAGAACAACAACAGCAAATTGTTGTAACAAGCATATAAAAAACACTTCCTCTGTACGAAGAACACTGAAAATGCAGCAACAACAGTTTCATTCATTGCACTCAAAATTAAATGGAACTCAAAATGATATCGGAGTCAAAAGAAAAATCGACAAAAAAATCAAAATTTCCTCATATTAATCCCTAGATTTATGCTTATTTAATAAAGCTATTAAATAGCATTTTATAAATTATAAACGACCACACAAATCAGCACGAAACGAGATACTAAGTTTCGAGGAGCTTAACGTTTTTAGCGGAGTGAGGGAAAAACTTAAGTTAGACAACTAAGACAAAATCATGGATTGCGTGGGTTGTATCTTTTTTCTGGTAGATACTCAAGCAAAGCGAAAAAAAAAACAAAAAGTTAAAACTTTGTAGCTTACATTGAAAGTTGAAAGCCACAAAAACTCAGGCAACAGCAAAAAAACAAAAATAATAAAAAATGACCTCTCAACCTTACAAAATAAATTACAATAATTTTCAATTTCGCTTTCGTTTCCTTTCAGATGCTGCATCAAGAAAACCAAAATTATTGAACATCAATTTGCACATAAAAACAACAACACCTCAGCAACAAACACTTGCAATAAAACCACAACAAATTGCAACAATAAGCAAGGCAACAACTGTCCAGCTTAGTGCCACCACATTGAGGAGAATTTGTGTTTCCTGCCCATGCATTATCGTAAAGATCCGCAAAATTAACAAAAAACAAAAAAGTGCAAAAACCTTTGATTGCCAGCAATCAATTGTTGCGGCTGCGCGTTGCTTAACGTTGGCGTTGAAAAGTGAAAACGATAACGATTATACTAACGATAACGATTATTTCGCATAATAATAGTTAAGTGTTGAATTTATGAAACGTGTGTGTTGAGAGTGAAATCGGAAAAAAATATTAACTATTTAATTGCAAATTTATTCGATTATTGATTGTTATCGATAAACGCACAATGAAGAGTAGCTGCTCTTTTTAACTTTCAAATGTTTTTAGCAATTTTTTAAAGCCACACTAAATAGACCACACTGGAAACACACAAAATGCTTGGCACGCAAACATTAACAACAACATCATCGATACAACATCGACATTAACATCATCATCATCATCATCGTCATCATCATCCTCAACAGCAACAATATCGCCTTCAGTTTCATTGCAAAACTCAACAACTATTGCAGTTTGTTGATTTGTACTTCATTATTTGAGAAAATTGCAGACATTCACAACGTTCAGTTCGCCGTTTAATCAATAGTTTGATCATCAGCCCATCGACCGATCAATCGATCGAGCGCTCGTTGCTTCGATCACCGTCGCCATCAGCTAGTTCTTGGCTTAGTTTTCAAGATATCGTGCGTGTAAATTGCATGTAAATCGTGTGTGTACGTAAATCAATCTCGTCATTCTTGTCGACGACGACGACGACTACTTCGACGAAGACGTGGTATTAAGAGTGCGTGTTCTGCTGCAGGACGCAATCGTACGTGTTTTCAACTGTCGGTTAGTTCTATACCGTCGAATATACCGACCAATTTCGTTAGTGCCGATTGTTTGTGTGTGTGTGTGCGTGCGCGTTTTTGTGTTTGCTGTCCTGCACTATAACCATCTTTTGTTCTACTAAAATTTATTTATATTTCTTATCCATTGTTGTTGTTGTGATTTCTTTTTTTTTAACCATATTTGGCTCGCGGTGCTAAAGTCGTTTTGCACTTAAGGAGTTTTCACGACCTTTAAAAGCCTCTGCCTCAGCACACGGTGGTGCTTAGTGCGGCGGATAACTAGTTTACTCCATCGTTTCGGTGTTCCTGTCGCTCTTAACTAAGGCAGATCGTTGTCTAAATTTATTTGATTGCATGGAATTATAATATAAAAAAATTATTTCTTAACAAAAGGTAAGTGAAGATTTCTTTTTTTTTTGTTTTTATATTTTTATTATCAGGATTTTATTATTATTATTTGCTTAATTTTATGGTGAAAACATGACGCCGCTTATGCAAAAACAAAGAAAACGCATCGTTATGTGGCAAAAATCATGTGTTGATGTGTGTTTAATTTATATCAGATCTCATGCAAAACAACAAGTCGTACCCTTCAACTCAGATAATCAAGTGTGCACTTTAAATAATCTGAATGTTGCCATTCTTAATCATTGTTATTATAAGACCATATCCTGCTCATGCCTCAAAGGCTGTAGACTTTATATGAATAAATTTCGAAGTTGAAAAAAAAAGAGTTTTCTTTTTATAATAACCAGTTCATTTTAACTTATGATCTAATTTTAATTTTTATGATCTAGGATCCATGTAAATTTAATTGTTTTAGCACTACCTGCATTTACACCTTTGTCGATATAGGAATGCTTTCAATTAATGATGCGAAAAATTCTGATCTATAGGTAGCTTGTAAAGAGAGCGAGAGCACAAGAGAATCATATTCTGGCCACTAAAATATCCATTCTGATATGCCCCTAAAGTATAAAAAAGAGTTTCGTAATTTTTATGACCAGAACTTGGGTCAAAATCATAACATAAGCCTCTCGATCGCCTTAGAAAAAGACCCTACTCAATTTTAACACGATTTCTAAAAACTCAAAATTTGATAATTGGGCTTCAAACAGAACCAAAATTTCACACACGAGCCAAGGTCTTATAGAAGCATGAAATTTAAAAAAAAAGAAGAAAACCGAAATCTGAGGGTATGTAACTGAAAGTAGATAGAAGCTCAATTGCTAAAAATAGAAAGCATTGTTCTTTCAGCCAAAAGTAAATTCCTACACTGAAAAAAAATGTTTTAAAATTGACGACAATTGTTATTAATTTGACGAATTTTGTGTTTAAAAAATAGCTTGCAACAAATTTCGCCAAAGTAAGAGCAAATGTGTTTAAAACTTTTGAAAAGCATATGCAAAAAAGGCAAATTATGAATACATTGTGTTCAATTTTAAGTTAACTTTTTTTTTCAGTGTAGCAATTTTCTCTACTCTAGATGAGATCTAGCAAACCTTTGTAACTGAGTGGATCACAGTCAAAGTCATACAAGACTACTTATGATTTGGTGTAGCGGCCAACGAAACAGTATGTCTGATGTATGATTTGCCCTATACAAAGCCGTTGTTGTTGCTAGTAGTTTTCTTCACTAACAAACTTCAACAATTAATTTTCAATATAACTGAAATGATTTCCATTTTTCTTGGTTGACTGATTTAGGTGAAATACTCCTGAGCTAATGTTTTGTACTGTCCAAATCCCCACGGCAAGCCTCCACGATATGTAGACATTTTTATATGCATTTGTTCACCACAAAGTGTTGTCATCAATAAAATTTTATAAATGTAAATAGTTTATGCTCTTAGCTTATCCTATGTTCGTCAGATTCTCATGGAATCCGTTGTATAAAATATAACAGAAAAGTTTTTACCAAATTTTTTTCCAAAAACGTTAGAAGGGGCCTTTTTAAGTAAACGTTAATTCTTTGGCCTCACGACCAAAACAAAAAAAAAAAAAAACATTAAATACGTCATCAATTCGTGGAGGGAGCTGCTCAAGCAACAAATAGCAAATTTGTTGGATGAAATTATTACTCGCTGGTTAAAGGTTCTGTGTGAGAACTATTATACGGCAGAAAATGGTGGCTCTTAACCCTAGCAATAAAAATATACAAAACGTTGTGACAACATGAGGTCACGGAGAGAACCGCTCCAAGACGTGGAACTTTTACTTGGTAATTATATGTGATGGATTTTAAAAAAAGACATTATTAGCCCTTCCAATAGCTGAAAGGAACAATTCGATCAATCGCTTAATGCACAGAGAATGCAACATAAATGTAAAAACGTTTCATGGAATTATAACGTAGTGACTACATCACAACGTTAAATTTATGTTACGTAAGTGCATCCTCGTCTTATGGCGTTAAGGTAAATGCAAATATACCACACGTAATCAAAAGCAAAAGCAAACACAAAAGCAAAAACAAAAACAAAGGCAAGAGCAAAACCAAAAGCAAAAGCAAAAGCAAAAGCAAAAGCAAAAGCAAAAGCAAAAGCAAAAGCAAAAGCAAAAACAAAAACAAGAGCAAAAGGAAAACTAAAAGTGAAAACAAAAGCACAAGTAAAAGAAAAGTTAAAATTAAGACCAAAATAAAAATCAAAATCAAAATCAAAATCAAAATCAAAATCAAAATCAAAATCAAAATCAAAATCAAAATCAAAATCAAAATCAAAATCAAAATCAAAATCAAAATCAAAATCAAAATCAAAATCAAAATCAAAATCAAAATCAAAATCAAAATCAAAATCAAAACCAAAACCAAAATCAAAATCAAAACCAAAATCAAAATCAAAATCAAAATCAAAATCAAAATCAAAATCAAAATCAAAATCAAAATCAAAATCAAAATCAAAATCAAAATCAAAATCAAAATCAAAATCAAAATCAAAATCCAAATCAAAATCAAAATCAAAATCAAAATCAAAATCAAAATCAAAATCAAAATCATAATCAAAATCAAAATCAAAATCAAAATCAAAATCAAAATCAAAATCAAAATCAAAATCAAAATCAAAATCAAAATCAAAATCAAAATCAAAATCAAAATCAAAATCAAAATCAAAATCAAAATCAGAATCAAAATAAAAATCAAAATCAAAAACAAAATCGAAAGCAAAATCAGGAACAAAATTAAAAATAAAAGCAAAATCAAGACAAAATTAAAAATAAAAGCAAAACAAAAGCTAAAACAAAAACAAGAGAAAAAGCAAAACTAAAAGTAAAAGGCATAAGCAAAAGCAAAAGCAAAAGCAAAAGCAAAAGGAAAGGCAAAATCACAAGCAAAAACAAAAGTAAAAGCAAAAATGTAAGCAAAACAAATGCAAATTGAAGGAGCAAAAATAAAAGCAAAATCAAGAGTAAAAGCAAAAGCCAAAACAAAAAGCTCAAGCACAAAAACTAGAAAAAACAGAAACGAAAGCTTACTAAATAGGAATAAGGTCAAGAATTTTGATAAAAATAGGAGCACGTATTAAGACAAGGTCTGGCAGAAGAGTAACTAGTTGCGAAAAGGACCACTACTACTCCTAATGTAATGTTTTTAACTTAATTACTCAAACTAAAGCTTTTGCGGGTCTTACAAAAAGAGAACTGTCCATCCAAACTCAAAAGTAAATAAAGATACAATCAGAAGGAACCCGCATATGTCTCTAAGTATAATTTTCCTTTTTCACAAAATTATTTAATTAATTGTTGAACTACTCATGAATACGATACCCAATTACAGATTTAAACTAGACGGTATTGACAGCATCGACAGTTAATGATGTGAAAGCGAACTTAGCTGTCGTACAGGAGTCCTAGGTTCGAATCCCAGACAGGTCATGGTCCAACGATTTAAACTGTCCTAATTGCTTTCCTCAATTCTTACCAACTGAAGTTGAAATAATCATCAATATTAACAATTTAGTATTTGTTGGTAGTTGTAGAGAAGTGCTTGGATGGAATTATCTTATAAACTAGGATTGGCTGAGGTAAAGGCATAACACTTGTTTCAAATACTCATACAAATAATGCTTTTCGCTATACAAAGAACAAATAGCGATTGTTTCACTTTATTGGCTTTGCTTTCCTACTAATTTATGACCCGATTTCGAACCAAGGCAGACTTGACTGAATATGTTTAACACCTGAAATCCTTGGTTCAACACAAAAAAAAAACACGCTACATATGAACTAGTTCCTTCTATGCAATTGACTCCAAAACAACTAATAGGCACTCATGTCTAGCTCAATACATTTCCATTAGTATTAGAGACTCTGGGACCACTGTGAAGAAAACTAACAATTACTTTCATACCGAAATTTTTTTTTTCATATAACATAAATAGAGTTCCTTCTCAACCCATCCATTAAATCTGCAAAATACAACTTTAAAATTAAATTCTACATTTTATCAAGATTAGTCTGGTGAACACTTCGTATGCACTTTCAACACTTTTTAAATTGTTTTTTTTTAATAGCTTTTCTAATGCTTTATTTTAATTAAACTAAATTAATTACCAACGATAATTCTTATATATATTTCAACCTGTTAACCTTTCTTGACTTACAGTTGTGTTCAAAATAATAGTAGCGCTAATGCCCGAGCTACTTCCACGGAATTTTTTCCATTTTCTAGTACGCAGAAATTTTTGCTAAACCATAGAAAGTTGCATCGCATGTACAAAATGAAAAAAAAAACACAAAGAAAGTGATGTTTGTTGTTGAAAGAATACGAAGATCATTCGCAGAAGAACTTCGTTCGAAGTTAGAGTTGTTCATAAAAATAGTAGCTTGCAAGTTATATTAAAAACAAATTGTAATCAAACTTAAAAATATGCCGTTTTTTTAAAAAGTTGAATCAGGAACTTTTAATTATCTTATTAAAAAAAAAAAAAAGTAAAACGTCAGTTGCAGATGAAACGCGTATTGTGCGTTTTAGCAAGTCTAACCCTTCTGCTTCATCCATACTAATTCAAAAAGAGCTTCAACTTTCCGTATCTGCTGTTACTATTCGCAGAAGAACAATTTGTTTGCAAGAAGTCCCCGAAAAGTTCCACTCTTAACCAAGAAACACATTGCTGCCCGATTATTATTTGCTAAAAAGCATGTTAAGTGGCCTATTGAAAAGTGGCGCACATCCTTTCGACGGATGAAAGCAAAATTGTTCTTTTTGGTGGAACGGGCTCCAGACAATATGTGCGTCGACCTTCTTATACATAATACCTACCCCAATATACCCAAAAAACAGTTGAACACGGCGGATCAAAAATAATGATTTGGGGCTGTTTTTCACACCGAGGTGTAGGCCCAATACACTTAATTAAACAAATCATGGACCAGAATATTTACGTGGATATTCTCCAAAATGTCATGTTGCCTTATGTTGAGGATAATATGCCACTCCATTTGGTTTTCCAACAGGACAATGACCCGAAACATACTAGCAAAAAAGCTAGAGAATGGTTTCGGGTCAATGGGGTTGCGGTTATGTCGTGGCCTGCTGAATCCCCCAAACTCAATCCCATAGATAACCTATGGGGTGATGTTGAAGGGAAAGTGTCGGAACTAAAACCCAGCAATAATACTCAGCTTTGGCACACTGTTAGAGACGCTTGGAGCCAAATACCCCAAAAGAGATGCCAAGACTTAGTTGACTCCAAGCAGCGCAGATGTCAAGCGGTTTTAAAAAATAATTGTTATACAACAAAATGTTAAGACCAAATTATGTTTTTACAATCAAATATTTGTTTTCCACTTTAACCATAGTTAATATTTGAGGTTTGAAGTTATTGCTATTTTTTTAAACAGTTAATTTTTTTGTTTAACGAATATTTTTTAGTTTTTTTTCTTTAATCTGTATTATTATTTTTAAATTTGTGCCTTCCGAACTATTTTAAGAATATTTTATTTATGTTAAAACCAAAATAAAATTAATAAAAGTACTTGGTAGAACACAAAACTGTTGTTTATAATTGACAAACAACCGCTACTATTAATTTGAACACAGCTGTAAGTTCAAATTCAGAGAATTTAAAGTATTTGGTGCCAGAAACAAAACTTTGGAATTTAAGTTCCAAGACGAAACGGGTATCCAATTTCAGGGTCACAGTCCTACTGTGCTACCTAAGTCTTTATGAGCGTTTATAGCTTCAGGCTCAAAATTATTTAAACTATCTAGATCTTAGATATATTATTTACGTGGGATGTGATGTATTAAAAACTTAAATGCTGTTGACGAACAAACAAATATCATTCTATCATTTAATCATAAATTATTCCAATAGATAAAATTAATCTCAAGTTACTTCATGTCTCATTCTTTGCCAAAGAAATTCCACAAATTAATCTTTCCAAAATAAAATGACACATAAAATGTTCAAGTGCTCTAATTCATTGTCCTTATTTCTAAGAACTTACGCCATAAACAGCTTTGGTTGTTCCAAAAAAAAAAAAAAAAAAAATAAAAAATTGTGTTAAACAGCTAGATGCCGGTTTTTTTTTTTTTTCTTAAGTTTTGTGGTTGAATAGCTTAACAAGAAAAAACAGGTTATTTAGAAATGTTAACATTTAACTTTCAAGGTGAGGCACATGCCAGAAGTGTGCGCAAGTTCTAAAACTTTTCGAGATATGCATGAGTTTCAAAAAAATAGAAGTAAACGTAAAAACATACAAGCGTTGCAAACATGAAAGACAACATGCGAAGGTCAAGAATGTCGTTAATACCTTGAACTTAAAAAGGAATAGAAAATGAATGGGATATAAAAATATTTTATACATTTGAACGATATGGCGGCACAAGAAATGAGTTTAAAATTTTATTCAATTTAAATTGGGCATTAAGCTGATTGCTAGCAACAACATCCTTTTTTCTTTAATTTTTTGAAAATAAAGTAAGTGTTTTAAAAGGACATCCGCTTTTTAATTCCTTAATAATAACATTAAAGTGCAAGAGATAAAAAATTTATGTTCGCTTGCATAAATATTAAAGCTTTCAAGGATTGGTTTTTGAAAATAGGCAACGCAGTGAGATACCTTTTTAATGGTTTAGTATTAAAATTAGTATTATTGGTTTTTCCACTTTTAAATGCGTGATCATTGAAGTTCGATGTTGTATTTTTTTTTTTTTTTTTTTTTTTTGCATAAAATCATGTTATGTGCAGGCAAATCCTTACCTCACACCTTCTCCGCAAAACTTACAGCATTTCATTCTGTGAATTGGAACAGAAAAACGCAGCAACACATGCGACAATCGCACACAGACACACAGAAACACGCACATGGATGCACCGTAGAGTGCTTTCAAAGTCACTGTCATAGTCAGTCAGTAGACCATGATTGTGGCTTTGTGGCTGTTTTTATTGTTATTGTTTTTTTTTTTTTTTTTGAAGTTACTGACCATTAGCAACCAATGCTCTTGGTGTGGCCACTTCGTTATTTATCTGCAGCGGATTTAAAGATTTGTCTCTTTTTATTTCTCACTGTTATTGCTGTTGTCCTCCTCATCTTTGGTGGCATTTAAAATCTATAAAATACGATTGAATTCGTTGTTGTTTCCATTAAAATGAGTAAATTATTTCATTGCGTGTATAACGACAATGCGTCATAGGTTAAGGTAAACAGCTTAAATAACCAGTTGTCTTTTTCTTTTTTTTTTTTTGTTGCTGCACTTAACTGAAGCAATTTTTTGAAAAGGGTTTTCTACAGCATTTACATCGAGAGTGGACGTATATATTTTATTGAAATTGTGTTTATTTTTACAATTTTTTTTCAAATTCATTTTATACTTTATCGTTTTAATGTGATTTAATTAATTTTATCAATAATTTTCGAAGTATTTATATTGATTATTTGTGTTATGTTAAAAAATGTTGAACCAATCAAGAATGGTATCTACATATATAAAAGTTTATCAGAGCAAATGTTTTAAAAGAGTTTCATAAAAATCTCTGGTGGTAGAGCGATGGTTTTTTTTTTAATGGTTGTCAAACTAAGAACTTTTGAGATATAACTGAATGAAAAACTTTATATTTTTACGATCGGTTGCTTAGATTTTAGTTTATAGTAATGTTTTTATATCACCGTATTCTTCTTATGCTTGTACTCAACATTTGTCTCACGAAAAATTCATAAAATTGTAAAATTGTCTTCAAGTGATTAAATTCTCTCAGCTTTCCTGACATTTTAAATAATTGTATTTGAAGTGCAAACAATATTAATTTAACTTAAAACAGAATCTTACCTTTGGACCATGTGACCTATATTTTGATACCATTTATTCGGTAGTTTCACTTCGACATTCAACTTATCCGGGTTACTTAAGCGAAATATATTCATAAAGTATAAAAAAATTTATTGATTATTCATTAAAAGTGGAAAAAAATTTAAATAGTTCAGATCTAGATCAGTGGTAGCCAGTTCTAGTCCCATTCCAGTTGCATTATCCGAATTGAAGCTTTTTAATGGTAGTTGTTATGCGAAAAGACAGCATTCCGATTTTTCTTAAAAAATTAAAATTCCTATATCTTAAAAAGTTTCATTATGATTAGTTGGACGCTTAGACGATGAGTTCGAAGCATATTATTTTACCCGATATCGTAACTAGTTCCATAATGTTTATTTCGACATTGGTATTTTTTGCTACAGTCATATTTCATTTAATCTTATGGTAGGTACATTTGAACTTGATTTTTACAAGAACTAAAGTTTGGTCCCAAAATAGTGAAACATGACAAAAGGTTTCACTATTCTGGGATTAAATCCAGATTATAAAAAAAACATACTTCTGCTTTGCATACAGCTTTCCAATATGAAATCGTGACATATCCCTCAAGTATTTAAACTTTCAAAAAGATATATTACCTCTTACTGTAACATGCCTTCCACCCCTACCTCGCAGAAAAACATATTCAAACTATAAGTTGAATATGTTGAAATATTTTTTATTAGCACCAAACTAGCTCTGATTGCATAAGAAATAAACTAGAAATAATTGGTTTTCCAATTAACTTCGAAATTACTGCTAGGCAATAATATAACTAACAATGATAAAAAATGCTGATTCTTTCGTTCTTTTTCTATTTATTTCCCTCAGTCTCTTTGTTACTGTAAAAGCTCTATGTAATAATTGAAAGGTTTTTATTGAATATTTCCATCATTGCGTTCCGCTATATCTCTGGACAAGGATAGTAAAGCGGTGCATTGAGAGTTTAAGCAAATCAACGCACTTAAGTCAATGCGTTAAAACCTGAACAGAATCAAAGCGATTAACTTACTAACAATAGTTAGAGTACAATACTTACAGTAGAATACTCTGCACGATAAGCTTTCATGTATACACATTCTAATTGAGCCAGCGAGTAGACGGAGGCAAATGCTAACGGAATTAATTTACTTTCAGCTTCAGTTAAAATATGAAAATAATTATTCTGTTTGACAGCACTGAGAGAGAGCTAGGTCGCCAGAGAGAAACTAATATAGATTCTAAGAGCCCGAACATAGTCAAAGCTATTGTCGACTGAGAATCCTCTCCTATATCTCATCAAGAATGATAGAAACCAAATTATGCGCTCCGAAAATGAGAGAGAGAGAGAGAGCATGACGTCACAAGCGATATTGTCAGACTTTGGAATACTTTTACCGCCACACCCACGCCTAAATATTTTTTTTTTCTTATTTTTATAATATGTATATAGAATTCCTTAACCTAGGGGTGGGCAAAGTTGCCCGTATGGGCATTTTGCCCGTACGTGCATCTTGGTTGCCCGCTGCTTGCTTCACGGGCGACAGCATTGCTTCATAAATTCGATGGTAAAGGAAACGAGGGACATGCACAAATATAATGAGATAGAGCGTAAGAAGAGCGTAATATAGATAGTGATATGATAATTGTCCTCATTGCGCTCAGAGCAGTTCATAATCAATGTTGCATGCCATTTATACAAAAAAAAAGGGCGTATTATAATTTTACTATTTAATATTTTGAATTTAATTGAATTCAATCACGTTGAATTCAATCATATCTCGATAACGTCTTGTGTCCTAAACTTGCTTTTAAGTAGTTACGCGCAAAATAAAAGTATAAATTTATTATGTGATTCAGTTCTAACAAAATATTAGTTAAAAATATGTTAGGAGGCAGATGTAGAATTGTAATGGTTGCATGCTCTTACAAAACAATTATAAATATGCCAAGAAGTTGTTTTTACAAAGCGATTTTATAGCTGCTGGTAGTAATTTAAAGAAAAAAACTCCCTTTTAATAAGCAATCCTTTTAATATATTAGATAGGCAACACTTACTTTTCACAACAGCATGCTCTCGCTCTTACGGTTTCTATTTATAAAGCACACTGAAAACAAAGTAGTGCTAAAGTGGTTTTTGCGGAAATTTTATAGATATTTGAGATTTTTTCTTTGCTCTTATTTATACTGCGATATGAAATAAATGTGTAGTGGACGGATTATAAAAATTAAACACAGTGACAGATGGATAAAGTGAAATACAGATAAGCAAACGGACATGTAAAAAGCTGAAAACAATCCATTTTAAATTTTTTGGTATGTATATCTCGGCTAAAAGTGCACAAAATTTTATTATGGGACGGCGATGGATTCATGGAAAAATGATAAATGAAAATAAAAATATAACAAACAATTTCATAGAATGTTAGATTTGATTTTTTGAAACAACCCAACAAACAAAATGATTCACTAATGTTATTGCTAACGAATCGCATTCTCGTACAGTTTATTCATTAGCAATTATTAGAAGCGATTCACTTATAATATCGCGAGCGGGAGAAATTCCTCCTTCGTTAATGAATCGTAAATCCGAAAAAAGGAATTCGTTAACGAGTCCCCAAAAATATAAAAAGCAATTCGTTAAAGAGTCTTCAAAACTAAAAAAACCAATTCGATAACGAATCTTATCTTATCTTATCTTAATGACAGATATTTTGAATACAAATTTTTGGTATGAACCAGAACTTTCAAATGATATAAGTTTCATTCGAATATGTTGTTTAAAAAAGGGGTAAAAAGGGAAGCGGTTTAAAGTTTGCGCTTTAATAAAAGAGGTAACAATCACAAATTTTTAAATAAGAAAGATATATTAAATATCGGAAATAATTGGGGACATAAGAATTCGTTCACAAATCGTAAAATAAAGCTTAAGTCAATCGGTAACGAATCGCTAAAAATAAAAGTAGTGGTTCGTAAATGAATTGCTAAAAATGAGAGAAGCCATTTGCTAACGAATCGCTAAAATTTAAAGACTTGATTCCTTAATGAACCACAAAAATGTTGAAAGGCGATTCGATAGCAAATCGATGCTAAAAGCGTCCTCAATGGAATTTAACAAAGTCATGATTTCAATCGGTGCTTTCTTTAAGCATCAAGCCAATCTCTGATGCAGTAGGAACGAAACTATTCGAAAACAATTAAAACGAAATCGTTCACGAATCACCACTCGCCACAATGTTTGTTGGGAAAGAAATCGTTATAGATCTTGAATGATTTTAACAAAAAATAAATCGGACTTCTGGGTCGATGATTTAAAAAAGCATTTATATTTATTTGAAAAAAATATTTATAAAAAAAAACTACTGCAATAAAAAAACTATACAGTTTGATGCAGAAGCATCAAAAAATTTGCATGCATGAAATTTTGTACAGTGTACAATTTTTCGTCATTTATTCAAGGAACGGGCCAGCGCAGATATTGCCTGCTTGATATTCGCTTGAACACTGAAGCTTTGATCGTTCTGTACGTGAGATTAATACATATTTTTCTGTACTAACGCAATCTCAAGTGCACTCTTGTGATTGCATATTGTGAGAGGATTACAGAGAGGATTTTCCATTCCGCAATCCGATTCACCCCCAAATTCATAGTGCAATTGATTTCGCACGCTGCTTGCCCGCTGCTTACACGCAGTCGCAGCACGGGCAAGAATTGTGCCCACCCTTACCTTAACCCATTGGTACAATAAAATTTTGTTAGTCTCGAATAGTTTAGGAGATAAAAATCTTCAAAGTTTAAAAAATTCATATTTTTCGTATACGACAATATTCATATTTTTATACAAAAGAGTAGATATTTTTACTTCACTTTTTCGAAAGAATTTATTTTCAATTTCTTCAATTTGCCTAAGAGATCTCACATTTGCATACGTTTTATCAAGCAAAAGTATTGTGTGACGTCATGCACTCAGTTGAGAAAGAGAGCATTAGATAACGGGACTGCGGAGCTCGTAATCTTGTTTCTATAATTCTTGATATCTCATATTTTTATTCATATCAATCTCACTGTCTGACCACAATTATGTTGTTGTCGTCATGATACAATTACAAGGTAGGCTCATACATATTGGCAGAGCAGGGTGAGCTAGTTGTCAAAATCAGCTGGTAATTTTGTGTTTTTCTAATTTTCTTGTTGCTTTTGTCGTTTGACGTTTATAGCTCCTACAGTTTTGTTCTTGCGAAATTTCTCTTATGAGCACCAATTATGATAACCAGCGCCATCTTTGTTTTTGAAAAAAAAAAACAACTTTTAAAATATTAATATATTTTTTCATAAAACTGAAAATTTCAAACCTTTAAGTTAATTTTTTCTGTTTAAAACAATCATCTCAATAATTCTCCATTTTACGTGTATCGCCGGCCTTAAAATGGTCCATGCAAACCACAGAAGTCTTAGGATTTAAATTTTCGTTGCGGCAACAAGAATCCAAAAATAATCAATTGCTTTTGTAAAGATGCATTTGATGGAAACGCGAAAAAACTAATTGAACGTTGTTGCAATTTTTTACTGCACATCTCATTTCAATTTTATGCTTTTTGTATTCCATATTAAATAATTTTTTATTTTCAATTCAAGTTTTATTTAATTTTTTTTAAATTTTTATCATCAAAAATGCAAAAATCAAAGCAAAAGAAACTTCGAACTCTGTGTTGACGTCACGAAAACAGCTGATTGTATGAGCAAAAACCAACGAACCTGCGCAGTATGTAATCTATTTTTATTGAATCATGGTTATATAGGGTGTTTTTTTAGGGGTTTGTTTTTCGAATAGAGATAAAACTGGCATTTTGTGGTCAAATCTGGCAACTCTAATGTCATTTATGTACAGTTTGGTTTGCCATTTCATCATGAACAGGTTGACAAAAGAACAACGCTTGCAAATGGGCCGAAAATGAGATTGATCTCGATGCTGATTTTCATCGCAATATTTTGTTCAGTGATGAGGCTCATTTTTGGTTGAATGGCTACGTCAACAAGCAAAATTGCCGCATTTGGAGTGAAGAGAATCCACATGAGATCCTTGAGACGCCATTACATCCACAAAAACTGACTGTTTGGTGTGCTCTATGGGCTGGTGGAGTCATTGGGCCATACTTCTTCCGAAATAATGCTGGAGAGTCAGTTACCGTTAATGGAGACCGGTATAGAGCCATGATAACCGACTATTTTGTTCCCGAATTGGATGGCATGAATATGGATGAGTTGTGGTTTCAACAAGACGGCGCTACATTCCACACAGCGCACGTCACAATCGATTTATTGAAGGAAACATTCGATGAGCGCATAATTTCACGGAATGGACCTGTCAATTGGCCACCAAGATCGTGTGATTTGACACCATTGGATTATTTTCTTTGGGGATATGTGAAGTCGCTCGTCTACGCCAACAAACCAGAAACGTTAGGGGACTTGGAGGCCAACATTCGTGGCGTTATTGCCGACATACGGCCCCATATGCTCGAAAAAGTGGTTGAAAATTGGACCTGTAGAATTGGCTTTATTCGAGCCAGCCACGGCGGCCACATGCCCGAAATCATATTTAAACATTAATGGCATAAAATTATCCTTCCAATAAAGCCAAATTGATGGACATTAAAATGATTTTCTTGTGTTTTATTTCAATTCGAAGTTCTATACCTCTAAAAAAATTTAATATGACAACATTTTTAGAGAGAAGCTGAGAAAGCTGTCAGATGAACGACAAAAGAAAAATGGAAATATAATTATTTCTATATTCGTTTTACGAATATTTTATATTCGATACGATTTTCATTCCCATAAGGGAATTCCCATTCTTGGCCAGCGCTCTACCTGCCGATACAACAACGACATGATTGTGGTCAGACAGTTAAACGTGGTACAGTTTTGCAGTGTTGCCAATGTAGGCATTTTCCAGCTAGATTCATACATTTTTAATATTTTTAAACCATTAAATTTTATAATTTATATTATTTTTTGCTGGAAAAGAGCCAGTGATTGTCTTTTTTTTTCAAACGATACAAAAAGGTACGATACGAAACGATACACAGAACTAGTCTTATGCCATGTCTACACAGATAGTTTAGTTTGAGTTTCCAGTACAAAGTTGAGTTTTGCCACTGAACGCAACATAAACTCTTGACTTCTCCAGTACAATTTTGAAGGATGAAACTCAACTAAACTCAACTTTGTTTCTGTGTGTATCAAAACTTAATTTGATAAATCCCTAAAAATAGGCTAATGTTCTTACAAAAAGATGAGAAATGTCAAAAACAGCTGTTTGTTTGTACAATTTACTATTTGCAAAAAATTAACAAAAAAGCGAAGAAAAGAACTTGGGCAAGTGTAGAAGATGAGGGTGTCTTCTAATTAGCATGGGCCGATAAAAATTCCAAATTGCGTAGCGCAAGGAAGAATTCGCATGTGTACGCAGAAATTTCTGCAGCCTTGTCCTCAAGTGGAATTGATGTCACGGTGGTGGATGTGCCGACAAAATATGAGAACATAAAAGTTAACAAAGAAATTTCACACTAAACACAATTCTTCCGACGCATCTCTGTGTGAACAGCTATGTTTAACTTAAGACTACACTCAAGCTAAACTCTCTGTGTAGACATGGCATTAGACTTGAAATAGGCTCGACTAGTTAACATGTATTTGATGTAAATTTTAATAGTCTGAGGCCATTTTCTCGTTACGATAATCTCATCCAATAACACGGTGTAACAGTGAAAATAAACTCGGCTCGAGACATAGTAGAGGTTGTAGGTCTAGTTGAACATAAGATAACTGCATACTTAGTTTTGTGAATATACCCTCAAAATCGGGATTTGTGGTCAAAAAACCGATTTTAGGTAGGTGCATGCATAGTTTGTAATGTAACTCCGTTATATCTAGCTCAATTTTAAAAATTTAAACATTGATAAAAAGAAGAAAAATATACCCTTAATATAATATACAGACCGTTTTTTTAACAAAAAGAATTGACAAAGTTACTGGTAAAATCATTTGAAAATTTCTCATTTCTTTTTAATTTTTTCAACTTTAACAACGTTTTGTTAACAAATTTTGTTTTTTGGCACTATTAGTTTTAGTAGGATTCTGAAAGCCTGTTAAATTTTGCGTCCAATAAGCTATCATTTACTTCAATTGGCTGAAATACAAATGCACTATCGGATTTTTAGTATTCGTAAAAAAATACAAAAAATTTTATTTTTTTTTTTTTTTCTAAAAATGTTTATTTGACCTTTTTCGTTTATATATATTATAATCGATTTCACGTTTTAGGGACCAGCAGTAGCCTGCCAGCATGTTTATGGAATTTTTTCCCTAAAGCCGGTTTCTATAGCTTCCATCTCCTGGTGGAACCTTTCTCCTTGTTCATCACTAAACTGCCCAAGGCTATTCGGGAAAAAGTTTATATGGGAGTGCAAAAAATGTATTTTAATTGACATATTGCAGCCCATTTTTTCGTAGGCACTTAAAAATTCATTTACAACATCTAAGTAATTTCGACTCTTCTTCTTGCCGAGGAAATAAATGCATAACGAAATAAAACTATTCCAAGCTCTTTTTTTCAACTGGATTTAATTTAGAAACGAAATCAGTGTCCAAGAAAATTTTCCAAATTTGTGGGCCCACAAATAAACCTTAGAATAACCGAAATGAATAAATAACTTTTATAAAAGATTTGAACGTGCAGGATACTTTTTTTATTTTGGCCTCACTTAACCTAGGAAACGCTGCAATCAGATTTTTTTTTTTTTTTTAGCTTTGAACCAAGGATTTCAGGTGGAATACCTATTCAGTCAAGTCTGCCTTGGTTCGAAAATGAGATGATAGATTAGTGGGAAGAAAAGGGCAATCAAGTGAAACACGTGTAGGATGTTCTAAGCATGGTGGAACATCCTTATATTTATTAGTCGCACGACTATCCCAGTCGCAAAAAATGCAAGGATACTTGGTATATCCACCTTGCATTCCAAACAGTATTGTTAGAGCCTTTAAGTCGGCGACATACATATATCAGAATTTAACATATCAAGAATCACACAAAAAGTTTTTAAATAAATCATACTCTTGCAAGATCCCTCAATAAACACCCGCCATTCATTCGGAGCGTGTTTGTGGTTGAAAACTGCAAACAGTTCCGTCACATCCGGGCAATACACCGGCTTTATGATAATATATTTAAACGAAAAAGGTCAAAAAAACATTTTAGAAAAAAAAAAAAATTTTTTTGTATTTTATTACGAATACTAAAACTTCGATAGTGCTTTTGTATTTCAGCCAATTGAAGTAAATGATAGCTTGTTGAACGCAAAATTTAACAGGCTTTCAGAATCCTGCTAAAACTAATAGTGCCACAAAACAAAATTTGTTAACAAAACGTTGTTGAATTTGAAAAAATTAAAAAAAAATGAGAAATTTTCAAACGGTTTTGCCTGTCACTTTGTCAATTCTTTTTGTAAAAAAACGGTCTGTATATTATATTAAGGGTATATTTTTCTTCTTTTTATCAATGTTTAAATTTTTAAAATTGAGCTAGATATAACGGAGTTACATAACAAATTATACATGCACCTACCTAAAATCGGTTTTTTGACCACAAATCCCGATTTTGAGGGTATATTCAAAAAACTAAGTATGCAGTTATCTTATGTTCAACCAGGCCTACTACCTCTTCTATGTCTTGAGGCAAGTTTTTTGATTTGTTTTCATTTTGTAACACCGTGTAATTTTTGTGAGTCTTTAATCAACACTAACGAAATCCCCTAATCAATTGTAACACTTCTATCGCTTAAGGATAATGTATATTTGGTCATCAGTTGGACTTACAGAACCGAGTTTTTTTTTTAAAGCATGGAATTACTTCAACAACTTTGATGCATAACATCCATTAGTATAATAAAAAACAAACACCCTAAATTTTTTGATATTTATGAATTCACAGCGTTGCAATGATCTGGGAATTCAACAAAATTAATCATTTCATTCTTGTTATAAAAACACAAAAAAAAAACACATTAATTCAAAACATAATTTAAATTATCTCGCCGCTAACATTGTTACTTTTAGCAATATCATGAGAACCAAAAAAATAGCTGCTCCATACAAGTTTTTGTAGTTTATTTATTAAAAAAAAGTCTCTGATGTTCAGTTAATGTTGTATATTTTTGCATATGTTTTAATTAGCAAAAAATTTGGCAAACAAGAATCTAAACATATATTTTTTTAAGGCTCAGCTTAAGATTAGCAAAGAATAGTAGACTTGGTTCACAAGCAACGATTCGCAAAGACGCAGAAGAGATTAAAGTTCGTTTCCCTACTCTTGCTAGCTTAATTGGAATATGTTAAAAAATAAAAAAAAAAAAAATATAAAAATTAAAAACTAAAGAAAACTGCTGGTTTTTAGGCCTGCAAAGCAATTAATTTCAAATGCAAAGCTGCGTGCGTGCGAGTTCGTTGCTTAAGTCTTTTGTTTGTTTAACTTTATTTTTTACCACTCATTTCCGTAATTTAATTATTAGAAATTTATTTGCTAGTTTGTATTTAATGAATTCAAGTTCAGCAGCATTTATTAGGTTTCATTCGTTTGCGCTCTGCTAGCAAAGCTCTTTAAGCTTGTAGGCGTTAAAGTTTTTATACAAATTTTCGCGCATTTGGTGTGGATCTCTGCGGCAAGCAACGCCCACTAGTCGAGTCCAAAATAAATTTATGTTGTTTATAATGGTTTTATAGGAAAAACAAAACAAACATAAGATAACTTGCTGCGAAAGGCAGGCAGGGATGGATGCATTTCATTGCACACAGTCCAACGTACATGCGCGCATGTGTTGTAAATAGTTTGTTTTATAGTTTATTACAAAGTGTGGCATAACTGTATAAATCAAATCAAAGCTGTGGTGGTATGTGAGTGTTTTTATGAATTTGTGTGTGTGTATGTGTGTGTCTGTTTATTTGATTGAATGCGGTAATTTGTGATTTGATTAGCTTAAACGCCAGCATGTTCGGCGAGCAAATTTATGGCATATGCGTTGATACTAGTTGGTGATGCACTGGGTAAGCTTTGAAAAAAAAAGCTTTTTGTTGAAAATTTAGTGAAGAAAAAGAGGTGCTTGAAATTGCTTACATAGCTTAAGAGCATTGGTATGACTTTCACTACTTTCATTTACCACTTGTTTGCAAACACAAGCAGCGCCTAGCTGCATTGTTATTAACACAATCTTTGAAATGCATGCAACTTGATAAGCTTCAAAACTTGTTACCGATTTATTGCAATAAAACATTGATTACCAATGCAGCTCATTAACGCCATAACTTGCAGCATTTTAGAGCTTTGCTGCAGGCTATTTAGGCCAACGCAGCAGTAAAAACGCTTTCAAATTACTTGCAACATCTAACAAATCATTTGCAACGAATTAGTTTGTCTAGCTAGAGATGCAGTAGAGCAACGTTTAAGTCGTGCTACATAACTCTGGCAATTTAATGGCAACTTTGTTTTTTCCTAACAATTTTGCTGCCACTTTTCTACTTGTTACACATATTTTTTATGACTCCACCTTGTCAGTTTGCAGTTGCGTGCTGCAGGGGATGCAACATTTGTAGTTACTATTTACAACAAAAAAATGAAAAAAAAAAATAACAAAAACCCATTTTTAAGCAGCTCAGCAGCAAAAGACAGGCGAGCAGATTCGTTGGCAAGTGCGGGCCAACTAGCAGCGAAGCATTAAAAAATAACTATAATGAATGAAGCAACTAAATCGCATATTTCTTTAAACGCGCGTGCGCCTGCGCATTTGACCAACTTGATCGGCTTTATTTGTTTTCGTTTAACGTTTCTATTCGAGCTCAAACAATATTTGTCTTAGTTGCGCTTGCTTTGTGTGCTGATGCAGTTGCTTTGTTGTTGTTGTTGTTGTTGTTGGTGGTGGTGGTGGTGGTAATGGTGGTGGTGTAAGAGGCGTGCGCTGCCATAATAACTGTTATACGACTAGCAATAATGATTACATTCGGAAATTGCAAAATCAAAATCAATATTCGTTAACGGAAGCTCGACTGTTATAACAACGAAGCTTGCAATTTCCAAGCTTAGCTCAAGAATGCGCCATAATAAGTATTTCAGCGGCAACTTTATTGCTGATGATGTTGCAATCTAGTTGTTCTACGTCGAATAATGCTGATTAAACCAGCGCAGAAGCTGAAACAAGTTCGCTGCTTAAGTCTTTCGTTTTCAAACGTAATAATAAAAAAAAATAATTGTTTTTTAGCACTTGAGGTCACAATTTAAGGCAGTTCAGTTCGCTTGAAAATAGGAAAATAATCAATTTATGTAGCTTGAAGATTTGCTGCTCATGATAATGCTGCTTATTAGGTTTTGCTTTATCATCGCCTCTTTTTGTTTTCTATTTTGACAATCAACTTCATTAGCCAAATCTTGTGATGAAAAAAAAGCTCGGTCTTCCTTAAAGCTTCAACTTTATGTTTTATATTAATTATATTAATCATTATCAAAGCATAAATCATTATTAACAAGTTCGTAAGCTGATTTGAGACATTTTTCAACTTATATTTAAATGTAATAAAGTTTAAAAATACGTTGCTATAATATTTTTTTTTTCAATTTTTTTCATTGACTCATTGTGCTGCTGCTTTATTTGGCGGCTCTTTGTGTTTGCGCCTGTCATCATCATCATCATGCGGCGCTTTCTTTTATTCAATAATCAATTCATCAATTTTAACAATACGATTACTTAGTTTCGGTTTGACAATCGCCCAGAGCCTTCATCACTTTTGGCTACTTGAAGTTTTGGCTCGTTAGACGCTGTTTTTTTTCACATTAAAAATTATAAAAACATTCTTAGTTCAAAAGCTTCAAATTCACCGACACTTTAAGTGTTCAAGTAAAAATCTTCTGCTTCAAGCTACTCACACAAATGCACAGCAGCTCATCAGCTGCTTAACGACTTCTTCTAATACACTTACACATTACTTAACACACTCAATTGAAATAAGCTCATGATTTGCTTACAACTTCATAATTGTCATATTTCACATGCAAAGCTCTTGACTGATTATTATTGACACATTTCTACAAAATTTATGACTTTAACGTACATGTCGCGACTCAACTTGTCTATTTTATTAATTTTGGTGTAGTTGTTATGTTTCGGTTTTTTTTTTCTTACGTGCTATAAAATGAGAGCTGAATATTGAACACACTCATGTAGTATTCAAGTGCACAAAGGTGTGTCAAGTGCTTCAGAAGATTTATTTTTCTGTCTTTTAGTGGTCTTCTGTCTTTTTTTTTATGTGTACCCGCTCGAAAGGCCAAGGAATATTTACATTATTTTTTTCAAAGAAATTAAATATGCATGTCATGTTTCTGTGTATTTCATAATCTTGATGATGAACGCATTAAATGCTACAGCAAGTTTATTGATCCCTAAATAAGATATTTTTTAAGTCGTTAAAATACAGTCGGAAGAAATCACGTACGAATGATATTTTATATTTTGACAAACCAAAATCATTTCGATATTTAAAATTTAAGCTCATTTTCTTGACCTTAATTACCATAACTAAGGAAAAATATAGTATCAAGTTCAAAAACAGCAACACTTTGGAAAGCGTAACATTCACAAATAAAGTGCTTACATTTTTTTATTTAATTTTTTTTGTGCTCTTGGGTTTTTTTTTTTTTTTATTTTTTCATTAATATTTATTATGTACTTCTATGTTTTTATGCTTCAATAAAATCGTAATTTATTAATCATAATAATATTTAGAAATGAACATGATTTCCTTAGGTCATCGAGCAAAGGTTTTTAAACAAAACCTACTTGCACCTTGATCTCAAATAGAATTAAATATGCGGACATTTATTAAACATGAAATTGAAAATAAAAAATTTTATAAAATTCGCAATTAGTGAACGAAACTATATTTTCACAAAACATAATTCTATGTGAGCATTTTATATCAGTTTACATTTCAAATAGAAAATTATTATTTATTTAGAAAAATAGTGCAATTTTTTTCTAAATATTGTTGACAAAAAATAAAAATATTTAAAAAAAAAGAATGCCTATATATTTAAGAACTACAGTAGAGATTACAAAATAAACAGTGAAGGAGTTGTATTCTTGTGTGTAAAGCAGTGTAGGCCGACGCCTATGCACGCGTGCTTCTTGAAACTTCGTATATTTACACCGACACATGGTAGAATAACAGAGGTAGACGCATTTCGGACTGCGCTCTCTTTCTCATAGCCAAAATTGTCTTTCAATAGTAATTTCAAAATGAAAATGAAAAAAACAAATAAAAAAATAATCGTTTTCAGATTTTCTATAGGCAGTCAATTTCGTTTTGACAGTTGCGGCAGTCTGCCTCTCTGAAATGCTTCTACCTTGTTTTCATTGCATGCACCCATTGTATAATCAATCAGGTAGGTGTGACAGTTTTCCAGCGAACATGAATTGTCAAAAATCATACAAGACAAAGCAAACAAAAAAAAACAAAAAAAAAAAAACAGACGAGTTTGACAATCCATGAACGATCTCGTGAGAAAATAGCCTGTTGTCAAACCTACCTGTATAATTGTATCATGGCATGCACCGACATAAAACTGGATGTCGTGCTTTTACACCGACGCTGCCGATTATTCGCAGCAATAGCGCTCAGTCGATGTTTCGCTTTTGGCTAGTTAACACCACGCTTCTATGCAACGCATGCGCGCAATTTATTACGTAATTTTAAATGCTTACACGTAAAAAAATGTTGAACCAAATGTGGAAATTAGAATATTTTTTCTTTAAAAATTGTTTTGGGGAAGTGAAAACTTTATTTGTCAAAAGAAAGTAGGGTGCGCTACCAGTGTTTTTTATTTATTTTGAAGTAATATGCAATATAAACAATATTAGTACTATTAGGAGTTGGTAAAATGTTATTAGCAAAAGATTACTTTCCAAATAAATATGTAATAATAAAGATATGCATATTGATATTATTAATAAAATATTAATATTAATGTTATAATCAATTATTAATAATAACGCGGCCCGTAGACAATAAATAATAGTGCACATTATTTACCTAGTAGGAAATTTCATTAATTTCAATTCACTTTCATATATCTGCATTCATTTAGAATGCCGCTTAATGCTAATAATAAAAAAAATTTTTAAGCCTCCTGCGAAGTAAAATTTTCACAGTGTAAGCCAAAGAGAGATTCTTTGCTCTCACTTGGGTGCACACTACTACAAAACTGTAAGAACTGTGTATGTAAATTAATAACACTCTTTGTTATTTTAATTTATTTATTTTTATTTAAAGAATCCACTATGTGGAAACTGTCTTACCACTAGGAACAAAGATTAAGAACTAACTTAAAACTAACTTCAATATAATTAATCTGCTTATAATTCTAAAAGCAATTGCATTTGCTTGTTGTTGTTGTTGTTGTTGTTAAAGTTGCTGCTATTGCAATTCTTGTTGCTGGTGCTATTGTTGTTGTTGTTGTTACAGTTGCTGCTATTGCAATTCTTGTTGCTGGTGCTATTGTTGTTGTTGCCGTTGTCGAATCATGGGCGTCTTATTACAATTGAAAGAACAGATCGTTGCTGCTGTTGTCAAATTGTAATTTTGATATTGTCACGTACGTTTTGCTAAACTGATCGTCAGCGTGGGAGCAGACCAATCGTTAGCATTTTATAAAGGCGGCTGCACGTGTTAGATGTGTTAACTCCCCCCTTTCTTAAATGTAATCGTCCCTGATTACACGGAGTCATTTGTTTCACTCGGTTCAATAATTCGACTTAATATTTCCCGCATGACCACGTCATTGCTTTGCTGCGGTTGCCTTCTTGTTATTACTCTGATCGTTTTCTTATTGCAAATGTTGACAATAATTATTATTGATAAAATTGCTATTGCTGCCCATAAAGCTATTTTCATGCCGCTATGGTTCGATTCTATTTGTTGGTTGATGGTTGCTATTCTCTTAATGTTTTTTATGTCAATTTCGTCAATATTTTCTAGAGAAAGTTCCTCAAGTTGTTTTATCACATTTAGTTTCTGCAATCCGGGATGTTCAATATTATTGTAAGCTTGATGTTCCTTATTTTCAAAAAGTGTACCATTAACAACAACTTTATGATCAAATACTATAAGATACGTCCCATTTACGATCTCTTCTTCGCCATCTCCATCTCTTACTACGAATTCACCGTTGTTCAGTAATATTACACCTTCTCTAATTTTATCTATTTTTCGGTAGCTCTTAGCATAACTTGTGTTGCAATATGCGGTATTTCGGTTGAGTAGATCTAATAAGCAATCTTCCTTTGCTCCTATCTGACAAAAATCAACAACTGTTTTACCATTACAATTTTTTAATAATTTGAATTGATTCCCTTTCTTTCCAACTATGTCAAATTTTAAATTAATTACATTTTTATTATGAATAACTGGTTTTACAATAAACTTTCGGTAAAAGTCTTCTACTACAGGATATTGTATTACAAAGAATATTGTTTCATTATTTTGCACTACCTTAACCTTAGAATTACTTAATATTGTGGCTACACTAATCTTATTTTTAATACTTGAATCTATGTCTAATAGTTCGTTATTACTTAATAATAAAGGGTTTACAATATTCATTCTCGCTAACATTACTGAATATATTATATTATGTAATTCCAATATAATAATATTGTTTCTATGTGAAATCAACTCGAAAATGTTATCCTCCTTTGTTACTGAGCTCTCATGTTTCAATTCATTAATTCCCTTCGTTAGTTGGTTAATTTTGTTTACAATTTCTGCGTTTACAATTAACTGGTCGTTATTTGATTCAATCAAAGCTTCCGTTTTCATCTTGACTTCATTAAAATCATAAAAATCTGGTGTACCGGCGACGAATTTCAGAGCTGATCCTAATAAATTTATGCTTCGTGCATACCTGTGGTGTAGAGTTAGCATGTTAACCAACCTAAGTATTTGTTCTGAGTCTATTTCTATTGTTTTTTGTAGCTCGGCATATGATAAGCCTTCAGCAACTTTTAGATTTTCGTAGGCCATTTTGGAATACTCCATTAAATCTGTTTTATGTATCAAATATTTTGTGACGTTATAAACTGCTATTTCTCCATCTTCTATTGGTATATAGAAGGAACCCGAATAGTCTATAATTTTTGCTGCAGTGATAGCGAGACATATCCTGAAATTATCGAATATTGTCTTTATGAATATGTTTTCCATCTATTTTAAGAGTAGTACCTAAATCTTCCTGAACTACTTTCTCCTTATAAATATCTGATAACTTATTTCCTAACCTTTTATTTATTTTAACATACACAATATCTCCTATATTATACGTTTTATATTTCGTATTTTTGTTATGAAATGCTAAGTCCTTAGTCTGCTTCGTTTTCAGTTTCTGTTCAATATCCCTGTTCGATGTTCCTATTCCATAAATTACGTCTATTGGCTTACAATCCGTTACTGAATGTATTGAATTATTATATTTTATTGTTGCTGACAAAATAGTTTCTACGACATCACTTGAATTTCTTTCATTCTTAATACACCTGCCTATTTCTGTTAATGTACTATGAAACCGCTCTATTTGACCATTTGATTTACTGTGGTATGGTGGGACTTCATGCTGTTCTATATTATGGTTATTTCTTATATAACTTTTAATAGATTCTGATTTTAACGCGGGTTCATTATCACATACGATAATTTTTGTATTTGGAAATATATTCAGTATTTCCATTATGCCTACTTTTATATCAGGAATTGATCTTGTTTCTAATTTTTTTACTATCGCGAATTTCGAAAATTTGTCAATACATGTTAAAAATGAAATTTTCGCCGTTGAATAAATATCTATATGTAAAATTTCTCCTGCGTAAGTTGGAATTGGAGTATTCTCGATTATGTGGTTGTCTGGTTTCCTATTGTATTTAGAAACTAAGCATGTTTTACACGATTTTATTAACTCATTTAATCTTTTTCTCATGTTTGGGAAAAAATAATCTTTGGTTATTTGCTTGTAATTCTCTTTGGCATTCCTATGTGCCCTATTGTGTTCTGTGATTAAAATTTCCTCCTGATCATCTTTATTGATTACATCTATTACGATTCTTCGAGTATATACAAATTTAACACCTACAAAGTTTCTTAATAATGCCTGTTGTACTTGTCCGAAATATTCCTCTTCGCAGTGAATTGCATTAATTACATTGGGATTAATCGTTTCTTTTAGTAATTGAATAAGGTTCTGCTCGTCTGTGAAATTTATCTCGTGTCGAATATGTTTCTGAAACATAATTTTTGTTTTCTTTGAATTACTGTCCTGTCTGTGGATTATAATTTGGTTTCTGAAACTATTTAAACATGTTTGTACCATTTTAATTGTATCTGTTAGAGACATCTCTGAATGAGAGCCAGACTCAGAAAGGTGATTTACGTATTGTCTCGATAGGGCGTCTGCCACAACATTTTGACTACCTGGCTTATAAAAAAATTTGGGGGCAAATTCTTCTATAAACGCCCTCCATCGCTTGATCTTGGCATTAGGATTTTTGTCTGACATAGAAAAAGTAAGAGGTTGATGGTCAGTGTAGATATTCAGTCCCTTGCAACCATATAGAAAATTTCTCAAGTTTTTTATTGCCCACACAATGGCTAATAATTCTCTCTCGTTAACTGCATAATTCATTTCTGTTTTTGAAAGGGTCCTCGATACGAATGTGACAGGCCTATTATTCTGTGAGAGAACTGCACCAATAGCTGTTGAGGATGCATCCGTTGTTAGGTCAAATGGTTTCGTAAAGTCCGGGTATAGCAGTACAACATCTTCTGATACCAGAATCTGTTTCAATTTTTCAAAAGCTTTACGCCCTTCTTCGTCTAACTGTATTGCTATTTTTCTCGATTGATTTGCACTCACATTGCCGTTTTCCCCACTTAAATAGGTAGTCAGTGGCTTCGCTATGTCAGCATATCCCCTAATGAATCTCCTATAATATCCTGATAGACCTAAAAACGCACGAAGGCTACGAACGGTTTTCGGTTCCTGGTATTCAATTATAGCCTTTACCTTTTCAGGTGCGGTTTTTAACCCATCTCTAGAAACTACAAATCCTAAAAACTCTACATCTTCCTTAAAAAATTTCGACTTCTCTAAATTTACTTTCATATTTGCATTATTAAGTAATACTAAAATGTCTTCAATGTGCTTCAAATGGTCATTTTCACTTTGCGAAAAAACTATTATATCATCCACGTATACGTGGCATGTTTTCCCAATTTCCGTCCTCAATATGTCGTCTATAGTTCTCTGAAAAATGCTTGGTGCATTTTTCAGGCCAAATGGCATCCGGCAAAATTCATACTTACCGTTATTAATACCAAAAGCTGTTTTTTTTCTATCCCTTTCATGTAACAAAATCTGGTGGAATCCCGATTTAAGGTCCAAGGTGGTAAAATATTTAGCTTTGCCCAGGTTGGAGAGGATAACTGAAGTATCCGGTATTGGGTACTTGTCATTACTAGTGATATTATTTAACTTTCTAAAATCAATGACCAGTCTCTTCTTTTTTTGTCCATTGTCGTCGATACCTTTCTTATCTACGACCCATACTGGGTTGTTATATGCTGATTTAGATGGCCGTATAATTCCGTCGTCTAACAAATTTTTGATTTCTTTGTTAACAAATTCGTTAACAGCCATAGGGTACGGATAGCTTTTACTATAAATCGGGTCATTCGATATAGTATTTATGGTTGCAATCACATTTGTGTTGTACGATAGCTTAACATTTGGATTAGCAAAAACCTCCTTGAGTTCATTTATAATTTCATAGAACCGTACCTTTACACATGAAGGCAGGCAATGTGCCAATTCTAATTGATTAATTTCGGCACAACTCTTGAATTTAAGTGGTTCTATTCCACTATTAAAACTGAATATTTCTTTTTTTGCATCAATAGTTCCCCCTATATGTTTAATGAAGTCGTATCCTACTATTCCATCAAAAGATTGGAGTTCAGGTAATAAATAAAAATATGAATACTCATTGCACACATTTACCAGACACTTTTGATCTATGATCAATTTACTATTAACTGTCTTTAAAATAAATGGGTGTTCGAGCTTCTTAACCCCCTTTAAAATTATTCCCCCTTTAATATAATTCTTAGCCGTACCTGTATCCAAGAGGAATTTAAGCAGTTTGCCATTTAGATATCTCTCTATGTATGGCAACTGCGATCCATTTCTAAAAAATTGCACTCATCTGTCTCGGTATAATTTATTCGTTGTTGTTTATACGGTACATGTTGTGCACTGTTAGTATGTCTTTTCTCTACATTGTTGAAAGGAGGAAATCTCCGTTCGGGATAATGTCGGTTGCTATTGTTTTTATGTTGTGGTGTAACATCGCTTCGATTAATAATGTTATTTTGAGTTCTTGTGACAAAGCGTGAGGTACTCGGATCGATTTCCATCGGAATTGGGTCTCGATCCCTGTTTGTTTCCTGTCGCATATTAGTGGATGCATTTCTATAGTCTGAATTAAAATTGTGTCTAACTGGTCGAGACTCATTACTATGGAAAGTATTAGCAAAGGCAAATCGCGAATTATTAGCAACAAGTTCCTGTGCAAGCGCCAATGCGCTGGGAAGGTTATTAGGTTTCGACGAAAATAGAATGTCACATAAGGGTTTGTTCAATCCTGATATAAATACTCTAAGCGCGTCACTTCTATATTTGTCGTTCAAGGAGTTGATCAAATTCACATTTCCCTCATTCGTCATGGCCACTTTGTTTATTATAAGTGTTAATTTTCTTTCAACTTCTTCATAAAATTTTATAATACTTGAACGTCCCTGTCTTAAAGTGGACAATTCCTGTTCTATCAAGTAAATTGGACGTTTATCCGCAAAAGAAAAATCTAGTCTCGCTATAATTGCATTAAAATTTAGAACTGTATTAAACGATGCTAATGTGGCATCAGCACGACCTGTGATTTTGTTTCTTATTATGGCAACAGCCTGGTAATGCTTTGAACTGCCTACGTATGGCTCAAATAATTTATAGGCTGCAAAGGCCGCTTGCCGCCAAGACACATATTTTGACTCATCTCCGTTAAATTCGGGTAAAGTTTTAACAATATCCAAAGGTTCATCACACACTACTCCACTCACTATAGAAATAGCCTCATATTCTTTAACTTGTCTCGGAATTTCTAGTTCACTTATTCTTTCTGCTAATTCATCTATATTTCCTTTCAGTGTTTGCGTCACTTTATTTGCAAATACCTCAAACAATTCTCTCATTTGTGTTTCATTCATTTTCGAGCTTATTTCACTTCAACTATTTCCTACTTGTTACAATTATTTCTTAAACACACTTAAGTTTTCTTTAGTTATTTCGCTTAAATTATTTTTTATTTGTTCAACTATTTCTTTTACACACTTGTGTTTTTTTTTTTTTTTTTTTTACTTAACTATTTTCTATCTGTTACAATTATTTCTTTTACACACTTAAGTTTTCTTGATAATGATTCACAAAATTTTACAATTCTTTATTAACGTATCAATTCTTACATTATAATATTAATTTTCAGCATCTTTTCCTCCTTATTCCTTGGTATTCCGTGGGTAATTGTTGGGCGCCAATTAATAACACTCTTTGTTATTTTAATTTATTTATTTTTATTTAAAGAATCCACTATGTGGAAACTGTCTTACCACTAGGAACAAAGATTAAGAACTAACTTAAAACTAACTTCAATATAATTAATCTGCTTATAATTCTAAAAGCAATTGCATTTGCTTGTTGTTGTTGTTGTTGTTGTTAAAGTTGCTGCTATTGCAATTCTTGTTGCTGGTGCTATTGTTGTTGTTGTTGTTACAGTTGCTGCTATTGCAATTCTTGTTGCTGGTGCTATTGTTGTTGTTGCCGTTGTCGAATCATGGGCGTCTTATTACAATTGAAAGAACAGATCGTTGCTGCTGTTGTCAAATTGTAATTTTGATATTGTCACGTACGTTTTGCTAAACTGATCGTCAGCGTGGGAGCAGACCAATCGTTAGCATTTTATAAAGGCGGCTGCACGTGTTAGATGTGTTAACTTGTATTTTTTTGGCCGACACTGGTGTAAAGAGCAGTGATGTTCACGTAGTACCACGCGTGGTGAGACTCGATGGCTTTATTCGAGAATCGAAACATGTACACGATCAAGCGCACTAAGTTCTCTCAATTAGTTGGCGCTGAAACTTCAAGCAGATTTGTTCACGCTGCTTGGTCGTGTGTTTTGCACTGCACAAAAAGTTTGAGGCATATGAAAATAAGTTTGGTGCAGTTATGTCTGCAGAATCATAATAATAACAATAATAATGATATTAATAATGATTACGATAATGATAATGACAATTATACTAATAATGATAATTATAATACAATTCTTGCTTCATACTTGCCAGTGCAAAGAAAGAAAGAGCTAATAACACAAGTTCAAAAGTTGAAAATTGTGGTAGTATGCGTGTGAACACCACTGGTATAGAGCAGTGATGTTCACGCAGTGATGTGATTTTTATTTAGTTAAAAATCCCGATCGGATCCCGATTTAGACCTGTTTATCCCACCAAAATGACACGAAAAACCCACAAAAAATGACACGAAAACCCCACAAATCTTTATACCAATAACGATTTTTTATGCAATTTTTGAAAAGAAATAAGAATGGCCACCTGCTGAACAGGCCCAACACTGTGAGTTCTGACGTGTGTATGATGCTCCAATGTGTAAAGTGTCGTAGTAACATCTCATCGAATATTCACTTTTGATAAATCATTGAGATGAATGCACGTGCTGCTTTAGCCCCACGGCCGTTGAGAAATAAAATATACGAATAAAACGAAGCTGAGCAAATATCGTTAATCTCTATTTAGTGAATTTCAGAGTGTTTCTTGTCGATAAAAAAGGTGAATATGAGTAGAATGCTGTATTTAATGTTTATTTTTCACAATTCGACGAGCAATCGAACAATATTGAGAAATGGAAAAAATATTTCATGTTATGTTATGATGGCGTGCCTGTCCACCTACTGAACAAAACGTTGGCCCACCTTCCGAACAGATTTTCAGTAAAAAGTTGTCATTTATATGATTGAAAATAGTGTTTGGAATTAGTTAAAATAGTTTTCGTGATTCTCGTCCACGTTCAGATAAAATTTTACAATGCCTTCGCCTTAAAAAAAGTGAAAAGAAGAACGAATATAAATTCTGATGCGATGGCTGAAGCCATCAAAGAAATTCAAAGCTCTATTGTTTAAAGTTCAGTGAATTATTGTGAATTATTGATAGAATAAACTTTTTATAAACTCTCAAAAACTAGTGTTTTTACTTCATTTTCTAATTTTTTCAACGATTTGTTTTAGGTGTTCAGAAGCTGGGCCGATTTTTTTCAGCGGTCGATTTCGAGACTTTTGTTAGATCGACTGTCAAAATTACATTTTTTGAAAATTTTAAATTCTGCTTAAAATACTTGTTAGTTATTGAACTTAGCTTCCAAATGAAACCAAGAGCTCTGAAAAATTATGTTTTAAGCCAAAGGTATAGCCTCCAAACAAAACGTGTTTAGCAGGTGGGCAGAAGCTTCGTGCATTCGATTCGTACCAGTGTTGCCGGAACTTTTTGGTGAAAAGGGCTAGATGGCTTAAAAAAAGGTCTCAAAAAGGGATAAAAAAGGCTAGATTTGTTTACATTATTTTTTACTCTGTGAATATACGTACGTATTTATATATTTACATACTATATGAATATGATAAAAAAGAATACCAAGAAGAAAACATATTTGAAATTGATTAAAATTAAATTCAGTCTTTCAAGCTCAAATATATAATAAGTGTAAAAACCGTATTTTTTGAGTTTTTCAGATTTTTCTTATTTGCACTCGGCGCCTCAAATTCCATTAATCAGACGAAGCCCCATTGCTGGAGCTGGAAGTACTTTCAGTTTCATCATTAGAATCGCCTATTTTCTAACTCATTTCTTGTATGAATTTAAAAAACTTTATTGAAATATCTAGTAAATGGAGACCAGAATTGCAAAGAATATTTGTTTTTTCCATTTCCAGCTAAAATAACGTTTCATTTATGAAGTGCTGCCAAATATATTATTTTTAGAGCACAGGGTTGCACTGGGTCCATACTAGAAATCTACAACAAGTCAATTGAAAATCAAGTAAATTGCAAAAATCAAGTTTTGACTTGACTTGTAGAAACTAAATATGTTTCTACCCTACAAGCCACGACTAGCTTCTGAAAAACGAATCATAAATCATACTTGATTCTATTTTGTTTCTACCCTACATTAATTGGTAGAAAAAATCAAGCTTTCTAGTTATCAAGTCCAAGCGACTGCGCTGCCGTAGAAAGCAATTGACGAGTGTCTACTTATACTTTTCTATACAAAGTGACGAAATTAATTAATCCCTACGGAGTCGTCGGAGGGAATAGGTCCCCAAGCAAAAAATGTTCCTTTTGCAAAAGTAATGGGGTCGGTCATACATATTAACCCTCTCCGGCCCTACTTAAAGCTCCTCTAATCAGGTGCAGGAGATAAAGAACAACAAAAAGAACACAAACATACTTCAATCCAATGCTTTAAAGTTAAACTGTATTCTTAACTCGAGAAACGAAGTTTGCACTGACGACACGAAGTTATTTTCTCGAACTTCGTAAACAGACTTGAAAATAAAGGATTTGTAGGCAAAATAATTACTTTCCCTACATTTCAAGTTTCTACATTTCCAGTTTTCTACATTTGGCGACTTTATTCTTGCTGCCTATCCAAGAAATGGATATCCTAAATGGATCCATTCAGGCAGATCTCTGGTTCATACATCTTAAGCAATATATCAAAAAAGGCTAGAACGAAACAAAAAAAGGCTAGAGGCTAGATGGTATTTTAGGCTAGACTGGCAACACTGATTCGTACACGTGTTTCGATTCTCGAATAAAACTTTCGAGTCTCACCACGCGTGGTACTACAGGAACATCACTGGTATAGAGGGACAAATAATATTCTCCTGCACGTCTTTAAAAAAAAAAAAAACAAAAAAAAAAAACTAAATATATCACATATCTATACATAGTAAACTATCTGTCACCCATGCGTTGTTGTAGAGCTATTTCCAGAGCTATCTCTATACAAAGTTAGAGCCGATATCAGCTAGTGTTGTTATGGTCATGTTTTTATTTATTTTACTATTTAAATTAAAAGCCCGCCCATTAGTGCCGTCCACTCTAGTTCACAATGTTATGTGAGTTCGCGAGTTTATGTGAGTGTGAGGTTATCAACCTTTTGACATCCGGTCAGTGAGTGCAGCTATAATTAAAATAACTTTTATGTCTTTTTTTTCTAATTGAGCTATTAACATTATTTAACACAGTGTTTGTTCTATGTCTTAAATTTTTTTTTAAGATTTGACTTGACGCAGCACGTAAATAAATTACTTTTTATTCTAACATAGTGACACATTTAATGGTTATTACTAAAGATGTTAAAAAGCAGTAAAAATAAGCCACTTCATAAATAATACAAGAAGTTGACTTTATGGAGAACTTATTTTAAGTAGAAATACGCAAGTAATTCACTTCAGCAAAATAACTGAGTTAAAGTTAAACCGCAATTTAATAATGTCTCAAATGTCGTTTACTTTCGCTGAGAGTAATTAACATGTTTGCAATTTGCTCTACTTTGAACCATCTTGATTAAGCTGGCAAAAATAAGAAAAAATCATAAAAAAACAAAAAACAAGTCGTGCAAAATTTATTTTTATTTAAATTGTGCAGCAACTTTCTCCAATTCTATTGAAATTTGATAAAATAAAAATATATTTTGATTATTTGCATTGAAATGTGTTGCATGCAATAACAACGATGCACAAAACATGCAGACAGCCAAACAAGCAGTTTAACAAACAGACAGACAGAAACACTGACTCTTAGTCGGGCTGAACGATTCAATCGATTGCCTGTCATGCAAATGCAACAAAATCGAAAGTGCTGCCGCATTTACCTCCTCCTCACAAATCGGCAGACTGTCATTTTTTACCATTCGATGTCCGCGTAACATTCTAATTACCGCAGCCCAAAATGCAGTGTTGCCAACATGATTGCATCTCCCGTAAAATGCAAAATAAAAATTCAGCTAACAGCGCACGCGCAGCCGTTGTAGTTTTTGCTATTTATTTTGCTATTTATGCAGTCTACTTGATAATCGCTCTACCAGCTCGTTCGTTTGTCTGTCTAACTCTCTTACGGCGACTGTCGATTTAGTAATTTATTTGAAATTCGGCTTTTTTGCTACTATTTTATTTTGCTACTATTTTTCTGGCACTTGGTGTAGTACTTTTATTTATTTGAATTCATTTAATGTGCAACTTGGTGCCAGACCGTGTAAGCGCCGGAAACAGCATGTCAGTGGGCTACCGAGTTACCACAACCAACAATAACAACAAACGACTGACAACCAATCTTCCAAGTTATTGTCGAGTTTAGCTGTTTTTTTTTTTTTTTTTTTTTGGTTTTCTCTCTATCTATTTTACTCTTGTTTCTACAAAGCTTTTAAAAGTTGTTTTAATGTTTCCGCGCCGTTTATTTGAATCTGCTGTTGTTGCCACCCCCACATAATTGATCGGCATTGATTGCATGGCATTATTTTTAATTCATTGGTGGTCAATAAGTAGGCATGAGTCAGTAGGAAAGTTGTTTCTTGTGAAATCAGTATTAGTTGTAGACATTGATGGAGAAAAATTCATAAAAATAAGTTAAACTTTTGATTAAATCGACAAAACTTGTAATAAGTTGAACTCAAGAGCACGCTTGACCCATAAATTATAGTAGGTGGCTCTTTGATGATTGAGGAACTAAGAGTAAAAACAAGTGGGTGATATACTGAGAGAATATACTGAGGAAATGTATTTTTATAGAGCAAATATGCTCTAAAAATGGCGTTTTTCGGTACATTTTGATCAATTAACCAAACATTTTTTTCAAAAATCCGGCAATTTCATACTGGGGACCTCAAAAGCTAGAAAATAGAAGTTAACTTATAATAAAATAAATTCATTGAACAATTTTTTTAGACGAGCTTATACAACAGTAAATCCAAGTGGGTGATGCTGGGTAGAAACTAGGCTTGGGGGTTGATGAACGAACTAGTTCAATTGAACTATTCCTAGTTCAATTGAACTCATGAACTGTGTGAACTAGTTCAGTGTTTCTCGTTCTTTTAGTTCAATTGATTTTGCAGCGAGTAGGAAAAAATAACTAAATTAACTAAGCTATGGTTTGAGTCCTTGGTTTGTTACAAACCGAAATTATATATTTTTTTGAAAATGGGTGCAATTTTTAGTTAAGAACATTAAATTTTAAAATGGGCGGTGTACATTTTTTATATGGGGTATTTTTTAAAATGGGTGACCCTAAAAGAGAAAAATATTGTAGTGAAAATTTTTAATTTATACCTTTCCATCGCCAATACTGAGTTCCAACAAATGTAAAAAAAAAAAAAATAAATAACTGGCCATTTCAGCCCTTAAAAGGACTTTGACCTAGCTTCTTATGATCAATTGTGTTGTGCGTGTTATTAAGTTTGTACATAATTGACCGAGAAAATGGACCTACAGGCTTAACGCCGACTCCGAACGGCGATGAACGGAAAGTTCTTATTCTCAAGAAGCTTTACATGGCATTTTGATTACTCTCTGAAGTTTGCCATTGTCTGCTGAGAGGTGGCGGCCGTACAGAAAAATTATTTTAATTCAAATAATTTTCTGTCGCTGCTGGGGTTCGAACCTGGGTCTCCAAAGTTCGTTGACATAGCGGCCACGCACTTTAACCAACTACGCAACGGACGCCACTCCAACAAATATAATCTTTCTAAAAATGTTGCAGAAATTAATAACCTTCTTATTTCCTTCTTTCGGGTGGTAGTTTCTAACTCGGTTTTAAGGGAATATGTAAAAATTTCACTTATATTAAAAAAAAAAAAATACTAATAAGTCCTAGTTGCATTGGCAAAGTTTCACCACACCCGACATTATTTTATTATATCGCAAAATGTTAACGGAATAATACCTACACAAAAACTATAATTTTTTGATCTAAACAATTGCGTTATACTGTTATCGGGCTAAAAGGCTTCTTCTATTGAGGTCAACTCATTAAAATATTCATTAAGATCCCTGCAGTTGGCAACACTATTTGCAAACTTTGCAAGTTATCAAGCAGTTGGCTGACTGCGCGCAACCGCAACTGCAGCCACAAAATGGGTCAAGAGAGAAAGAAATGCAAGTCAATTTCTTAAACAAAAACAATTCATGGTTAAAGAGTCTGTAGTTGGCGGTAACGGTACTACCTTCTCTACAGCATCTTTGTTGTTATTGTGGTGAGTGTTTTATCTGCTGATAAGTTGGCAGAACTACCTACGAAGCACAAGAAGAGCCAAGCGACAGCTTGCAATTATTATGTTTGCAAGTATGGCTGCGCCCCCTATTTACAGTGGGACAAATTGAAGTTAATTGTAATAACCTTAAGTTTTTATAGCCACCATTAACAGAAGCGTTATAAGAGATATTTTTAATATTCATTGTTTATTTTTAATCAGGAACCTCTGTTTGTACGTAACGGCTGACCGAGTATTGCATGCAAGTCGCCGTTGAGTGTCTGGCTAACTTAATCGTCGACTGGCTAAAAACTGGCTAGAAATTAACATTGCAACAGACAAAACGACAGACAGTCAAACAGACTCACAAACAAGCTGCCATACCGCTATATATATTGATAGTGGTGTGTGTGAGGGTATGTGAGTGTGTATGTGTGTATTTGTGCCAGTCAAACAGTGCGACTGCAAACAATGCAACGGTAGTTTTGTATTAAAACAACATAAAAACACTCTTCGCTTAAATAAACCAAACTGGGCACTGGGACAAAATCAACAGCAGCATAAGAACGACGCCAGCAGCAACAGCAGCAGCAACAAACAATGTCCGGCAACAAGATTTGCTGTTGTGTCCATTGCTGCTTTTTTGTGCTGGTTGTTGAGGGAGATACATCTCCCGCGATAAGTTTTGACTTGGCACATATTTCTGCCCCAACAGCAGTTGTCTCGACTGGTCATTCGATGCACGACTCTGGCCAGCGTATAAATCTTCATTAAAAGCGAAAGATGCAAAATGGTAAAATAATCCCCGATGACGACGACTGCTTTCTGCAGGCAAATAGTCAGATTACGGTAGCTTTCAAAGTGAAGGTGTTTTTAATAGTTGGAAATTCGTCTGCTGGCGTTCTTAGACATTCGAAAAACTTAGATTAAAATGGTTTTTATTTCTATCTTGTTTTTTAAACTTTTCAAAAATTGATGATAACAAATAAAAACGATCTTTGTTTTATAAAAAATTTTAATTAATAATTTTTATCATTCTTAATGGTTATGTAACGCCCAAATATAATTCTAACGTTGGGATTTTATTTAATGTTTTCCACACAAAATAAGTATTTTTATAAAAATTTTATTATTTCGCTCAAAAATAATTCTAAATTTTTTAGTTTTATTTTTTCTCATTAAAATAATTGTTATTTTCTGAGTAGTTTCCTCACTTCTTTTAAGCACCTCAAAAGACTTAATTTTTACAGTTCCTGTCTAGAAAAGCGTCATCTTCAAAGAATGTGAGAACTCTCATCTGATCTGTAAAATTCCATGATTCCATGATTACGCATTTTCTTCATTCTAAGGTAACTGAAACATGCCTCTTTTCCATTGTTATAGCTTAAGAGAGGAAATAGTTTTTGATGACTTAAAAAATGTAATTTTTTTATTTCATTAATTGTAAGTAAAACCATTAAAAAAAAAGTAACCAAAGTTTCGATCACCCCATACATGGATCCCCGTTTGCTTGACTTTATTACAAAGTTTCCTAGCCTTTTCCGTGAGTTATCCATGGCACTTCTCTTAGAAACTTACTAATAGTATATTCTAGGCAACTCTCTCTCTCTATAAATACTAGTGTTATATTTGTTTTGAGTTCTAGAGTCTCAAACTCAAGTCCTTCCAGGAGCGGGCACTGGACGAGGAGGTGTGGCTCCACCCATAAAAGCCAAATTTTTTATATCGAATAGCTATGGATCTAAATGTCACATAAAAATGAAACTGAAATGGAGTTACCACTAATAGTAAAGTCTTTCTACTAGAAAAATGGGACAGGCATTAGTCAAGGGGGCCCATACATGACAAAGTTTTGATATCGAATAGCTATGGAAGTAATAGTTACAGTTATTGCATTGAAACTCAGAAAGGAGGTACTATATGGTGATATCTTTCTGCTAGAAAAGTAGGAGAAGCATTAAGCAAGAGGGTGTGGCTCCGCCCACATAAGCCAAATTTTTGAGATTAAATAGGTTTTGAAGTAAAAGTTACAATACTTACATTGAAACTCAGAATGGAGTTACTCTTGTGTCAAAGTGCTCAAGGGAACAAGTTGTAATCTTTTGCCGTGACGAAATTACGTTTTACCGCGCAGGTTTCCAAAAAAGTTGAAACATGCATTTTGCAAAATGCAAATGCAGCGAGTGCATTGAATTGTTACTCGCTGAGTATAAAAGCTATGACTAAAAAAATGTACGACCGTAACGGTTAATTCTTTGACTTCATTATAAAAACATAAACAAAATTCACAAAGTCATCGGGACGTGGTGGGAGATGCTTAAGCAAAACAACTGAAATTTGTTTACATGGTATTCTTACTCGCTGAGTATTAGTGCTAGGATTAAAAATATAATTCTACTAAGAGTCTGTTCTAAGCACTAACAACAAAATTAGACAAACAATTTCTGACGTCATGGGGACACAGAGAGAGTCGCTCAAAAGTCGACAACTCAACATTCATGCAGCAGCGTTGCTTTGAATTTTTACTCCGTTAGTATATAAGTTACGATAAATGTTTAAAAAGGAAAATGATGGACTTATACTTGGCCTTACGATTAAAAATTCAAACGTCACCAGATCGAGAATATAGCAGCTTATGTAATAGAAATGTAATATCGTTGCATGGAATTTTTACTCACTCAGGAAATGTGCTGCGGTAAATTTAATTTTACGACAGCATAGATGTATTATTACGCCTCACAACTAAAATACAAAAAAAAATTCTTATCGTCATGATTTCTGGGTGGCAACCACATAATACAGTAAAAATGCTACAACCATGGAAAAACGTTGCATGGAATTTTAACTCTGTGACTACTAGCGTAACTGTAAATTTTAAGGAACGAAAATTAAGGTGAGGATTTCGGGTACATGATAAAAAAAACAAAAAAATTGAAGGTGTCATGAGTCCCCTTAGGGAACCGCCTAATGTGACGCATATGCATCACTTTTGCTGGCAAAGTTAATGCACCAAGGAAAAGCACAATCAATGAAGAAGCAAATAAAAAACAGCAAAAGCAACAACACCTACACCAACACCAACATCTACACCAACACCAATACCAACAACAACAACAACATAACACCAACACCAAAACCAACAAAAACACCATCACCAACACCAACACTAACAACAAGAACAACAACAAAACCAACAACAATGACAACAAAAACAGCAACAACAACAAAAACAACAACATCAACATCAACATCAACATCAACATCAACATCAACATCAACATCAACATCAACATCAACATCAACATCAACATCAACATCAACATCAACATCAACATCAACATCAACATCAACATCAACATCAACATCAACATCAACATCAACATCAACATCAACATCAACATGAACATCAACATCAACATCAACATCAACATCAACATCAACATCAACATCAACATCAACATCAACATCAACATCAACATCAACATCAACATCAACATCAACATCAACATCAACATCAACATCAACATCAACATCAACATCAACATCAACATCAACATCAACATCAACATCAACATCAACATCAACATCAACATCAACATCAACATCAACATCAACATCAACATCAACATCAACATCAACATCAACACCAACATCAACATCAACATCAACATCAACATCAACATCAACATCAACATCAACATCAACATCAACATCAACATCAACATCAACATCAACATCAACATCAACATCAACATCAACATCAACATCAACATCAACATCAACATCAACATCAACATCAACATCAACATGTCCACAACAAAAGCGAATTTAAGAAATTAATTAATTAAATAAAAACACACACAATTATTTACCGTCGGGAAAAAAGCCGAAGCTCAAAAAACCCGACATTTATTTGAACCTTTCTCTTTCATAGCCTTTTTGCAACTGATTGACCGCCTGTCGTCGACATAGTCTCCGAAGTCTGTCAATCATAATGCGACAAAACTACAATAAAACTTATTTATGATACAAATACAAATTACAATAAATGAGTTTTATACACTGCCGCCGAAAACGCCAGTTTTCCTATCCATCTCTTTGTTTACAATTTAATATATACATTACAACGATAAATATTTTTATAGTAAATACATGATATCAACAACAATAAATTTCATATTCTCTCTGCTTCAACTGGTACAATGCAAAACTTCTGTATGGCTCTTCTGAGTATATTTGTAGGCGTGCTCACCAGAACTGAACGGACCGTTCCATCATTACTCTCGATCAACTCCTCAATTCTTCCCATTGCCCAGTGTGCCGGTGGAAAATTCTCTCTTTTGAGTAGCTCAAGCTGTCCGACCTTTGGACTTTCCTTCTCTTTTCTCCATTACTTTCTGTCTTGTAACGTTGTAAGGTATTTTGTCTGCCATATGTTCCAGAAGAGCTTCAACATTTCTTGTCTTTCTTTTCATAACAGAAAATGACCTGTGGTCAATGCCTGTATATCTTTCGGACCATCGCTTATGGGACGTATTGGACGCGAATTCAATATCGCTTCTATCTGTGAAAATAAGTGTTAATAATTGTTCATATATATATAGACTTTCTGTCCAACTACTCTGACAAGATGATATTTCATCGACTTAACTACTGCTTCATAGATACCACATTGATGTGGTGCAGCTGGAATCATAAACTTCCATTCTGTCCCCTTTCTAGCTAAATGTCTTACAGCTTCATGATTGCTCCAACTGTCCAATGCCTTTCTCATTTCTCTGTTGGCACCCACAAAAGTCGTACCATTGTCGCTGTATAGTCTTTCGCATCTACCTCTTTGTCCAATAAATCTTTCAAAACATACAATATCAATGTGGATGGCGCGTGTTTTCAAACACGCAAAAATTGCTATCCAGCACTTCCCTTTCCGTGACCTAACTGTATCTTTACCCACTGTTTTTATTTCGAATGGACCAGCAAAATCCACTCCCGTGTGTAAAAATGCCTTTCCCACCTGTACCCTATCCGATGGTAAATATGCCATTATCTGTTGTTCCATTTTTGTATTATAAAGTGCACATATGACACATTTATAAATCATACTTCTCAGTGAATTTCTTAACCTTGGTATCCAGTAACGCTTCCGAATAATTTGCATCATCACCTGTGCACCACCGTGTCTTGTCTGTCTATGAACTGACTCTATTATCTTTGAAGCGAGCAACGATTTTGTAGGCACTATCACTGGGTGCTTCATCTCATAATCGATTTTAGCACGCTTCAGCCTGCCGCCAACCCGCAATAACTCCCTATCGTCTATGACCGCCTTCAACGATTCTATCTTACTTCTTTCCGCTATGTTTTGCCCTTTTTCCAACGCTGTTAATTCAGCATTATAGTATTCCTCTTGTGTCTTTCTTTAAATAAATTTCATAGCCATGCTTCTTTTCTCTGCTGTTGGCATTTCAATTCTGCCCATTCTCAATCTAATTCGTTTTCCATAAGGCTTTCGTAATGCATTCATGTAACGGAATACATATGCCAGAATATTAACTGTCCTCTCTTACGTTCTACTATATGCCAATAAAGACACTCTTTCCTGAATCCCCTTAACATGTGTACTAACCATCGGCTCAAACCTTGAAACTGTGTAAACTCTCATCTCTTCTTTCACCTCTGATGGCTCTCTGTCCAAAAACTTGTCTTTGCGCCACTTGCATTTATTGAATGCAAGCCAAATCCGGACCATACAACCATAATCTATTGTCTATGAATTCTGCTGGTGACAACCCGTGACTTAATAGATCCGCGGGGTTCTCCTTCGTACTGACATGTCGCCAATATTTTATCTCTGAATTTTCCTGAATAGAAGCCACTCGATTAGCCACATATTTTCAGGTTATAAGGTGCCCTTTTTATCCAATGCTAAACTATACTCCAATGCCACTCCATCGATCTCCTTATGTCAGCAAATAACCTTGCTAATAACTCAGCTGCCGCCAATTCCAACCTTAGAACAGTAAGCGTATGTAAAGGAGCTACTCTTGTCTTTGACACTAACAACTTTGTTGTCACCTTTCCATATGAATATTCTGTCCTAATATAAGCCACAGCACCATAAGCTGCTAATGAAGCATCAGAAAAATCCTGCACCTGTACACCAATATTTTCGGTTGTACCTATCAATCTGTCAATCCTAATTTTTCCAATAACAAAATTTCTCTCCAAAATTCTGTCCACCTCTTTTTTATCTCAACTGGGACCATCTCATCCCAACCTATCCCTGACCTCCATAAGTCTTGAATTAAAATCTTTCCGACTATTACAACAATTGAAATTTAACCGTTTGGGTCATAAAGCTGAGCTACGCAGCTCACAATCTTTCTCTTTGTAAAATCTTTCTCCAATTGCGGGGTTTTTACCGAAAACGCAAATTGGTCTCTCGCAATAAATCACTTCAAGCCTAAAATGCTTGACCCTTCCCCCGGCAAAAACACCGCTGAGAAAGAGGTTTCCTCTAAATTCATCGCATTTATCAATCGCTTAGAGTTTGACTTCCATTTACCATATTCAATCTTTCTTTTTTAATCTTTTATTTTCTATCTTCCATTTTCTATATTCGATCTTCATCTATCTTTGATTTTCCATCTTTCATATTTCATCTTTAAATTTTCAACTTTCATCTTTACCTAATCTTTAATCTTTTATCTTTAATCTTTAATCTTTAATCTTTAATCTTTAATCTTTAATCTTTAATCTTTAATCTTTAATATTTAATCTTTAATCTTTAATCTTTAATCTTTACTCTTTAACCTTTAATCTTTAATCTTTACCCTTTAATCTTTAATCTTTAATCTTTAATCTTTAATCTTTAATCTTTAATCTTTAATCTTTAATCTTTAATCTTTAATCTTTAATCTTTAATCTTTAATCTTTAATCTTTAATCTTTAATCTTTAATCTTTAATCTTTAATCTTTAATCTTTACTCTTTAACCTTTAACCTTTAATCTTTAATCTTTACCCTTTAATCTTTAATCTTTAATCTTTAATCTTTAATCTAAATATATAAATCGCTTGAATGCAACTTGTCTCAAACTGCTAATATCTTTCATATTATCTTTAAATGGCATGAGCATGACAAAACGACAATTTTTGTCTCGCCTGTAAGTGCGCAAAACATGTTGCTCGACTATTTCTTCTTCTTTTGTACGAAATGTGTGTCGACCAATTTGATCAAGTGTCCATAACCGTTTAAGTAATTGTCCAGTTGTATTCATCTATCCTCTCAGACTGTCCACCTAAAGCAACAACACCAGGCTTTGTTTTCAAAAAGATTGTATCATTCATCGGTTTTGTAAGAACCGATTCTATGATTTTTGCCACAAAACTTACTCCAAACAGCATGTGCAACCCATCTGGTTTCCAATATTCTGGATCGACCGATTTGAAAACTGAAGACATGTCACCGTATCGTGGTGTTAACATCTTTGAACATGATCACATGATTCATACCATGAACAAACCTTAAGATTAACTTTCCTCTCTATTGCAAATGGCTTTCCGTCTATCCCAACCATTTTCCTAGCTTAAGCTAAATATGGTGTTTTTTTTTTTCTTCTGACGTAACGCATAGCTAATAAGATTCGGTTGTGCACCGGTGTCTAATAGAGTTCTAACTGGACCGAAAAATCCTTCAAACACCTCTACCCTTTCCATAGCTGTTGATATCAAAGCCACCCTTTCCTCAATTGTTATGTTAAAATCCTGTTCATACTGTAAGAAGGCTTCTTCCGGCCTGTTCTTTTTATATTCATCTTCTTTCTTATAAAAAACTTGTCTTTCCTTAACAAAATTAATAAGTTCATTAGCCGTTTTCTTGTTGTCTCTCTTTGGAAAACTTTCCAAATAACCATTTTCTTCATCTTTGGACTGCACTACCAAGACTGTCTCTTTCTTTCCATCTTTCAGCGGACACATCAGGCTTGTGGCGAGGCTTGCCTGGACAACGAGCACATCCACTCAAGAAACAGGCGTTTCCGCCTCTTTTCAGTCAGTTTGGGCACAAATTACGTCTTTCTACAAATTCTTTCCTGCCGCGCAAATTTATTGATAAAAATTCTTGGCACACCCATATCTGTTGATTGCCCTGGCATGCCTAGCATGGAAATTCCTTCGGCGTAATCTTTGAAGCGCGAACACTACTCGACGGTCGCTCACGGTATCCTCGATCCCGACTATTCTTCTCCGTGTGGACTGTATTTTTTTTAATCTTGTCTCGATCTCGGCGCGTTTACCAGAGCTGCCGCCTGTCTGTCCAAAAATTGTACATGCTCTATGGTGGCTTCCGCAAACTTTCTTTCTTCGGCTGATGCTGCGAATCTAGCGATAGCCTCTGCATTCTCCTCGTATTGATTCCGCTCAGTCATTTTGTGCTGTATCAATAACAAAAGATAATATTAATAAATATTCTGCCTAACATTTTTATATTGCGTTTTAATTTTCTTTAAACTGCTTCATACTTTTCCAATTGAGATTCTGTCCAATATATCTTTTTAATCTATCCCTGTTTTTGTGCTCATTTGAATTTTCGTCAAATTCCCTTTTGTTTTTTGTAATTCTTCTTTCAATTTCTACTTTCCTTTGCTTACTAAAAATTATCTTTAATCTTTCCATTAAAATTATCTTTTAATCCTTCCATCTTTCTTTGCTAATTAAAATGATGCTTCTATCTTTCCATTGGGTTGTAAATTGAAACCATCTATCACTTTAAATATTTCTGTGCATTTAGATAATTTCCAAAATGTTGCTTTTAATCCGTCCTCTTTTGCACACTCTAATTTTTTTTTTTTATAAATTTTCGCCTTTCAATTTGTCCTCTCCACATTCAAATTTTTCTAACAAACTTTCGACTTCCAATCTGTCCTCTCCTCTGTACATTCAAATTTGTCTAACAGCCTTTTGACACTCAATCTGTCCTATCTTATGTACATTCAATTTTTTCTAACAATATTTCGACTTCAATCTGTGCTTTTCTCTATCAATTCAAATTTTCTAACAATATTTCGACTTTCCATCTCATTTTCTTTGTCTTTGAAATAATTGCTTTCGGTGTACGCTTATTCCTTAAGCCTTGCTCTTTCCCTTTGTTTCTCTTCTATCATCGCTTATGGTGTACGCTTATACTCGCATCTTTGTGCTTAAGTCTGCTCTTTCCCTTGCTCTTTCCCTTTCCCTTTGTTTCACTTCTATCATTGCTTATGGTGTACGCTTATGCTCGCATCTTTGTGCTAAAGTCATACCCTTGCTCTTTCCCTTTGTTTCACTTCTATCATTGCTTATGGTGTACGCTTATGCTCGCATCTTTGTGCTAAAGACATACCCCTGCTCTTTCTATTTGTGTCTCTCCTATCATTACTTATGGTGTACGCTTATGCTCGCATCTTTGTGCTAAAGTCATACCCTTGCTCTTTCCCTTTGTTTCACTTCTATCATTGCTTATGGTGTACGCTTATGCTCGCATCTTTGTGCTAAAGTCTTACCCTTGCTCTTTCCCTTTGTTTCACTTCTATCATTGCTTATGGTGTACGCTTATGCTCGCATCTTTGTGCTAAAGTCATACCCTTGCTCTTTCCCTATGTTTCACTTCTATCATTGCTTATGGTGTACGCTTATGCTCGCATCTTTGTGCTAAAGTCATACCCTTGCTCTTTCCCTTTGTTTCACTTCTATCATTGCTTATGGTGTACGCTTATGCTCGCATCTTTGTGCTAAAGACATACCCCTGCTCTTTCTATTTGTGTCTCTCCTATCATTGCTTATGGTGTACGCTTATGCTCGCATCATTGTGCTTAAGTCATACCCCTGCTCCTTCTATTTGTGTCTCTCCTATCATTGCTTATGGTGTACGCTTATGCTCGCATCATTGTGCTAAAGACATACCCCTGCTCTTTCTTTTTCTGTCCAATTACACATACAACAAACATAAATAACGAATTGCTTCTGTTCGCCGCAGCTGCATGCTACAACAACAAACACAACACGTCATTCAGCATGTATATATGTGAATACTTCTTTCCAAGCATGCTCGCTGCGACTGCATAGCACCGTTATAGCGCAGCAGCGCATTGAGTGCCCTTGAATATTTCGCTTATGTATATGCAATCAATTTGAGTAGAATTTATTGCACAGAAACGAAATATATTAATTTCTTTCAAAATTTGTCCACTTTATACTTTTTCACAATTCTTATTTAAGATCTGTCCACTTTTACTTTTCTTTCTTCTATAAAAAAATGAACACATTCTTTCCACTTCTTACTTTAAATATATTAAAATTGTATCACTTTCCACTCACCACTACATCAATTTCAGATTTTTAATTGCTTATAATTTGTTATATTTGATGTATATTTAAACTTTTTATACTCAACTTTGTTGTCTTCTTTCCCATGCGTGCGAGCGTTCGTGTTGCTGTAGTCACCGCATTTGGTCTCTTTTTTTTATTGATGCTCCTTTTGTTTGTTTTTTTTTTTTTTACCTTTTTTGTCCTCCTTTCCTCTCCTTTCCATAGAGCTGTCCATATTTGGCTCGAAGGACCAAAATGTCCACAACAAAAGCGAATTTAAGAAATTAATTAATTAAATAAAAACACACACAATTATTTACCGTCGGGAAAAAAGCCGAAGCTCAAAAAACCCGACATTTATTTGAACCTTTCTCTTTCATAGCCTTTTTGCAACTGATTGACCGCCTGTCGTCGACATAGTCTCCGAAGTCTGTCAATCATAATGCGACAAAACTACAATAAAACTTATTTATGATACAAATACAAATTACAATAAATGAGTTTTATACAAACATCAACATCAACATCAACATCAACATCAACATCAACATCAACATCAACACCAACATCAACACCAACATCAACATCAACATCAACACCAACACCAACATCAAGATCAACATCAACATCAACATCAACATCAACATGAACATCAACATCAACATCAACATCAACATCAACATCAACATCAACATCAACATCAACATCAACATCAACATCAACATCAACATCAACATCAACATCAACATCAACATCAACATCAACATCAACATCAACATCAACATCAACATCAACATCAACATCAACATCAACATCAACATCAACATCAACATCAACATCAACATCAACATCAACATCAACATCAACATCAACATCAACATCAACATCAACATCAACATCAACATCAACATCAACATCAACATCAACATCAACATCAACATCAACATCAACATCAACATCAACATCAACATCAACATCAACATCAACATCAACATCAACATCAACATCAACATCAACATCAACATCAGCATCAACATCAACATCAACATCAACATCAACATCAACATCAACATCAACATCAACATCAACATCAACATCAACATCAACATCAACACCAGCATCAACAACAACATCAACATCAACATCAACACCAACACCAACATCAACATCAACATCAACAACATCAACAACATCAACATCAATGGCATTAATTTTAAATTATCCATTATTATAGGGTATTTTGAGCTAAACGAGACAGGTCTAATTTGGTAAGTGACTTTTCTTTTGAATTTTGTGCGATATTGAATCTTCTTCTGTGAGGAACCTAAAAAATTTGCCATCATAGTTGGATCCCACCGTCTTTAGTATCTTATTTTTATTGTTTGCAGATCTGGATGGAACTTCTCTCCTTGTTCATCACTCACCGCACTAAGATTATCCGGAAAAAAGTCTAAATAAGATTGATGAAAATGGAAGCCACATTCTACATCTAAAGTTTTGTAACGACTGAACTTACAAAAAGTTGATAGTTTTCTGATTTTTAAGTCTTTACGAGAGCATTCGATGACTGCATAAAAACATTCTTATGCTTGTGGTCCTTTTTGATTAAAGTTTTGGCTAAAGAATTCATCCTTAACCAATTTTCTTATTTACGGACCTATAAAAACTCCTTTTTACAGGTAAGCATCACTAAGTTGAGGGAAACTATCTTTAAATACTTGAATCCTTCGCTTTCTTTGTCCTTGCTTTAACAAAATTTTTTATTAATCCCAGTTTAATGTGTAAGTGAGGTAAGATAACTTTTTGGGGATCAACTAAAGGCGGTTACTTGACATTATTGCTTCCTGGTTACTCTTGCTGGCCAAACCTTGTTGATATAAAATCAATATGAGCAGTATTTTTTTTAACCCTTCCCTCATATTCATGAAGCTTCATGAGTGAGCAAATTCGAACCCTGGTGTACATTAGGTGTACAGTTGACAGTAGGTTAATTCAAATTAAATCATAAAACTTTATATAAAACTGATGTTAGACCTGTCCCCACACTTTGACGACTTAATGTGTGAAAGGTGAGGGTAGTACTCCTAGAAACGAGGATACAAAAATATATGATTACTTTTCTGGTTGTCAAGCTCTTGTTCCCTTTTGCTATGGGTCTAATAAAAGTTATGAATGTATTTATTATGTTCCCACATAGTATCTACTAGTATTCTATAAAATACATGCAAATTAAATGTGATATAAACAATCACCACAACAATTGTTGCTATTCTTGGTAAAAATACCTGAACCAATAAAACTTCCCGTCTGACTTTACTTCCATTTATTACATTGTTCACTAAAACCTGTTATTCTTATTCTTCTTCCGCTTTTCGCAAACTTTTTTGCATTTATTTATTCACTCTCCATGTATTGCATGTCATAATTGAACTAAGTAAGTTGGCAACACTAACGTTCAATTAACATTTCACTTAGAACACAAATCTTTGCCCCAGCTCCACCTCTATTCGAATAAAATGTTCTGGAGCAACTAAGCCATATGTGACAGCAGCGCGATTGAAGAAATCCAATAAAATGCAAAAAGCTTAAATTATCACTTACTCAGCATTAGATAAAGAAACAATCAATGGATATAAATTGTAAAAAGTAATCGACATGCAGCCATAGAGGAAGCGATACACAACCTCAATCCACACATGCATTGCGTACATTGCGCAGCAAAAGGCGTTCCATAGAGAAGAACAGAATCTGCTCTTTGCATTTGCCAGCGAGCAATTATGTAGCATTTAAACTGTCAATACTAGAGATTCGTGCAATGTTGAGCCAAGAAAGAAGCTACCATAAGATTAAGTAAATTATTGCAATGGATTAACACGGCCAAATGAAGCCACAAGCTGACAACGGTGATGATGATGATGATGATGATGATGATATGTTTATTTTTCATATTGGTTGACTTCGAAAGTGGTTGTTGAAAGTACTAAGGAGTGTCTATTGATTGGAGTGTGGTGTGGGGGGAGGAGGGTAAAGGTACACACATACTATGTACATGTGCCGCCCAAAGCATATCATTAAACATAATATTACACTAACCAGCGCAAAAAATAGCTTCCAATAATTGTGATATTATGTTCAACATCAACAACAACAACAACAACAACAACAACAACAACAACAACAACAACAACAACAACAACAACAACAACAACATCAAGATTTTCATCATAAATATGGAGTTTGTTGTTGATTTCATCAAGCACTGGTTTACCAAATAGAGGGTGTGTGTCGTCGAGCTCTATGCTGCATTTAGGGAATATTTGTAGATTTCTAAATTCGGGCCTCCTCGGAAAAATCAATTAGTTTCTAGCATGCGAGCACTTTTCTGGTCATACAATTTGTCTTTTTGGTAAAGATTATGATTCGTTGTTGTTTTGTTGCTGGCAGTTCACTGCGGTTTCGTGCAATTTGACAGCGAAAAATGTCAAACGTATCAAATATCGAAAACAACGCTTCGGATAACTTGTTGCTTGCAAGCGCAGTGTGGGTGTGGTGGCGATGGCGATGGCGATGGTGGTAGTGTTAGTAGTCATGGTCTTGTTGTTGTTGTTATTTATAGAGTTAAGCGAAGCATAGATCATGTTAAGGGAACCGGCTTCGATTTGATCGCCATGGTTCATTGTTTGGAGCTTAAGCGTCAGTTGCAATTGAGTAATTGTTGGCTTTGCCTTAAAGGCTTTAAGGCGATTTGGTGCAACAACACAGCAATACTAAGACATATAAAGAGCAAGCAAGAAAAAGTGCAAGACAATAAATTGTATTAATTGTCATGTTGACAAATAAATTGAAAAATTGACCATGAAAGTACAATCGAGCGATTAAAAAGCTGAAAAACATTTTTTTTATGTGGGTGAATGTAAGTTCATTCCAACAGATTTTGAGATTTTTCATCGGATTTGAAGTAGCCAATGAAGCCGAAGGATACTTTAGAAAAATAGGAATAAAATATATAAAATTTTAATTAATAAAAAAAAATAAATAAGAATACAAATAAAATCAAAATAAAAATTAAAAGAAAATAAAAATAGAAATAAGAAAAAATAAAAAATAAAATAAAAACCCTAAAAAAAAATATAAAAATAAAAAAAATAAAAATAAAAATAATTATAAAAATCATTATCAAAATCAAAATCAAAATCAAAATCAAAATCAAAATCAAAATCAAAATCAAAATCAAAATCAAAATCAAAATCAAAATCAAAATCAAAATCAAAATCAAAATCAAAATCAAAATCAAAATCAAAATCAAAATCAAAATCAAAATCAAAATCAAAATCAAAATCAAAATCAAAATCAAAATCAAAATCAAAATCAAAATCAAAATCAAAATCAAAATCAAAATCAAAATCAAAATTAAAATCAAAATCAAAATCAAAATCAAAATCAAAATCAAAATCAAAATAAAAATAAAAATCAAAATCAAAATCAAAATCAAAATCAAAATCAAAATCAAAATCAAAATCAAAATCAAAATCAAAATCAAAATCAAAATCAAAATCAAAATCGAAATCAAAATCAAAATCAAAATCAAAATCAAAATCAAAATCAAAATCAAAATCAAAATCAAAATCAAAATCAAAATCAAAATCCAAAAATCAAAATTAAAATCAAAATCAAAATCAAAATCAAAATCAAAAAAAAAAATTAAAAATAAAAGCAAAATCAAATGCAAAAGCAAGAGCTAAAACAAGAGAAAAAGCAAAGCTAAAAGTAAAAGGCATAAGCAAAAGCAAAACAAATGCAACTCATAAAATAAAAATTAAAATTAAATAAATAAAAAGAAAAAAAATAAAAAAAAAAATAAATAAAAAAAAAAAGAAAAATAAAAATCAAAAGTAAAACAAAACTAAAAATCAAAATAAAAATAAGAAGGAAAAAAAAAAACAAAATAAGAATACATAATAACAAAAAAAAAAATAAAAAATAAAATAAAAATACAAATAATAATAAAAAAATACGTATATATTTAAATATAAGCAAAATCAAAATTTAAATTAAAAATTTTAGATAAAATAATAAAATGTAATTTATAAATAAATAATTTAAATTAAAATACAAACTAATATGCAAACAAAAAAAAGATTGACAAATAAAATGAAAAATTTAAAATAAATAACGGAAAATTTTTCAAAACTCAATTCGTAAACATTATATTATATGTATCTTAATCTTATGTCTTAAATATACAATATATATTTATAAATAATAAGACAACAGAATATGTTATAAAAATAAAAAGCTTAAAAAAAAACAATAACGAATAAGAAATAAAAATTTAAAAAAAAAACACAAATAAGAAAAAAATATAATTATATATAAAAATTAATAAATAAAAATAGAAAAACAAATATAATTGAAAATAAAAATGAGTTTTTGAACAAAACCAAAAATAAAACTAATTTAGAAATGGAAAAAGAAACAAAAAAAAAAAAAAATACAATAAGCAAGCACTAAAAAAACATAAGAAAATAATTAAAAAATTCAAGCTTAACGTTCACAAAAAAATAATAAGAGAATATTATGAAATTAAATAAAAAACTAGAAAATAAAAATTATTAAAGAACAAATTATAATAAGTATTTTCTTAGAAATAAAAATGAAAATAAAATTAAAATTATATTAAAAAAAATGATAAATAAAAAATAAAAACTCAATTATAATATAAGAAATATTTGAAATTGAAAAGAAAACATAAAAAATAATATATAAAACATGAAAAATATGACATAAAAAATAAGAATAGAAAATAAAAGCACAAATTAAAAGAGAAAAAAGTCAATGGATAAGAAATTTAAATTATAAATAAAACTATTAAGTAAAAAAAATCGAAGTTGAAATTACGAATTAAGAACACATGAATATTATAAAACAAAAATTGAAAAATAAGTAAATAAACACTAAAAATATAAAAATAAAAGTAAAAATAGTAAATAAAATTTAAATAAAAATTAAAATAAAAATAAAAACAGAAATTAAAATAAAATTATATATAAATTATATAAAAACTACGAATTCAGAACAAATGAAAAATTAAAATTAAGATAAGGAAAAAAAAAATATTAAAAATATAGAAATAAAAGTAAAAATAAAGGAAATAAAAACAAATATAAAAGGAAATAAGAATAAAAATTAACATTTAAGGAGACATATAGGTTACAAATTTAAAAAAAAAAATTTTACGGTAACTTTTTTCATAGAAGGAAAATAGATAGTATTTTCAAATTTTGCACATATATTATTAACATTTAAAATATACAAAAAAAATTTTTTCAGAATTTTTGAAGCGGTTTTTGACATTATTTAATTTTTTAAAAAAAAATGCCAAAAAATTGACGGTGTGCAGGATATCACCAGTCTGAAACATCTGAGGAAAAAATAAAAAAAAAACGATTAATTGGTTGGCTTGGCTTGTTTAGGTGGCCACCGCCTGAACTAGGATAATTTTTATCTGCCGAAAAAAAATAAAAAAATATTGAAAAAAAAATCGATTTTCGAGGTTACAAAATCGGTCGCCATTTTGTTTTTCTTCGGCGGATAAAAATTATACTAGTTCAGGCGGTGGCCACTTAAACAAGGATTAATTTGTTTTTTTTTTATTTTTTCCTCAGATGTTCCAGACTGTTGATATCCTGCACACCGTCAATTTTTTGACATTTTTTTAAAAAAAATCAAATAAAGTCAAAAACCGATTCAAAAATTCTGAAAAAAATGGATTTGTATTTTTTAAATGTTAGTAAATATATGTGCAAAATTTGAAAACAAAATCTTTTTTCCTTCTATGAAAAAAAATTCCCGAAAAAAAAATTTTTTTTTTAAATTTGTTACCTATCCCCTTAAATAAAATTACAAATGAAAATAAAAAATATAAATCATAAATAATGTGCTAAACATAAAAATTCTAATAAAGAGCAAGCTAAAAATGAAATGTAACATATAAAAAAAACAAAAAAAAACTTATGTGTAAGATATGCGTGAATTTTATAAAACTTTAAATTCAAGAGAACTATTTTCTCTTAAAACTCAAGTATAAATTTTTCAAGTCGCACCACTGGCTAAAAATTGAGAAATAATGAACAATTGTATTTTGTGATCCATCAATAGCTTCAAGAAAAATTTGTTGTGCTATGTCTTTTTTCATGAATCTGTTGCTTTTACTAAAAAGTAATTAAATCTGAAGTTTAAATCGAAGGTCGTGTGATTTTGGTCTGCGAGACTTAAACGATGAAACGCATAAAAAAGATACTCGTATAAAATAACATAAAAAATAACAGATACTTCTCTGCGATTATAATTCAAGAACTATACTAAAATATAATTGGAAAACAGGCGTATCGAATTGCTTAAGTATATGCCTAAAAATCAAATCTATTTAAACTTTTTTATTTCAAGCTACTCTTGTTTTACTTCTCAATTCTATGATTCTGATTGAATTTCTGCTAATTAATCACTTCATTATAAATTTCGCATAAAAAAGTCTTAATAAACGAACAAGATTGTTTTCTGTTCGTTTAAATTGAAATCTTTTTATTATTATTTTGCATAAATAATTATAGATGCAAAAATATATCAAAATATTGCCATTGTTATTAAGCAATTAAGCAGCATGGCTTAAAGAAGCAACAAAAACGAAAGACTTAGACAACAAACTTGTAGACTACAAACTTGAATTTTATTTTAATACCTTTATTGATGGTAAATCATTTAAATATCTTTCAAGGCAATTAGTTAGCGTGAATTTAATTTTTACTTTCAAATAAAAGCCTTATAACACGGAACTGTGCCAAATCAAAGCTATTAAAAGATGTTTTTTTTACATTTTTTTGAACATAGAAAACTAATTCGTTTTGTAGTTTATACCTGAAAAACCATCGTAAATCCCGCATATTTTGTATGGTTTTTTTATGTGCTAAAAACTAACAACAATTATGATAAATATAGGAAATACTAAAACGAACACTTTCTGCTTCCATTGTGAACGTTAAAGTGTTAAATGCTGGTGACCTAAATACTTCGCATCACGCGCAGTTTTGAAGATATTTAGAAATTTTCTTGTGGACAGTGAAGAAAGTGCTAAAACAGCACAAAACAAAAAATATAAAATCTTGTTAACAACTTTGAGCTAAATTTTGTTTATCTTAGTTCACTTTACATATAAGCTGGCATATTTTCTTATTTAAAACAAAGAGTTGGAATGCCAAATACAAACAACTGTTCAGAAAATTTAGCTAAAATAAATTGTTTTTTTACTATGTAAATTTTAGACACGTTTTTATCGCATCAGCATTAAAATAACTTAAAAATGCATTCTTTAAAATAATTTATAACTTAAATTCATAAGTAGTCATCGAAAAACTTGCCTTTCTATCAAATTTCATTTTGACAAAAGCAACCAGGCAGTTTCTTATTTTTCATACCTAGTTAGCACTTTGTCACTTTTGCAATAACAAAAAACTGCCCAGCTAAGCAATCGCTGTAATTTGAGAATATCAAAATATGCTTAAATTATTAATTTTATTAAACTTGCTGAGATAAAAAAAGAAACTTTCTTGCCAGTTCTCACTACAGCAAATATTGCGTATATTTTATGTTGTTTTTATATTAATATTATTTTTCTCTTATAAATTAATAAAGCATTTTTTCTATATCCATTCGTGTGCAGGAGTGCCCGATAATTACTTGCAATTTCTGCTAACAGCAGCATGCCTATAAAAGCCAAACGACAGCAAAGAAGTGAAAACCGCTACTGATTAGTTTATATTCAGTGTTTCTTATCTAAATATTTGTCTAACAGCACTTTGCTAATTGCAGCTGCCACCACTTAAACTGGAGTTCAGTCAACAGCAGTGTTCAGCGTGTGTGTAATTAACTAAATACTGCCATAAACTGTTGCTCTTAAACTAATTGAGTTATGCGCACACTTGCTTAGTTTAAAAGCTCCATGTCGTAGCTTTTGATGGAAATAAAGAGGTTGCTTTTATGGTAAACAACTCAGTTGATTTGTTGATTACGATCAAAATATAACCAAATCGCTCGTTAAAGGGTAACATTTTAGGATAGTAGCTGAGTTTGAGTCAAAATACCTATATTTAAGAGTGTGCCGAAAAAAGCTTAGATATTTATAAAAAATATTTAGATTTTTTAAAAGCTTTTCTTGTCATAATAAACTTTGCAGCAATTGAACAAATTACTTTCTTATTTCTTTCTCTCTTTCAAAAGATTATTTATCAATATAAATGCTATTTATCTTTATTTATAGAAAGACTACGTTTTCTATATTCAGTACAGAATAATAATTTCTTAGCGCCCAATATACACCTTTTTTGCTCGGGATATTTTCTATGATTTAAATGCGATAAGCGGTATCTACAAAAAATTTGTTCACCAAGTGGTTAACATAGACGGTTCAGTTGTAATAATAGTCACCACTCCAAATTTTAAGGTTCTACTGTCTGAATGCACTCTAGTGACATTTTTATAAATGCCAAAATATCACGCTTGGGCTTTTCAGTTGTATGGGAGGTGCCAAGCCCATTTTACAATTCCGCTTATATATTAACAGACCTATTCCGGTGAGTTGACAAAGTTCAACATATTTTCAATAGTAAATATATTGACAATTGTCAATATTTCCTATTCTCGTTCAATTCTAAAAGCTCTTTTCTTGACACAGTTGTCAATAGTAAATAAGGTGTTGACAGTGAATTTTGTATTTAGATATCCAGATGCTGCTAGTTTGTTCGCTTATATTTTGCTCGCCAAATCAAATAAATGATTATAATTGTATAATAATATTTAATACATATTAATAAAACAATAAGAACTAAAGAACGAAAATAAAAATTAAGAAGAATAAAAATAAAAATGATTTCGTCCATTTTCTTGAAATAATTTAAACACTGTCAAAACAAAGTGTTGCCTCCTATAAACAGTATTGATCAAATATGTTGTGGGGGATAATTCAAGTGCAAAATGAAATTTTTATATATTTGTTTCTTTAAATATTTTCAAGTGTTTTAAAAACATTGAAGCGTTTAAAAAGATTATGAAAAGAAAAAGTGTAGTTCTCTTTTGATTTAGAAAATATAGTGGTTAAAAGTTCCATCTTAAAAGTGTGCTATCTCTGAAAATTTTGAACATATTTCATCGCAGCTGGTACCAATGAAAAGATAGTTTGATTACCTTTATTATACTTGTTAAAATTTTTACCAAATTTCTTGAAAGTATTAAAAAAATTACGATTTTAGTTTAAACTTTTATAAACTAAAAAAAAAATAAACTTTTTTTAAAGAAAAAAATGCGTAATTGTGGCAGTCTTTAATTATTTTAATAAAAAAGTCATATTTTTATCCTTTAATTTGGTAATTCTCTTTTTATTGTTACTGTTAAACTCTCAGAGTTGTCACATTTTTAAGAAATAATTGTAAGTTCTAAAATAAAAGAGGAAAACATTTTTTTGTGCCATTGTTTTAAAGGCTTCAATATTTAAATATATAATATCAAAAGAACTAACAAATTCTCAACGATAAATTCATATTTTCATTTTAAAAAAGTAACTAAACAAAATTGGGGTAATTTTTTCAATAAAAGTGCAACACTTAACAGCTGCTTTCTGACAACATGCTTTTCAACTTCCTGTGGTGAATAAATAAAGCTTTTCATTTGTCAAGTGTTTGCCTGAATAGGTTTTACAAGTCAGGTTGACAAAATTTTGACAAATTATTTCTTGTAAATTGACAGCCAGAATAGGTCTGTAAGTGGGTATTAATTTTAATAATAGTTATATCTATTCAAAATTTTAGCAGTGTAGTTATATTAAAATCCATATTTTCATGCCACAGGTTTTAGAATTCTACGTGAGTTGCAAAAGCCCTGTTATCGAGTTCTTTCTTTATTTATGTTTTCATAAGATTTGATAAAAGTTATATCGAAATTTGATAAAAGTTGCAAATTAGAAAATTAGAAAAATTTTAATCTCCGCCAAATTATCAAGTTTGAAGTCTTGGAGAATATGGAAGTTACACTCAAAAAAAAACAACAACTAGAATAACAATGAAAATTGTTAAATCCCATGCAACAGACGAGTTTCTTCAATTTAACAGTCTGAAATGTTAATTTAACAGTGGACTGATTAAGTAAAACCATTATTTTATCAATAGTTCAGACTGTTAATTTGAAAAACTCGACTATTGAATGAGATTTCATTGTTAATTTCACTGTAAATTTTTTCTGAGTGTTTTGCCCTTCTACCTACGTCCCTTTTTCAATCCCAGTTATTTATTTATTTTCTTTTTATTTTTTAATTTGTTTTATTTGGTTCAAAGAGATATTTACTGTAAGATATTTATTACATAAAAATAACAAATACGTTCTCCAAAAGTTCAAATCTTCTTTTACATAATTAATTTTACATAATTCATTTTGTTGTTAGTGCTTACATTATGCAATTTTTTTTTAACATATTTTCAATACAAAGTATTTCATAAAAATGTTCATTAGAAGTATTTTTGTATAAATCTTTTAATCTAAATATACGATAGTACATAGCCCATGTTGATCAAGAAGGATTATTTTGTCTGATGATAAAATTATAAAATTTTTACAAAATGGATTTTTATCGAAATCTCATATGTCGTGTCAAGGTTTATCGAATAATCATAACAAAAATTTACGAAAGTATCATAGCTAGAAAACTTTCAAATAATATAACTCTTTAATATATTAGTATAGATATAAGGTGTATCAAGAAGTAGTGTAAGGATTTTTTTTTTATTTTTTTTTTTTTATTTTTGTAAAAACGAAATATTTCGGGATATCTCTTCAATTTTTATTGGATTACAAAGTATTCCGATGAAGGTTAGGTATGAAATACAATATCTATTAAAATTTCCGAGCGAACAACTGATAAAAAAAAAAAGGTTTTGTAACCCTTGTTGATACACCCATTATAAATATAAGTAGATAAAGTTTAACTTCATTCGTTTTCACAATGATAACACTGAATTGTAAATCGGGAAAAAATCGCAAAACTAAAGCATTTTTTGGTCGTCGTGAAGCAACTTGTCGGACCGCAATACAGAAATTGTTGAAAAAATTTGAGCTGTTGGGACAAGTTAGTGATGTGAAGAATAAAACCCGTGCACGTCGCTCAAGAACAACTGAGAATATTTATGCTGTAGCCCAAAGTGTTGAAGAAAACCCAGGTTTGTCCATTCCTCGTCGTTCTTTGGAATTGGGCATTCCACATACATCATTACACCGTATTTTGTATAAAGACTTGGGTCTTAAGGCTTATAAAGTTCAGTTAACATAAGAACTCAAGCCGGCCTATCATCAACAACGTCATGTCTTTGCTGATTGGTCTTTGAATACCAAAATAACACTTCTTATTGGAAAACCCGTTACTAAAAATATATAAAATTGGTACATTGTTGCAAAGGTATATTCACCACATATAATACAAAATTTAGTTTTTTTATTTTTTTAACCAGTAATAGATAAATTTTGTGTTTACATTTTTTACCGTTTTGATTCTTTAAATGAATTTTTTAGTAAGGTCTTGTAGTAAAGCATGTGAGCCACAAATTCCAGGAAGTGTTTCCAAATAAAATTTTTCCTATATGTAAATAAACTGAATAATTTTTGTTCTTATAATAATAAAGTTAAATAAAATATTATTTTCACTTTATAAATACATCAGCCATTTTCCGGAATTTGTGGTACCTGTAGTACCAATGTCCACTATATTGGACATGGTTTTTTGGCCCAGTAAGATATACCATCTCCAACATTTTTACAGATTCATGTTCAAGGACCTCAGATTACTATGTATACAAATTTTCAGATTTTTAGCTCAACGCTACGATTTTCGTGACTGAAAGGGTTAATCGATCGTTTCTCTGTACTTCGTATTGTCAAAATATGCGTTACTTCGAAATCGGGCATGAGCTGTAGGAGTTATCGATGTACATACATTTAAAAAAAAAAAAAAAAAAAAAAAGCGGACAAACCAACGAACTTGAGAACCTCCTCCTTTTTGAAGTCGGTTAAAGACCGACTTGAAACTCATTTGAACAACTAATACAATATCAAGATATTCGGGATGGTGTAAAGATCGACTTGAAAGACATCTAAATATAATAAACTTAAATTTGAATATGACCTTTCATTATTTATATTGAAAACAAATTTGAGCTTTAGGCCAAGTAAGTATGTTGACAACAAGAAAACATGAAGACAATGCAGGCAACAACCAACAACAACAACAATGGCTCTGTATAGAGCTACACCCACTCATCAGTAGTCTTTCATGACTTTCACTTTGATCCACTCAAACTACTAAGGTCCTACTTATACTGCCAATATGCGGACCAAGTTACCCTGAAATTTGTTTTTGACAGAGAGAACGCACTGCAAGTATAGCTAATAGACACTCAAGCTAGTGGGATGACCAACCGAAGCCAACTTAAAAACTATTCGAGTAAATAATATGACATAAGCTTCCAACTACAATATATAAAAAACCAAAGGTTAACCTTTGGCCAAATTTCAATCCAACTTTGGGGAATTTATTTCAAAAAAATTCCATTCCTTGCTTCCAAGCAAAGAGACGAACAACTTACTAGGCCTTCGAACCGTGACATGTCATACCAACATGCTTTCATATAAACAAACTGCGAAATATAATAACGCAGTATTGGCATCCACAAATCCTACTTGTTGTTAATAGTTGCTTATTGTCATGCATTGACTTGCAAACTTGGTATGCGGATGGAAGTGATGTTTCGTTATTGTGGTTTTTGCTTTGTAGATGCTGTTATTGTTATTGTTATTGTTGCACTAGCTGAGTTTTTATGGCCTGAACACTAACAAACGACAAAATTAAATCATGTCGTTAACGAAGAAATAAATTCATGTCATTTGATGAACGAAAATTAAGCAAATCCTTTTAGCCTTTTAACTTAGAAATAGATCAAGCTGATGACAGAAGCATTATTGCGATGAAACCACAAAATTTTTCTCCATTAGAAATACATGTTAAACAGTGTCGACCACAGCAACAGCATTTGTCTCATTTACTTTTTCGTGTTTATGTATAAAAACGAATTGTCACTTTTCTCGCGAGGGTACTACGTGATCGACCCTGATGTAAATAGATTTTGACCGTTTATGTTGCTGTTGCCTCCAATGTACTAGTATTCAGGATTTTAAGTATTGACCTATACGCCTGGTAGTGGGTTGCCACCGCTAGTGTTTTTTTTTTAACCCGGTTTTCCATTCTAATTATTATTCTAGTATAAATATTTTCGACAAATTAAAATTAAGCTTTACTTACTTATTACTTTCGTTTTATTGGCAGTATTATGACACTAACATATTACTACACCAAACAAAAAAGTTAACATTTTAAATTTCTATGGTCTGGGCCCTTTATATCGACACATACGAAACTAAATATGTATATTTTGAAATTCCCTCATTAATCACATTGCCCAACAACAACGATTTAAAATAAATTGAAGCTTATTTTTTAGGCCACTCCTAAAATAAGCACTGCTTCCATACAAATGATTTACAAATATTTTGCATACTTAAGTAGCTAAATTTTTACCTGTCATAATTATACTTTAATTATCTAGCCCACTGTGTGCCTCCAGCCACTCCTTTGATAGGAAGATGTATTGAAGAGATATTCATTTATTTCCCCCACCTTATGTTAAAAGCTTGTCAATAAGAAGAAGCAGACAGTGACAAGTGTTTTATTTGCTGTTAAAGTTAACATAAATCAAAGAAGTCAATGACTGAAATTTAGGTCTTTCAGTGAGCAGAAGAAATTCAATATTGATTTATTGATGTTCGATGTTGATGGGCTTTCTTAACAAAAAAAAAAAAATAAAAAATAAGAAAAAAATTATTTTCATATACATATATAAATGATAGCTAGCGATATGATTTTTGAGTAAAGCATAAATCAAACATCATTTTGACATCTCCTTCGGTTTTTACGTCTTTTACCATTTTGACAACACTTTGTTCTGCAGCAAGTTTATAGAAGTAAAATTTATTCAATGTTAAATATATTTACTTTTTAATCTTGTAATGAGAAATTCATCATAGACAACGGTTTGATAAATACACTTTTTTTTAGCTTTTAAGCATATACTTGAGGTATAATGCCTATTCAGTCTATTTCTTGGAATTTGTTTAAATTTCTCGGAATTTCTATTTTTTATTTCTCGAAATTTGCATTGTTTCTAAGGAGGCGGAGGGGCGTGGTTGAAACATAGCACGCTTAGTTTTCAAAATGAAAGTTCTATATGTGCCAAATTTAAACAAAATCCATTGGTATAGCAGTCAAACAAACAATTGAAACAAAAGACTTAAGACACAAACTTGTAGCCTAAATTCTAAGTAATAACTTGTTAGTTGTTATTTTTTGTAAATCTGTTATTATTTTTTCAACTTCACAACAACTTTAAAAGCACATTAACTAGAAAATTAATCTAACTTTTTACATCATCAACAAAAACAATTAACTTGCATGAACATACTTTCAAAAAGCCGTTATTCCTTAACGGTGGTTAGCGTATATTTAAAAAGTAATTTGAGCTGATTTTTTTATAATTACTGCTTACCTCATGGTAAAGTGACACCAGAGTTGCCAACTTAGCTTAATGTTGATTGAACTTCCGGCTTAACAAGTAGAGTAAAGGCAGCAAGAGAAACAACAACTACAAGAAATAATGCAATAAAAATATAATTTTGTTGTTATTGATGCAATTATTTTTTTTTTAACTATTGCAACATTGTCATTGACACAAACTGAAGAAATTAAAAGGGAAACATAAAGTTGTGTCAATATTCAATACGTTCTTATTTTCTTCAAACTTACGATGTGACTCAATTTGAAAATCTTTCTAAATAATTTTCTGCTTAATTATGTTTTGCTATTTAAACTTTTTTCAAGCAATTAATTGCTAAGTAGGTCACAAGTTTAAACTCGTTACAAGGGAATAACTCCTTGTAAAATAAAGCTAGAAAAAAATTCATAGCTCATAAATTCAAAGATAACTAATGAGCTTAGAACTAAGCGCTTTCAATCTACAATATTAGGAGCTACATTGCATGCTATAACGTCAATCAAACAAAACTCAAGCAGCATAAGACTAATTCTGAGAAAATATATTTTAAATATTATAAAACAGTGGTTAATTCAAGATTTTTTTCTCATATGACTTCAGAAAATATGAGACTGTTCTTGGTAAATTATATAAAAAAAAAAACTGACTGCGATAAAAATTCTCTGACATTTTTTGTTTAATTTTTTTTAAAGTTATTAGGTAATATTTCTAGCTTTAAAGTAACACGATTAATAGCTCATTTAATAACAAAAATATATTAAATGTGCTTTTTTGTATTTTTCGATCTACACAATTGTTATATGCGTCCCACTGTGCGCATTGAAGTGAAGTCAATAATCTCGATAAAGTAAACAAATAAAATAAGCAAAAATCTCCTCCGATAACATCTTTCAATAGAAGTAACATGCAGCAAAATTCTATCAGTTCATTTGCAAAATTGAAGAACACAAAACCTAAAAAAAAACCTGATGATGTGCCAAAGCACAGTGAAATACGGCAAAAATCGTGACTGTAGTTCTTTAAACTCTTAACTCTCTTATCGCAGCTAACAAATCAGCTAAATAAATAAAAGTTATTATAAGCAAATAACTTTGGATTTCCCGCTAGACAGTCAAATTAAAAGAAAAAATAATTGAAAACATACCGTTATGCATTAAATTTTGTTTGTATAATAGTTCTTAGTTGCTTTAAAAACCAGCAAAATCTCACAATTGTTGACAATTATAAAGCGCTTTGAGAGCCGCTTTTAAGTCCACATCAAACTTTGTCACGCTTATTTACGCTGGACTGTATTTTTGCCACTTCCTGTCATTTCCAAGTGATGATGACACTTGAAATGGTCCGAATGCTCAAACTGTACTGACATTTGTTTATGTTTAAAAATGCCGCTTAGACACCTCAACAAAAGCTGCGTTAGATTAGATAGGTTGTTGTTTGGCACAGTAGAGTGAGAAAAAAATAAACGCATAAAAAATTGTTTAATTTATTTTTACAAGATCTGCTAGTAAATTTGCTTTTTTATTTGCTATTTTTTTTTTACCGTAATATTTAACTTGTCGGCTTAATTTATTAAGAGCCATCTTGTTGTGGGCACTTTTATTTTGGTGTTTGTTTTATAGGCTTTATTTTACTGCATCATGTACCTGCGTAGTGATAAATTTTATTTTTATTAATTTAAGCTCCACAACAGCAACAACAATAAAAACCATTCTGATACCGATCACATCTGGAAATTTATACGCATACACAAAACAAAAAATATCCAAAATAATACGCAAAAGAATTCTACTTATAACTGGAGGTATCATAAAAATAAATAAGATTTTTATTTCGAGTCATAAAAACCGAAAGAATTTAGGCTAATAGGATTATTATTTTATTGTTTTTTTTTTCAAACAGAAAGTTTCAAGCAAGTAATCAATACCTCTAGACAATAAAAACTGCCAAAACCATTACCTGTAGATCAGATGACCACATTTTTTGCCAAAAAATCTAAAAAGTAGAAAATGTTAAGCTGACACATACAGTGAGCCATAAAATTATGTGGACATCCATATAAAATAAAATAAAATACTATTACCTGAGTCAAAACAGTAATTGTATCCATTATTTACTTATTTGTCATGCGCTTGCAGCCAAAAGTGGGATTTGGAAGTGCTTAAGAGACTTCACAGAGGTGTTATTTCAAAGATGCTTCATTCACTGCAAGACTAAAGTCGGACTCGACTCATTTTCTAATCTGTAGTTTCTAATCACTAAATGCTTATGTGTCTTTACGCTTATTAGGGGCATTAGCATAACATTTTTGCAGAATATAATAACTGTAGATTAGACCGTCTCGCCTTATAGGAAACAAAACAAAATTGTCGCAGCACACCAGCTAATCTGAAGCATTATTGAAAGAAAGTTCCGAAACATTTTTTTTTTTTTACCTAACGTAGGGGTCGCGTCTTGACATATTTCTTCATAACGTCGGTATTTACCGTCCGATCTTAAAGAGTGAAATGAAAAGGCCTGCCAACATGTTTCGGATAAGGTGGTATACGGTGCATTCTGCATAAAGAAGTCAATAATATGACGAAAAAACAAAAAATTACCCTACGTTTTGCAAGAAAAACTTAAAAAATTTTTTTTTTATTATTCTATGCAAATAATCGAAAAATTTCTTTGGTAAAAGTTTAATGATTTTTATGAACTTTTCATATCTGAAATTAAAATGGTACCTTAAGATAGTTAAAACTGAGATCTTGTGGTTAAGTACTACTAGGGGTCATTTGAGGTTAATGACCTCAAAAGAAGAAAGGAGGTCTCTTAGAGACTAAAGTATCGACATATCATTTTCAAAGATGCTTCATTCACTGCAAGACTAAAGACGGACTCGACTCGTTTTCTAATCTGTAGTATTAATTAATGCTTAAGTAACTTCACGAGGCTAAAATTCTAAAGCTAAAAAAAAAAATGTAAATGGACGACCCTAAGTCCGGTAAAAAAAAAAATGTTTTTTTTACCGCAAAGCAGCAAATATGCAACTTTTGCAAAAAAGTAAAAAATTCTTTTAAATATTTTTAGTGGAAATAATGAAAAATTTCGTTGGTAAAAGTTAATGATTTTTTATGAGCTTTCCATTTCTGAAATCCAAATGGTACCTTAAGATGGTAGAAACTGAGGTCCGCCGGGTAAGTACTATAAGGGGTCAACTGAGGTCAATAAGTTCTAAACACAAAAAATAGGTCTCCTTAAGACAAAACATAGAAACATCATTTTTTTTAAGATTGTACAATAAATACTGAAGTTATAAAGAAATATGTCAATGCGCGACCCCTACGTTCGATCAAAAAAATAAAAAAAAAATTTTTCGAAACTTTCTTTCAATAATGCTTTAGATTAGCTGGTATGCGGCGAATTTTATTTTTACTACTGTACATCTTAGACGATCTACTGTACATCTTAGATCAGCAGTTCGGATCATATTCTCCATCATAAGGTGAAAAAAGTTACAACATTAGAATCAACTTGTCTGAAATCTCGCTTAGAATAGATTTGGGAGATATCTTTACAGATTTTAGCTTCTTCAAAATTAGATCAACTTTGTCCAAACCGTTGAGTTTTTTGGATCGATGCTCGCTATATTGACTGTCTTGAATAAATGAAGTCACTCCTTTTGCTTTTGAAAATATTCAAATTTTTGAAATAATTAAACCATTAAAAATCAGAAAACCATCAGAAAAAACGAAAAACCACTCCAAGCCATAATCACCAAACGAGTTTTTTTTAATGATTCCTAACCATTTAATTAATTTCCATATTGACCTCGAACATGACTTATTCTAAAAATGGGTCGATCCTGTTTTTTTTTATTATTAATGCCATAAAATGGGCTGAAATACAACATTAACTAAGGGGACATATATGTTACAAATTTTTTAAAAATAATTTTTTTTCGGGAATTTCTTTTTCATAGAAGGAAAAAAGATATCGTTTAAAAATTTTGCACTTATATTTTTATTTTATAATATTATATTTATTATATTTATTATTATATATTTTATATATTATATTTATATTTTAACATTTAAAGAATACAAAAAAAAAATGCCAAAAAATTGACGATGTGCAGGATATCACCAGTCTGGAACATCTAAGGGGGAAAAAAAAACCAAACTAATCCTTGTTTAAGTGGCTATCGACTGAACTAGGATATTTTTTTTCGCCGAAAAAAAACAAAATGGCGGCCATTTGAAAAAAATCGGTTTTCGTGGTTACAAAATCGGTCGCCATTTTGTTTTTTTTTTTATTCTTTAAATGTAAATAAATATATGTGCAAAATTTGAAAACGATATCTTTTTCTTTCTATGAAAAAAAATTCCCGAAAAAAAATTTTTTTTTTAAATTTGTAACCTATATCTCCCCTTAATTTTGAGAAAAATATCCTAGATCAATGCAAAGGACAAACATGAATAAAAAAATTATAAGAAGAAATTTTAAAATGTTGACTTTACATGAGTTTATTGTGACAATGAAGTCCGGTCATTGTACGTCAAATCTAATTCCGGAGTCAGATTCTAGTTTAACATAGAAGTAGGTAGTTTTGTTTTTTTTTTTTAATTTGAAATCTAGTAGAAAAATGTAAATACATTTCATCTAAAATTACTCTCCGAAAACCGGATTTTCGAACAGAACCTACCCATTTTTGTCAATTCTTGGACTCTTAAGAGCTCTAATTACTTCATTTGCAACCATCGTATTTTTCAGGGGGGGGGGGGGGGGGGGCATGGAGAATCCCATTTACTTTAACAGAATCCATACAAATTTGACTTGCTCTACTGTATACTTTGGTCATAAAAATTAATAAACAATCCCAATTCTTGACTGAAAAGTCTGAGGTAAAGCGATGTGTGAACCATTGTCGAGATACGGCCCTGAATGCTGGAAAAAGTGGTCGTAATCTGAACTAGTCGGTCTAGTATGCGACACATCCGAATCAGACGTGGCGCCACATGCCCGAAATCACATTTAAACGCTAAATAAAATTATCTTTCTAACAAAGCTTTAGTTTAAAAGTATTAAGGAAAAGAATGATTTTATTATTTTAATTTAAAATTTTTCTTCGGCCCTACACCTTTGACACACTATAGAAATATAAAAGCGAAAATTTTCGACATATCCCCATAATATTTTGCCAAAATTGAAAATTTTCAAATCCGAGCTCATAGAAATTAAGAAAAATGTCCATTCTTGTGATTTAAGCCAAAAGCTATTCAAAAATTATAATTTTTGGGGGTGCTGTGAGCCTCCACAAAAAAAAAAAAAAAACGAAACGCTTCACCCCACCGCAGCCTATATTTTAAATTTTTCATGTTCATATTTTGTCGAACAGCCCATTTTGAAATTGAAGCAGCTATAAAATTATTAAAAAATCATATTTTCAACTAAAATACAATGTACTACATAAAAAAACGTGGCGTCCGTGGCGTAGTTGGTTAAAGTGCGTGGCCGCTATGTCAAAGAACCTGGAGACCCAGGTTCGAATCCCAGCAGCGACAGAAAATTATTTGAATTACAATTATTTTTCTGTACGGTCGTCACCTCTCTGCAGACAATGGCAAACCTCAGAGAGTAATAAAAATGCCATGTAAAGCTTCTTGAGAATAAGAACATTCCGTTCATCGCCGTTCGGAGTCGGCGTTAAACCTGTAGGTCCATTTCTCGGTCAATTATGTACAAACTTAATGACACGCACAACACAATTGATCATAAGAAGCTAGGTCAAAGTCCTTTCAAGGGCTGAAATGGCCACACGCAAAGAAAAAAAAAACGTTTATCGCCAGTTTGCCGCAAATGAACTTCATTTCTCGTGCTTGAAATCGTTATTTGCAAACGTTTCAACAGTTGTCATCATAACAGTTCAGTTGCGAGAAACGCGTCATATTGTTGCAGGAAATTAACTTCGTTTGTCATAAACGCGAGTGATTTTTAAATTGCAGCAATTAAAAACTTCATTTTTCCCAACTGAGATTTTGTTTATTTTTCCCTTCGTTGTATAAACATAACGCTTATAGTTTAGAGTTACTTTTTGAACAAATTGTTACTATATAAGGAAATTGGTAGTTCGCTTAATACGCGGACGGAGATAGCAACGGAGGTGCAATCCATAAGAAGACGGACGGACATAATGAGAAGGATTATTAATATAATAAATAATAATGACCGAAATAACTTGCGGTATATATATATAAGATATATTTTACGAAAAATTTCTTTGCGTGCAGTTATTTATTTATTTTTTACATAAAAACACAGTGTGTGGCAGCTAAGCTCAGACGAATTGAATCGTAATTCCAAAAAATTTCGGATCTTTAAGTGGTTTATAGAATTGTTTTCAATAAAAAGTCGACAATATTCTTGTTCCACGAGAAGAAACCAGTTTCTATAACTTAAGTATAGGAATAATCATAACCATATCCAAGACATATCATACGATATCCTTCATACCGTATAAACTTATTATTCTCCTTAAGCACACTATCTTCCTTATAATACCTATCATACCATACTGAATATATCACACCCATCAAACCATATTCATCATACCATGCCTATCATACCATATCAATCATATCATACTAACAACACCTGCCATCACTCTTACACCATCTTATACGCGCATAGAAATTTTTCGTTCACCGCAACTGAAAAATTAGCCAACTACACTTCGTTTGCGAGTTGTATTTGCCACAAACGAATATTCAGTTGTCAACTCAAAAATATATCTTGTATATATATATACCGCAAGCTATTTCTGTCATTATTATTTATAATATTAACTGATTTTCCTCATTTGCTATCTCCGTCCACGTATTAAGCAAATTACCAATTTGCTTATATGGAACAGTTTGGCCATAAAGTAACTCTGAGTTAAAAGCGTTGCGTTTATACAATGAAGGGAAAAACAATGGAAGTTTTCAGTTGGGAAAAACAATTTTTCAATTGCTGCAAGTTAAAAATCATTCGCGTATATGACAAACGAAATTAATTATCTGTAACTAAATGACGCGTTTCTCGCAGCTGAACTAAGTATTATTATGACAACTGTTGCAACGTTTGACAAAGGAAGTTCGTTTGTGGCAAACTGGCAATAAACGTTATTTTTTCTTTGCGTGTACCATCATACTCAACATACATGCCTTCCATCATAAAATACATATTCTATCACAACCGAAATACCATATTATTCTTATCATCCCATATCCATCCTACAAAACCTATCATATCTTACCCATTTTACTCGACTCATCATAATAAACCCATCATAATCGCTCTTCATCACACACCATACCATCCTCTTTTCTTTTTAGTAGTCGTATCAAGCTTTTCTCTGGTTCAAATCTTTACGCTGAAAATGTAGGTATGAAATTTTCCCTTATAAAAAAGACCGTACAGGACCAAAACTATATCGTCTTAATGAGGTATGTCCTCTTTTATGTAGTTAGGCCAATAACACTCACTTTAAACATCGTCGTTTATTTCGAAAGGTTAAAAAGAACCAAAATTAATTTAACAAGAACGTAAAGAAACAAAAAGCGGAAAAAAACTAATTGTCCATTTCAGCTCTTGAAAGGACTTTGATGGGCATTGAAAACTAGACCTAGTAGTTTTTTAATGCTGAAAAATGCTCACACTCATGCTCTCAATAAGCTTGACATGGCATTGTTTACTCTCTGAGATTTGTCATTTTCACAGAGAAGTGAATACCTCCCAAAGAATCATTGAAGGCTTAGATTATTTACAACGATTTAAATTTAGTTTGACAACAATCATGAATACTGCATACAACAATCATGATTGTTCAATACATGTACAATAGAACAATCATGAATACATAATCAATTGAATACTCCATGCATCTGAACCACCCTGTTAAACTGCCCATATTTGAACTGTCAAAAAACAAAAAATCGTAGCTATCTTGCCGCACGTTATTTACACAACATTGTTACTTTCTGCTCTTGATGTGCTAGGCTTAAAACTTTCTGTTTTATTTTATTAAAAACATCTTGTGTGAAAATGTTGGAAAGTGAGTTCAATTTGCTAATTTTTTTTGTGAAATCGTGCAAATTAACATTTGATAATGTTTTTGAGTACAATTCGGAAAATAAAATGACTTATATCTTCAAACCTAAATAAATATGTTCAAATATGAGCATCCTCGTTTGTTTTTCAAACCGATGGAGCCGTGCTTCTTACAAAGTTTGCAATTAGCGAGTGGTATACGAAAGGAAATTTCAAGTTGACCAGCATTTGAAAAGTTTGAAACATAAGGAATTATATAACAGGTGTTCTGAAAAAGCAGAGCCTTTGATGACTACTTCTGTACCGGTAGATCTTAACAAATTTTCTATGGATTTATGCGAAGCCTTTATTTAAGCTTATATCCCGAATTTCACGAATATAAAGAAAAATAAATTTCTACTTTTTTTAACCGACGCAGCGCCCTATGCGGTGAAAGCGGGAATGGTATTACAAGTATTTTATCCAAAGTTGTTGTATGTAACTTGTTTGGAGCATGCTATTCACCGAGAAGTAATTTGAGTAAACTGAATTCTCTTATATCAAATGGGCAAAATATCTTTTTAAAAGCGGCTTCGCGAATACAAATTTTTGTGATAAATTTCCTGGCACTCCGCTTCCTCTGGAGCCAATTAGAATAAGATGGGAAACATGGCTTAATGCGATTAAATATAATGCCCAGAACTTCGAAAAATTCGATGAAGTTGGGAAAGAGCTCAATGATTCCGATTCAAAATCGATTAAAAACATAGAAGATCATTTAAACTTGCCTTTTCTAAAATCTCAATTGATTTCTATATATAACATTTATGGGTTTTTATGTGAAGTAATCACAAAATTAGAAGGAAGTAATTCTTTGAAAGATGCAGTTGATTTAGTAAATGGCTCCATAAAAAATAAATAATGTAAAATGTTCAGTTGGACAAAAAATCATCGAAAATTCAAATTTTGTTCTTCACAGAAAAACAAAATTGTTTTTGAAATAACGAAAATTGCGGATATTTTGGAGTTAAATGAAAGTTCTCAAACTAATTATACTGTAAACGAATTGTGTACCTCGAAATATGCTCCTATAACATCTGTTGATGTGGAGCGATTATTTTCCTTGTACAAAAACTTCTTAAGACCCAATCGGGAAAGTTTTGTATTTGATCTCTTTTCAATAAATAAATATTGATCTCATGTATGCATTACTTAACTGCTATAATTTAGCTTAAACTTATGTTCAATTCATATTCTTTATAAATTAATTTTATAGGTACCTATTTTAAAATGAATTATTTTTCTGTTTATCAGTTGTAATAAAAATCGGTAAACCGATAATTTTAATATAAAAATTATTTTTGATTTCATATTTTACCTGTTTTTAGCGCATATATGTATATATATAATATATATAATATATATATATATATATATATATATATAATATATTCATATGTATAATATATGCGCATATTTTCGATTTTTTAGTGCATGAGATTCCGAGCCCTAGTTATTACAATAAATATTTTGAGTTTTTGAAGCAACCGTTTTCCCACTTCTATCCCCGATTTTTATAGAATCAGATATAATGGAGAAAAATTAATTTCAGATCAATGAACTGTAGATTCTTGAATTTGAATTGAGTTTAGCTCAAATTTGCTTAAAATAAAACAATTTTCAGTGTGAACTGATGGATAAAGAATTACAAAAAAACATACTTTATATCTTCTCATTTCAACATCCGCTTTCTAACAACCAACTTCACCTTCCTAATCCTCCTTACAACTCCTGTCTCCTTAAGCATACAACGTACTCTCTTACCAATCATTTCAACTCGTTGATAATCGAAAGACTTAAGCAATGAACTCGATCTGCTGGTTTTATGATATTTTAAAGCAAAGTTTTATGATATTTTAACGGTAAATTGCATTGCGATCCTCAAAGCTATTGTTATTTAATAAAATTAATTCAAATGTCTTTATAAAATAAGAGCCATTTCTTCTTAACGTCTCATTAAAATTGCTATTTCTTGCTTCCTGCTTCTGCTCGCAACTAGCTTTTATTGTCATTTTTATGTCACTCTGATATCTCTTCAAGTCACTGCAAAATACTGATTAGATAAAAATCTTTGCACTTCAAGTAGTCAATTATGCGACCTAACAGCGCTTTTAGAAAGAAATATATAGAGAGAAAAGAAAATAAAATCAAATCAAATCAAATCAATACAAAAGAAGCAAGAAATAATAAAATCAAACCACTTTCAGGACCTGTTTGTTGCTGTGTTTGCTTAAAATGTCTGGCCAATGCAGACCACAGTTCCATTGATATCGACAACCACATCAACATCGACAGCACTATCGCGCATTATCATATACGTTGCTATTGTTGTTGTTGTGGTTCAGCATAAACGCGCAGCGTTATCTTAGAAAATAAAAAAAAAAAAAACCGCGGCCAACGCCAAATGCCAATTTAAATCAAACGCTTAAAATAATGGTAGCAAATAAAAAAAAAATGCAAATAAAAATAAAGAAACAGTTAACGTCTTAAAAAAAAGTAAAGTCTTTTGACCATGTAAAGCGTACATAGCGGCAGCGGTGGCTGAGATTTCAATGAAAGGATTAGATATACGCTACACATTCAACAGCAACAGCAGTGGTTGCAGCGATTTTAACGAACCAAGCAGCAACAACAAAAGCAACAACTTAAGCTCTAATATTAGAGAAGAAAAAACTACTTCTACCTCATTTTTGCGTTGGTAAAAAATATTTTCGCATAATTTATGCAAAATAGTTGAAGAAAATCTATGAAAACATTTTGCTGTCCACCAGACAAGAAAAGCTGCTCGAACCATTTGCAATCGATCAGGCGTTTACAGTTGAAGCAACAACAACAACAGTACCAGTAACGACTTAAGCAACAAAACAATACAGCAAAAAAAAATTAACTGCTCGTCATGCAATTTAGCTGCAGCGCCTTGTTTGAACCCATTTTGCAAACGTTTAATGCTCGTAAGCTTTTTCTTGCTATACTCGTATCTGTACGCTAAAAAATTATTTTTTGACCGAAATTCCAGAAAATTATTTGGGGTGTTGAGCAAGAATTTTTAAAGGATTAAAAAACTGAAAATTTCTAAAGAATATTTTTCTTGTATCTTGTATTTTGAATCTTGTATCTTGTATCTTGTATCTTGTATCTTGTATCTTGTATCTTGTATCTTGTATCTTGTATCTTGTATCTTGTATCTTGTATCTTGTATCTTGTATCTTGTATCTTGTATCTTGTATCTTGTATCTTGTATCTTGTTTCTTGTTTCTTGTATCTTGTATATTGTATCTTGTATCTTGTATCTTGTATCTTGTATCTTGTATCTTGTATCTTGTATCTTGTATATTGTATCTTGCATCTTGTATCTTGTATCTTGTATCTTGCATCTTGTATCTTGTATCTTGTATCTTGTATCTTGTATCTTGTATCTTGTATCTTGCATCTTGTATCTTGTATCTTGTATCTTGTATCTTGTATCTTGTATCTTGTATCTTGTATCTTGTATCTTGTATCTTGTATCTTGTATCTTGTATCTTGTATCTTGTATCTTGTATCTTGTATCTTGTATCTTGTATCTTGTATCTTGTATCTTGTATCTAGTATCTTGTATCTTGTATCTTGTATCTTGTATCTTATATCTTGTATCTTGTATCTTGTATCTTGTGTCTTGTATCTTGTATCTTGTATCTTATATCTTGTGTCTTGTATCTTGTATCTTGTATCTTGTACCTTGTATCTTGTATCTTGTATCTTGTATCTTGTATCTTGTATCTTGTATCTTGTATCTTGTATCTTGTATCTTGTATCTTGTATCTTGTATCTTGTATCTTGTATCTTGTATCTTGTATCTTGTATCTTGTATCTTGTATCTTGTATCTTGTATCTTGTATCTTGTATCTTGTATCTTGTATCTTGTATCTTGTATCTTGTATCTTGTATCTTGTATCTTGTATCTTGTTTCTTGTATCTTTTATCTTGTATCTTGTATCTTGTATCATGTATCTTGTATCTTGTATCTTGTATCTTGTATCTTGTATCTTGTATCTTGTATCTTGTATCTTGTATCTTGTATCTTGTATCTTGTATCTTGTATCTTGTATCTTGTATCTTGTATCTTGTATCTTGTATCTTGTATCTTGTATCTTGTATCTTGTATCTTGTATCTTGTATCTTGTATCTTGTATCTTGTATCTTGTGTCTTGTATCTTGTATCTTGTATCTTATATCTTGTGTCTTGTATCTTATATCTTGTATCTTGTATCTTGTACCTTGTATCTTGTATCTTGTATCTTGTATCTTGTATCTTGTATCTTGTATCTTGTATCTTGTATCTTGTATCTTGTATCTTGTATCTTGTATCTTGTATCTTGTATCTTGTATCTTGTATCTTGTATCTTGTATCTTGTATCTTGTATCTTGTATCTTGTATCTTGTATCTTGTATCTTGTATCTTGTATCTTGTATCTTGTTTCTTATATCTTGTATCTTGTTTCTTATATCTTGTATCTTGTTTCTTATATCTTGTATCTTGTATCTTGTATCTTGTATCTTGTATCTTGTATCTTGTATCTTGTGTCTTGTATCTTGTATCTTGTATCTTGTATCTTGTATCTTGTATCGTGTATCTTGTATCTTGTATCTTGTATCTTGTATCTTGTATCTTGTATCTTGTATCTTGTATCTAGTAACTTGTATCTTGTATCTTGTATATATTGTATCTTGTATCTTGTATCTTGTATCTTGTATCTTGTATCTTGTATCTTGTATCTTGTATCTTGTGTCTTGTATCTTGTATCTTGTATCTTGTATCTTGTATCTTGCATCTTGTATCTTGTATCTTGTATCTAGTAACTTGTATCTTGTATCTTGTATATCTTGTATCTTGTATCTTGTATCTTGTATCTTGTATCTTGTATCTTGTATCTTGTATCTTGTATCTTGTATCTTGTATCTTGTATCTTGTATCTTGTATCTTGTATCTTGTATCTTGTGTCTTGCATCTTGTATCTTGTATCTTGTATCTTGTATCTTGTATCTTGTATCTTCTATCTTCTATTTTCTATCTTCTATCTTCTACCTTGTATCTTATGTCTTGTTTCTTGTATCTTCTTTTAAATGGTGTAATAAATTATTCTCCAACTTTTATTTTTTAGTTATAAATTTAAACCATCATTTTTTAATTGCTTTGGTTTTGAATTTATTAGTTGAAACCTGTTCATTTTCTTATCCACTTTTATTTTTAGTCAGAACTAATATTTCAAGTTATTTAGTTTATATGCATATTCAAGACTTTCACTGCCATTGCAAATCGCGGGTATTAATGATTCATAAATCAAATTATTTGGTTCATTGAAAGTAGAAGGCACTCATTCCATAGCGGGACGAACACACCAATACTGTTGCAGTGTATAAAATATACTTCACCCAGGCGTTTGATGGGCATTAAGCACACAGCACAACGAAAACACCTCCAGCCGTCATGATCTGGTAACTGAAAGCTTGGCAAATCAAGCAAAGCCCAATTGGTGTGTGTGCAGAAAACTGAAGATCATCAACACTCAATAGTTGCGCCCTGTGTAGGAGCCATGGTAAATTTGATCTTGTTGTATATGTTAAGCGGTTAGTTGGCTTAACTTAGCTTTGATTTTAAAATTATTTCTCTATATCTATTCAATCTGTCTGTCTTCACTTCAATTGCTCATCAATCAATCACAGCGTGTGCTTTAGACAGCTTGGCCATTTTTGGGTTTTTTTTTTTCAAACAGATAGATAGATCTACCTGCAATTAGCGTGTGCATAGGCTAAGGTGTACATACATTTCTTGTAGTGCTTTTTAAGTTTTTTTTTTTACTTCTTTCTCGAATGCTCCGTTTGGCTATGGCTTTGAAATAGTTTTTGGCCATTTAAAAGTTGTTTTTGCCTTAATGAAGTTAGTGTTTTCAATAGTCTTAGTTTTGTTGTTGATGTGGATGTAGCTCAAATTGCCGTTTGCCATTTGTGTAATTTTGGGTCATGCTGCATGATTTCGATAAAACCTGCCTGCATTTGCAGCAAAGTTCAAGAATAAGTTATATGAAAGATGCTTGTTGCTTTTGTCCGAATTTATTGTTGTATTATTCACATTATAGCAGCGACTTTTAAAGATAATTTAAATATTTCTTTTTACAATTTCTAAATTTTTCAAATGCCTGAAGCTATTAGCTTAAGACTCTTCTTTTATTTCAAATATCTTGATAATAGTTTTTAAGCAAACATTTTTATGTTGTTTTAAGAAGCTTAATTTATGTCCTTTACATTTATGTGTTTGTAATTTGTTAATTTAAATTGTAAAATCTTAAGGTAGAAAGAAAATAATAAATACATGCCAGGCTTCATGATTGGTGTTTGGTGTTTAAGTCTTCTATTTTTTTATATAAAAGACACATGACGTTTACAAAAAATAAAAAAACAAATAACAATCAAAAGTTCCCACTGTAAAAGTGCAAGCTGCCTGCTTAGAAACAAGCTACCAACCGACCCATCCTAGCTGCTCGTTACTGCCACTCCACTTAAAGTTTTCGATGCTCGCTAGCATCGCAAGAAACATTCCTTGGCACCAATCGATTTTTACTTTATTGTCACTGTAGCAAAGAAGTGAAAGGTTACAATTATATAAAATAAAATAAAAAAGAAACCAACTCAGGCAGGTACATGCAAAGAACAAAAAGTAGCAAAACATTGCAGCGAAGAGTTGTCGGGATTTTGCTTGATTTTGGTTTGAATAAAATTGGTGCTCTTTTTGCTATTTTTTTATTGTTTTTTTTTTTTAAGCTGACATTAAGAGCAAAACAATAAATGACACAGCAGCAAGAGCAACTATGACAACAACAGCTGCAACTAGCCGCTTGTTCCATGTTAAAATAAAAACAAGTTTTTTCTTTCCGAAAACTTAAAAAACAGTTGTTGATTGTATTAGTTAAGACAACAACAATGAAAAACATGCTACAAGCCAATAGAGCCGCAATAAATGCGCGGGTGTTATTATTGCTCCGAATGTTGCTGTTTTTGGTGTGCAACCCAACCAGTTTATTAGATGTGAAACTTCTGTAGCTACTTTTTTGAACGTTGTAATTGTTTTTGGCATGTATTTTATTTTTATAGCAACTGATGATGATGATGACGACAAAAGCATGATGTTGCTGTTTTGGAATTTCTTGACATTTTCTACAAAGCGTTTCTTTTTATTGTTTCTTTGAAAGTTTGATGGCAAACATGTTACTGCCGAAATTTAGCTATTGTTTAGTTGTTAAATAGCATGAGAAGATTTACCGAAAGTGATGCTTCTAATGTTGACATGGCATAAAATTTCTAAAAGCTTTTGTCATAAATTTTGAAATGTAAGTTGTGTCTCAAGAAAAATTCCACAGTTTTTGTGCTGGAAATAAAAATTTATTAGCTAGAAATAAATTTTAAAATTTCCTTGCTAGTTATAGCATGAAATAAATATGTTTTTTCAGCAAAAAAAAAAAAAAAAACAAACAGATAATATGGAGTTTTTCTCAAGCCAAAACTAACATTTACTAATTTATGACAAAAACAATTAAACAAAATAGCCATAGCGACATGAGGAGTAAAAATTAAGGGATTCTTGAAATTTTTTAAAACATTGCATCTTTATATTCTACTTACATCGATATCAAAATATCCATGAAAGAAACGTTTTATGACAATATTAAAAAAGTCTAAGACCCCGTAACGGGAGTTAGTAGAAACTCCGAAAAAGGACGTTAAAGAATCTTTCTTATTGGAACTTTTTCAATAGTTATTTATTTATATGAAGAACATAGATCACACAAGATACAAGACACAAAATACAAGATACAAGATACAAGATACAAGATACAAGATACAAGATACAAGATACAAGATACAAGATACAAAATACAAGATACAAGATACAAGATACAAGACATAAGATACAAGATACAAGAAACAAGATACAAGATACAAGATACAAGATACAAGATACTAGATACAAGATACAAGATACAAGATACAAGATACAAGATACAAGACACAAGATACAAGATATACGATATAAGATACAAGATACAAGATAAAAGTTACAAGATAAAAGATACAAGACACAAGATACAAGAGACAAAATACAAGATACAAGATACAATATACAAGATACAAGATACAAGTTACAAGATACAAGATACAAGATACAAGATACAAGATACAAGATACAAGACATAAGATACAAGATACAAGATACAAAATACAAAATACAAGATACAAGATACAATATATAAGATACAAGATACAAGATACAAGTTACAAGATACAAGATACAAGATACAAGATACAAGATACAAGATACAAGATACAAGATACAAGATACAAGATACAAGATACAAGATACAAGATACAAGATACAAGATTCAAGATACAAGATACAAGATACAAGATACAAGATACAAGATACAAGATACAAGATATAGATTTTTTTGTAATGATTTTTTGCTGTAAGGCACAAGTTCGGAATCGTAGTTCGAAGTTCTGCAAGTTCGAATCGCAATCGTAGCTGGAAGCTACAATTAACGGCTTAGCTGCATCGTCAAATTTCTTTAGGCAAGTTGCAGATAAACAGAGTTTATATTTCGGACAGTAAAATTAATGAATTTATTAACGTTTTACTTGTTGTTGTAATGCATGCAATTTGGCTTTTATGTTAGAATGTTTATACAAGGACTGGCATTTTGTTATGTTTCTCTTATGCTATGTGTGTATTTATATATATATATATATCTTTCCCCTTTAGAGATAAAATTAATGTTAAAGTAAAATCAATGTTAAATAATATAACTTATTATATCCTTATAAATTAAAGCGGTTGTTGTTTTAGTTGAACGATTACACTCAACCATTTTTGTTGTACTTATATTGCATGTGTTAGACAGGGCCTAAAAAATTTATAACATGAACATCATTTGGTAAATCGTGATGCTGTAAGATGTGCTTGCAACAACAACAACAAGAACTACAACATTGTTGCAGTTTTTATTAATATGTTCAGACGTGAAAGACGTGAACCGAAAGAAGGTCAAGGTATAACATGAAGACATCTTCACATGCAACTAACAAGAAAAAATTTCTAAAACGTTCTCAGTCAGATGCAACATAAATTTTTCGCAAGTCTATTACAAAAAACGTTTCTCATGTCAAAAGATGTGTCAGCTAGAGTTTTTCAGGTGTGCGTTCGTAAAAGCATAAAGTAAAAATTGTCATTTATTTAAACAGACACAATCAAACTCTCTCACACACACAGTGAAAGTCGTGCATACAATTATTAAACCATTCAACTGTTTGTCAACAGTTACAGTTGCCAGTGAGCAAGGAAAGAGTTGAATAAAATTGTTACCACCAAAAGGTGGATGTAGACAAAAAGTTGCTCAACTCAAGCACTTCAAAGAGTCGAGTGGAGTAGAGTTGAGTCACTTCGTGACCTCTGTGAACTGCTTTTTGCGCGCGCAAAACCAAACAAAGTGTTGATGTCAGCATGCTGAAGTGCCACCATATAAATCAACATATGTTGCCAGCTAGCCAACCAACAACGAACACGTTGACGACAGCAGCAGCAGCAGCAACATTGACAACAGCAGCGATTAAGCGATAAGCTTGCAAGTGATTAAAATTGATTTATGCATGGAATATCGTGTCGGGCCTTGCATTAATATTTTTGCTAAATTCAAGACTAAAAAGTACAGCGTGACACCCTATTGACCCAGTGCAAAAGCAGCAGATTCTTCTTCTTCTTCGCCTTCTTTGGTGTGTCATACTTTTTTGCCCATGTAAGTTACCCAAATTTTGCTTGTAATATGAATGCTTTGATTCCCATACGTGTTATTTTTGGAAACTCAATCAAGCCACGATCTTGGCACGATCTAAGCCTATCAAAAAAAAAAAAAAAAAAAACTGAAACAAACAATTCTGTTGTGCATTATAAATTATTCATATTCACACCTTCAACATATTTCAAACAAAAACAAAAAAAAATTGAATCGGAAAACAAAACATAAGCTAGCTACTGTTATTGCTGAGATGGTGCACTCAACATGTTGCTTGATACTCTCCACCAACACTGAACACTGTTCACTCACTTTCACGCCTTTTGATCGCCTTTTGTTGCTGGTCGATCTTAGTGTTCCGCTCAGTGTTGATTTGGTGTGAAATTCGTGAGAGTTGGAAACAATTTTTTGAGCAGCCCAAAAACTGGGCAAGGCACTTCAAAGGCTCATTTCGAATGCATAATTTTATGAAAAGTATGAAAGCATATTAATAGCAAAATATACAGATACTAAAGTTCACGCCAAAGCATCATAAATAATTGTGCTTGAAAGTTAAATAAAATTTTACTGTATTAAAAGTGACTTTCTTTTTGTACTGTTTGTTATATGTTGCCATTGCATTGAAAAATACTTAAAAACTAGCCTATTATTGCGCCAGGCTAAAATTTTCAATTCCTCCTTTTGTCTGAGTATTAAATCAAAATGAAACAAATATGATTCAGTTATAATTTTGTTTTGTTATTATTTGAGTACAACCTCTGAAGTCTTAAAACGTAGAATTGTAAAAATTAAATCCTTATAAAAAAAAAATTATGGGCCACATTTTTGATAACAATCTGTTGAAGAAAAAAAAGTTAAATATAATATTGGGTCATGTGAATGAATTCATCACTATTTTGTAAAATTTTATTGATAATGATTTCATTCTCAAGGCAGGTATCATAGCCTTTTTTAATCGAAATTTGCATTTATTTTACAAGGTGGTGCAAAAGTAATCACCCAATGTTCTCTTGCTGCAATTTTTTTTTAATGAAAAACTTTGGTTTTGCTTGTGAAATTTATTTATTTAATCCATTAGAATTTATTCCATCAGGTTGAGAAAATGATATCGGCCAAGTGGCCGCCGCCAGAGTTGATGACCATACGGGCTCGTTTTATGGCATTTTCCATCATTCTTGCCAGAACTTCGGACGACAGGTTCTCACATTCTTGTTGCCGTTCACCCGCGCCTTCAAAAACCCCATAAAAAGAAGTCTGGAGCAGTTAAATCAGGTGATCTGGCCGGCCAGTGCAAATCAACAAAACGAGAGATTTAGCTACCGGAAATGCTTCCTAGGAAATTCGTTGTGGCTCGAGTAGTGTGCGCCGTTGCACCTTCCTGTTGAAAACACATGTTCTCCAGCTCCAATTCATCCAATTGAGGAAGAATAAATTAGGTAATCATGTCTCTGTAGCACTCGTCGTCCACAGTCGTCGTTTGGCCCGCGGTGTTCTCAAAAAAATGGCCCAATGACTCCTCCAGAAATGGTTATTTTGTTCATTCACGTAACCGCAAAGAAGGAAATGAGCCTCATCGCTCATGATAATTTTCGATGAAAAATCGTCCACCTCTTTGTTGTTATTCAGCAGTGGGGCCCAAGAAATTTAAAGCTCGGGCCAATGCTTAAAAACAAAACAAACACAAAATGTTGCTCATCATTGCTTTTGACAAAAAATCAAACAAAACAAAAAACAAAAAAAGCAATTACATTGCAATAAAATTACATATAATGAAGTAAACTGCCAGTGCACCGCTACAAGTCTTAACTTCTATTACAATAAAAATACTTACTTACTTACTTATCTGGCGCTTACAACCGTAAGTCGGTTTTGGCCTCGTATAAGAAATTGCGCCAGCCATTTCTGTTCTGCGCTTGCTGGCGCCAGTTGGAAACACCAAGTGTAGTCAGGTTATCCAACACCTGATCCTTCCAACGAAGATGTGGGCGTCCTCTTCTGCGTTGACCACCACCGGGCACCGAATCGAATATTTTTTTCGCTGGAGCGTCGTTTTCCATTCGCTCAACATGACCTAGCCAGCGGAGCCGCTCGATTTTAATACGCTTAACTATGTCGATGTCAGCGTACAGCTCATACAGCTCGTGGTTCCATCGAATTCGGTACTCGCCATTGACGCAGATTGGACCGAAGATCTTACGAAGGATCTTTCTCTCGAAGGCTCCCAAAGTCTCTTCATCAGAACTGCTCAACGTCCAAGTTTGTGCTGCGTATAATAGGACGGGCATGATTAGTGACTTATAGAGCGTGAGTTTTGTTCGTCGAGAGAGGGCTCTGCTTCTCAATTGCCTACTCAGCCCAAAGTAACACCTGTTGGCAAGAGTTATCCTTCGCTTTATCTCAATACTGACATCGTTGAAAGAGTTTACGCTGGATCCCAGGTAGACGAAGTCCTTAACAACCTCGAAGGAGATGTTGTCAACAGTGACGTGGTTTCCAAGACGCTGGGACTGTTTATTTGTTGACACTAGGTATTTCGTCTTATCTGCGTTCACTACAAGACCCATTCGACTCGACTCTTTCGCTAACCTGGAGAATGCTGCGCTGACTTCGCGCGTATTATGGCCAATGATATCGATATCATCAGCATACGCCAGCAGCATAATACTTTTGTAGAATATCGTGCCGCTGCGTCTCAAATCAGCAGCTCGGATGATCTTCTCCATCATTAGGTTGAAAAAGTCGCACGATAAGGAATCACCTTGTCTGAAACCTCGTTTGGATTCGAATGGAGGAGTGAGGTCCTTTCCAATTTTAACTGTGCTGCTGGTGTTGCTCAGTGTCATTCTGCAAAGGCGGATGAGCTTTGCAGGAATACCAAATTCAGACATGGTGGAATATAGATGATTCCTTATTGGACTGTCGAAGGCGGCTTTGTAATCGACAAAAAGATGGTGTGTGTCGATTTGTTTTTCTAGGGTCTTCTCCAAGATTTGTCGCAGCGTAAATATCTGGTCTATGGTGGATTTGCCAGGTCTGAAGCCACACTGATAAGGTCCAATCAGCTGGTTTACGATGGGCTTCAGTCTTTCACATAGTACGCTCGACAGGACCTTATATGCGATATTCAGAAGGCTTATCCCACGGTAGTTGGCGCAAATTGTGGGATCGCCTTTCTTGTGGATTGGGCAGAGCACACTGAGGTTCCAATCGTTTGGAATGCATTCTTCCGACCATATTCTGCATAGAAGCTCATGAATGCATTTAAATAGAGCTTCGCCTCCATTCTTGAAGAGCTCAGCCGGTAAGCCGAGCTATAGCTTTCAAGACTTCACTATGGTCGGGCAGCGGAACTTCAACGCTGTCGTCCAAAATTGGGGATTCCGGGATATCATCTCTATTGGCGGGATTGTTGTCGTCGTCGCCATTCAGAAGCCTAGAGAAGTGTTCCCTCCACATTATCAGTGTACTCTGGATATCTGTCACTAGATTCCCATTTTCATCCTTGCAGGAAGAGGCCCCGGTCTTGAAACCATCGGCCAGGCGTCTTATTTTTTCGAAAAATTTTCGGACCTCATTCCTGTCACCATGCATCTCAATTTTCTCGCACTCACGCATTTCCGCTTCCCTTTTCTTTCGCCTGAAAATGCGTCTCTCTTCCCTCCTCTTCTCTTTGTATCGTTCCTTAGCAGCACGCGTTACAACCGACTGCAGGGTGGCTTTGTTACAATAAAAATAAAAATAAAAAAAAAATTACAATAAAAATGCTTGCATGAAAAATAAATCAGCTTCAGCATCGACATCATCGAGTGTGCGTTTATTACTTTGGCTTTGCATGCATTTGTTTTTGTAAAGTTCGCTGGAAAATGTGCTGAACACTGAACGAGTGCGATTTGTGTTGTTGTTTTTTGCAAGTGTTCTTTGATTTTGGCTCATCGCAAAGACAAAATTAAGATAGAAAATATTTGTATGAAGGGCCACGCGGGCCACACGGGCCACACGGGCCACTACGTGGGCATGATTGATATTCAGGATGGCTTGAGCGGTCACCAGCTAACAGTTGATGCACTGTCTGCACTTTGTTAGGGAACAGCTTTAATTTTTTCGCCAAAGTTCTACGTAGGGACCGCCGGCTAATGTCGATTTGTATTCTGCGTTTGCTTACTTCACAAATGTCAAAATCGAATTGACATTTGGCGCCATTTGCAAAAGTTATAGGGTGTTCCAATAGTGTGATTACTTTTGCCCCACTTTGTACCTGAGAACAATTGTAAATTCTCAAGATATACTGTTATTTTCTGTAGAACTTATTTCGTGGAAAAGTTGGGATACAGTTCGCAACATAAACTATGTTTTTGGTTTCTTAGACACTTAGACACCAGGTTGACTTAGTGAACCGGGTTCCGTTGATTAAAAAACTTCCGTTTCATTACATGACCAATAAGCCTCATGGACGACCTAAAACAATGACCAGCTGAAAGCCAAAATTCAATTAAACCCATCCCAAAGCACACTATCGTTGGTGTTTGAACATGTACAACTATTGTCGATGTTCGGTGTAAGCAAGAAACCAGTACTGAAATATTTCACTCAGATACCTCAAGTAAAAAATTGCAGAAATGAGCGCCACACGAATTGAACAATATACAAAAGGAGGTAGGTAACCTTCAATGCACTTAATAATTGCCTTTTGCGGTTTTCAAGGCATGAAAATTATCCATTTTCAATTAAATTTTACCATGTGATGAAAAATGAACCCTCTACGACAATCGCAAATATTCATCACAATTGTTGAACAGAGATGAGACACCGAAACACCAACCAAAAGCAAACATCAATCAGAAGAAGCTTATAGTTAATGGACGAAGTCCATGAATCGCCCATCATTGCTTCATGAAATCAAGCCATTAGATCATGTTGGAGGTCTACTGAAGGGAACTCAGCGTTACTGGTATAATACTTAAACTTTCGATTAAACAGCAGCAATTATTCAATCGAATGACTCCGCTACAGTAGCATGACAACACTCGGCCCTACACCTCGATCAATTGACTATTGCAAAGTAGTTGATCTTGAAAATTCTGTGCCACCTACCGCATTCGCTAGACATAGTAAACCACTGACTACCACTTCTTTTGGAATTTAGATAACTTCTTAGGGAGAGAAAAGAGCCTTCTAGGACTTCTTTGATTCCGGGAAGTTCGGTTTATATAGTAGAAGAATAAGTGACCTACCGCTGAAATGGTGCAAATGTGCATACTTTGATTAAAAATAATAATAATGATGAAAATTTAATCTCTCGTTCATTCATTCAATTATTCAATTCATTCATTCATTCATTCATTGATTCAATTATTCATTTATTTATTGATTTATTCATTCATTCGTTCATTCATTCATTCAGTAGTGGATGCAAAAGCGTTAATGTTGCAAGAGCTGATAGTAAATCAATTCGTTTCCTGTTATTTGCATCTTGTTAAACTAAAACTTTTCATTTCAACGCCTTTAAAAATGGATCGTTCTACTTTTGATTTTTATCATTTGCTACCTTAGTCTTCTTTCAATATTACAAGCACCGTTTGTGCGTCGAAGCTCTTACTAACCCATTCTTTAGACAATCACATAAAATATTCCCACTTAATTGCTTGTGACACACCCTTTGATTACCGTTAAAACTGCAGCTTAAATCGCAACTGCTTAAAACGTGCCGACAAATTATTTGTGTCATACACAGTTCACAATCGCCATAATAATCAACTCATTACCAACTACAACAACTTCATAAACAGTTTCTTTGCACTAGCTTTTAAGCAAAGATTAACCTTTTAGCGCCAATAACTGAAGTCTTTGATAATTTGCAAGGATTGGCTTGACAGCGTTTTGAAGTCTGGCTAATTGTAGCCATTGTTCGTTGGTTGGTGTTATTTTTTTTTTTTTTTGTGTTTTACTTCTTTAACCGTTATTATTTTAATCAGCTGTGCTTTTAACAGCAGCGATTTTTATGTAGCTAGCTGTTGTTGCTGTTGTTGCTCTTGTGCTTTTTATGGTGTTGCATTGTTATGAAGTTCATTTTTGTTGTTATGTTATTTGCATAAATTGCAGCTCAGCCAACTATTAATTATATAGTTGTGCTCAATGCTGCGGCTGTTGTTGTTGTTGTATTCTGTGCTGCCGTAGGTGGTGCTTGTGCAAAACCGCTTTACCGTAATGAAGTGCAACAGGTGGCAGCATTTTGTAAAAATTAATATTTATATTTCCTTCTCGCTTGATTTGTAAGGTAAATACGTTTGTTCACGTAAGAAACTGTTAAATATTGACAAAATTCTTTTGTATGAAGTGTATTTGATTTGAAGTTTTAACGATGGGAGAATAGCCGGAGGTATAGGGTGAATATTTGAGGGTGCCTCATAAATAAAATTTTGCTAAATTTTCAGATTTTAGTACTTTTTGCATAACTTATTTCAATTCAAACTACACCAAGGTTGACTTCAATTGTCTAAAAATTTGCAAAATTATGAAATCCAGAAGAAATCTGAAAAAAATTTAGAAAAGCCGTTATTGCTTCGCCTGTTAATTTAACACCATCTATTCTTCATTTTATAAATAAAAAATAATTTTGAAATACTTAACCAATAATGAAAGAAATATAATAATATAAAAATACAAGACCGTCTGACATTTCTGACCTGTTTTTTTTTTTTTTTTTTAAATGTCTATTTTTTTGAGTTTTTGTGTTTTGTTATAAGGTGAATTAAAATCCCTTATTAAAATTTTTTCAGTGATCCTTGTGTAATGCATATATGTAATGCTGCTTAGGGTTACTAATTTTTTTTTCACTGATAATGAAGCATTCTTTTGTACTTCAATTTACAAAAAGTATTGATTTTCATTTTTATTACATCAAAAAGAAGCAAATTTTGACAAACGTACTTTTAGAAGACTGACTAGGAAGACACTCAAATGACAGAACATTCAATAATTATGTGTCAATAGGCAATAAAAGCTTAAGTCGGAATTCAATGTTTTAAGAAATCTAAGTTCAAAGTTTTTAATCGCCATATAGGTTATATGAAAACTTTATTGGTTTTTGTGTCATAACTTTGGTTTATACCAGAAGTTGCAGATTTTATGTGTATGTGACGATATCTTCAAGGAATATAGAAATATAAATAACTCAGTTCTGACTTAAGTCGACTTAAGCGATTATTGCTTGTGGACACAGAATTCATAGAACATAATTTTAAAAATGTTACTGTGTCATTAACTTTCGTTGCTTTTGTTTCTGTGTGTTTCTCTTTGTTTTTATTTTATTCAGAGAGAATATTTGTTCATTTCTAGGGTTCACCGTTTACTTTCAAAAATAAAAGTTTTCATCCGACGCGCAAATGCTGCAAAACTACAATGTAAGGAACATGTCACATAACGTTTGAATGGCTATGTCTGAACCATGATACAATTATAAGGTACGCTCATATTGGAGAGCAGGGTGCGCTAGTTGTCAAAATCAGCTGGTAATTTCGAGTTTTTCTAATTGTTATTGTTGCTTTTGTTGTTTGACGTTTGTAGCTCCTACAGCATTGTTGTTGCAAAATTTCACAATTGAACAGCCGGTTTAAAATGAGCCTACCTTGTAATTGTATCATGGTCTGAACAGATGTAATAGAGAATTGTAAACAAGCTTCGGCAGCCTCCCAGCTAGGATATTGTGTGTAATACCTAAATCACAATAATGCGTTAGGTCGGTCGTGCGTTGACAGCTAGAGTTCAAACTCATGTGTTATTATGCAGCAATTCTTTCGTCTTGCACAAACTGTCAAAAATAGTATAAATTAAAGAACGAAAAAAATTAAAGAGAAAATTAGAAATTAGAAACTAAAATGTGCAGGCAAATGACAGTCGGTGCAAAACACTCGTGAGAAAATAGCCAGCTGTTACTCCTACTTTGTATAATTGTATCATGCTTTGAGCGTAAATATCATACGAGGAGGCAAAGTACGTGTAAAGTACGATCTAAAGAGATGAGTAGGAAAAATTTCTACTCGGTCGTGCGTTTGACATTTTTTGTTATGGAAGGGTTGCATTTGCTTTGAGATAGCTTAATATGTGGGTATTTTTGAATTTCGTTGGTAAGCACATATTTTCATGGGTTTTGTTATGTTATCTCTTCAGATCTGTTATCTTTCAGATTTTTGTTTTTTAATGTATGTTTTTATACCCCTACGTTTAAAAAACGTAAACGGGGTATATTAATTTTGTCACTCCGTTTGTAACGCCCATAAGAAGCGTGGTAGGTATAGAAAAGTACATATATTCTTGATCAGCATCACCACCCGAGTCGATCTAGCCCTGTCCGTCTGTCCGTCTGTCTGTCTGTGATCACGATTACAGTCGTAATGTTCAAGCTATCATCACGAAATTCGATATTTAAGCTTGTATCTAAAAAATAAAGGTTAAGTTCGAAAATGAGCTAAATCGGATGAAAACCACGCCTACCTCCCATGCAAAGTGACTTTATCAAAAATGTAAAATCTTTTTAAATTCCACAAAAATGAATAAATGGACTTGCAATTTTGCATATCAACTTTGATATGTAACATGTATACTGTGTATGAAATTCAACCAAATCGAGTGAAAACCACACCCACCTCCCATACAAAGTGACTTTACCAAAAAACAAAAGAGAATATTTTCTGTTAAAACTATGACGAAAATGTTTTTACAAATAAAAATTTTTTGAATGCTTAAGACTTTGAATATATTTCAATTCAGACGGAGGGGTATTTTAACTTCGGCCCAGTCTAAGATCATTTGTTACTAGTTTTTTATTAAAACTGCTTTTAGAAACATATATTTTCCTGCAACCGATTCTTATTTTACACTTCTTTTAAGTTTTCATTAATTAAATAAAATGACACCTACTTCCATTATAAATTGAGTGATTTAGAAAGAAATTTTTTGTGGAATTTGTTATGTGACTGCTTACATTGGCATCACCTAAGGTGATCTTATTGACAGACAGACGACTTGCCAAATCAACACTTAAGAAACAAAATAAAAAGGTCGTGCGTTCTGGCATCTTATCCCGTAAAGTTGCTACAAAGTCGACCAAAGTACGGTCAAAGGCCGACCGACCTAACGCATCTTTGTGATTTCAGCACAAAAAAATTACGGGTTTTCATGCTTACATTTACCACTGGGATTGTTTTTTTTTTTTTTTCTTTTTCTTTGTTTTATCGTCTGTTTTCATTGTGTTTTTGGCATTGAGAGGAGTTTAGATTAGATTAGATTATCGTTAGAGGCGCACCTACTCCAATGATCGCTTACTGTGTAATGCAGATGTCATCAGTGTTTGAGTGATTTTGCAAGAACAAATGTATATATAACTAGCCTTTTCCCGGCGCGCGTTGCTGCACCCTGCAACTATATGGGAACATAAAAGGTGTATTCAAAACTTTTCTCAGACTCATAGTTTGACACCACTGTTATTTTCCACTGCCCGTTACAGTTTCCCAGTAGCAGGAGATCACCAAATAGTAACTCCATTTTGAGTTTGTATGTAAGTATTGCTACTTTTACTTTCAAAGCTATTCGATAATACAAATTTTAACTGTATGGGCGGAGCCACACCCTCTTATATAATGCTCATCCCAGTTTTCTAGTAGATGGACATTACCCTGTTTTAGTACAGTTGCCGACAGTAAGCATACAGACTAAATTACCAAAATGTAGCCCAATCGACGAAAACCGTAGGAAATATAGCATTTTTATTGATTTGTGGGCGGTAAAAGGGGGTGGGCGGTAAAAGGGGGGAAAATTTTGAGCCTTTTTGTGAGGAAAACTCCAATATTTCAGACCTTTTTTGAAAAAAATATTTAAAATATATTTACTCAACTAACGGTATTTTTGCAATAAGGTTTTCATAGTACTTTGATGAAGCTTTAAGACAAAAAAAAATTTAACAAAATGAATACAAAAGCAGCGGAGATATTTGACTCGAAATTCGCAAAATTAAATTTCTGATTGTTTTTTTCTCATTTTTGAGCAACGATGTTGCATTAAATATATCGTTGTAGTAAAATTTTTCATAGTTTTCAAGATATGTTCATGTTTTTGATGTCAAAATAACGGAAATTATTTTTATTTTACTAAATTTAAGAAATATTTAATATATTGTAAATATTTGCACATGTTACATAAGAAAACAACTAAAAATATGCGATTTTGTAAAAAATTTGTACTACAGCACCATCTGGTGTCCAAGGTGGGTCAAAGAAGATAGTGCTAAAAAACTCATCGTACCTGAAAACTACTATATACCAATTTTTATTCTAATCGCATGAGCAATTTGGGAGTTTTAGGTGGTTTTGTAAAAAATTTGTACTATAGCGCCCTCTGGTGTTCAATATAGGTCAAAAACGATAGCAGCAGAACACTCAACGTATAAGAAACCCACTGTATATCACTTTTCATTCTAATCGCATTAGCAGTTTAGGAGTTTTAGGCAGTTTTGTAAAAAATTTGTACTACAGCGCCCTCTGGTGTTCAAGGTGGATCAAAATTGATAGCCCACGAACACGCACCGTACCAAAAAACTTCTATACACAAATTTTCATGCTAATCGGATGAGTAGTTTAGGAGTCTATTGCGGCCTTACAAACATAAACTCCTTTTTTATATATAAAGATAGAGAATTACTTGTAGACATTGAAAGCCTCACATCTACATCATATTTAGAAAATTTTTGTTTGAGTCATGTGTCCATTGACCACCAGAAAGTAAATTAATTTCGAATTTTTTTCCCATATACTATTACCTTTTGTCCCCATACATCAGTAGGGTCCAAGAAATTTTAAGCGCCGGCCAATGCTTAAAAAAACAAAATCTTGCTCATCGTTGCGTTTGGCAAAAAATAAATAATAAAATAAAAAACAACTACAATGCAATTAACAGCCCTATTCTGACAGCTTAACAAACCTCACCAAATTAACAAAATAGTTAATATTAACAAATTGTTAAGGTTTCGTATCACATGTCATAAAAAATAGCTCGACACAAAAGTAACGGAACAATCAGCTTCAGCATCAACATCATCGAGTGTGCGTTTTATAATTTTGGCTTTGCATGCATTTGTTTTTGTAAAGTTAGCTGGAAAATGTGCTGAACCCTGAATGAATGCGGTTTGTGTTGTTGTTTTTTGCAGGCGTTCTTTGATTTTGGCTCATAGCAAAGACAAAATTATGTTAGAAAAAAATTTTTATGAAGGGCCACGCGGGCCATACGGGCCACTACGTGGGCATGTTTGCATTACATATTAAAATTTTTTTCTCACCCAAGTCCAGATTTTTAAGGTAACCTCAAAAATCCAAGAATGCTGTTGTTTTGTATTATGCTACGCTTAAGACGTCCAGTAGGTTTCTCGATAAGTATTTTTCGCTGTCACGCTGTGTTCATTTTTGTGATTAGTGAACATATCTAGCTTCCCTTGAATAAGATTTACATTTTATTATAATTTAAGAGCGTCTTAACATAAAGATGGAATGTTACAGTTAGTATGAAATGTAACTCTATTTTAGAAAATTTAGCCTTAAAAAAGAACCCGTAAAAATTTTTTATACTCAAAGAAAGAAAACAAATATTTTCGGACCTCGAGAAAATTTGGCAATAAAAACAAATGGATGTATTGCATTTTTAAACAGTCTTTGTATAGAGAAAATATACATTAAGAATCACGGCCAAAGTCAAGGTTCCAAGTAATGATGAAATATATGTCGATAAGGTTATTTGTTTCATCCATACTGTTGAGTTCCTTATCTTGTCCTGAATATCTAGCAAATTTCTCAAGTTAAAGTTAATCTTTAAAAAAAATCGGAACTCTAAAAATTTTATAAGAAAATCATACATTTTATTACTAAAACAGAATGTGGATTGGGTATAGAGGTCCCGTATATCTATCCTTATATTATATCGACTTGGTGCTGTAAGTATCGCTTACTATTGTAGACTAGTGCTCTAGACTAGATTTCAGTAGGTTTCTCAATGTTATTGAAATAATTGGTGAGGACTTAAAACCAAGATCTGTGTCGTGTCTTAAGCTTTGCAAATCCAATACTTTCCTCTCTACAACAATGAAATCATATATCTATTTATGTTTTTATATTTCTCGATGAAAAATTACACATTATAAATTAAAAAGGCCTGTGCATTTGTGTGTGCTCACGAAACCCCTTAGGCACCTGCCTAAGGAACAAGTGATATCGAATTCGATTCCAGCTAATGATGAAAATATTTTTAATAAACAATAACCTTAAAAAGAGTTTAAATAAATGGGCTCGTACGAGAAAACTAGTAAAATTTATCAGGTGCTTGGGATAAAAACTAACACATGCACTAATTATAACTCTGCTTCAACTGGATGTCAAAACTATTATGATCTTGCAATCTGCAATCTCATAATAATGAGCTTTATTTTAAAATAACACATACAAAATAAGATTGCATTTACATATATATAAAATTGAAATACAAAAGATACATAAAAGACATATTTAATATAAATGATAAATGAAACATAAAACTTGTTTGATTCTTAACTCTGCACCCACGCTGATTCTGCACCCACGCTGCGTCTCATCGCTGCTGTTGCTGCTGTTGAAACTGTTGGTCTGTTGGATAATGCTGTCGCTGCAATTGTTGGATTTGTAGCTGTTAGTCGGAAGACGTAACTTCTCCCCGCCTAGAATGAAGTGAAGGCCATCTGAACGAATGTCTCGAAGTTGTATTTCTCTCGTCTGAAGATGTTGGTATTGATTGTTTATTGCAGAGGCATTTGTAAAATTTTCGGCAAATTTGTAAAGTTATTATGAATGCTATTATGTACATGATGATAGAAATAGTCTTAGTTCCGATATTTTCATTTGCTGCATCTTTAAGTAGTTTGATTGTTTCAATATTCTCCATAGTCCAGTTGCTAATTGCTTTTAGAGTTAAATTTTGTATAACGTAACTATTATTAGTTTCAGTATACGTTAAAGGCATTATGTAGATTGAATCCCAATATGTGTTAGCTTCGTTGGAATAAGTGATATTATTAATTTTTATTACACATTGATTAAAATGTATGAGTACGATTCCTTTCAAAAGTCGATTTCTTATTGCTGTGTCGCAAGAGGCTTCTTCAAGAATTGTTTTTCTGCTTATCACCAACAAAAGGTTTGGTTGAATTAGCTCAACTATTTCTTTTGTTTCGGTTTCAATTAATTCGCAATGGGCTTTTTGATGATTAATTATATTAGGTATACATAAATCTGTTTCTAATTTTTGTGGTACCGTTTTTGAGCAAAATCGTGTATTGTCTATCAGCTGACATGGTTCATTCAAATACTGATACATTGCATTATTTAAAAGGATATAAGGCGATATTAGGGAAACTGTATAGTTACCATTTATAGGTAGTTGCTTTAGTTGGTATAAGGAAAAGGTTGGAATTGATAAAAATGGGATTTCAATTACAAAGATCAGATTAGAATCATTATAATATGCATGCAGTTTTAAAATCTCATAAATGTTATCTTTTGAAGATATTTTAATATTTTGTTTGCTTAATTGTTCTTGGACGTATGTCATTTCTATAGGGTGCAGAATAGTTTTTGATATAATATTTAATTTACTCAGAATTATGGACTCCGAAATGTCGTTTATATGATCATCAAGGTTATCAATGTCATATATTATTTGTTCAAAATGCTGGTTAAAAAGAAATATATTGCCAATTTTTTCGATCTTTGTTGTGACGTTCTTTTCAAAATTTCGTAAATGGAGTTCTACTTCCATTTGCTGTGTATTAATGTGTTTTGTTATATTATTGAATCTTTCAATCATTTTCTCATTGATAATTATTTGTTTATTAAATTGATTGGCAATATTGTCTTCATTTTTCTTAAATGTTTCAAGATGTTTATTTATTTCAACATAGTCATTATTATCTAGATTGCCAGTAATTGTTTTAATTACTGTGCCAAGGCCATCAATTAAGCCACGTTTTGCTCTATAACTTGGTAAAACTAAATCTATGTCAGAAAGTAGTTTATTAAATTTCCTTTGTACCATTTTAGTTTTTACTTCAAACACTTTATCGTCCATTGTATGTTTAAGTAAATTTTCAATATTGTTTTGGATAGTGTTAACACTACATACATAATCGGTCAAGTTAACGATATGTATAAGCTTAGAATAATTTTCCATTATCCTTGCATTTCCTAGTTTTAAATACAGTAAGCCTTCGTTTTTGTTAATGTGTTGTACGTTTAGTCTTTGTTGTTGTGAGCCTGGAATGAATCTAAAATTTTACGTTTCGTTTTAATTTTTTGCTTGTGAACTTTGCGCTTATAAGTATTAATAGTAATGATATTGTCGTTTAAAACTATATGCTTCATAAACCTAGGTGCTAATTTGTTGCGCCTGTTTTCAGCTTCGTAAACTGTTTCGTTTGTTTTATAGTTTGGTGGATCTACTCTTTTTTCATTTAGTTTTTGTATAGTTCTCTGTTTTTCTTTTAAGCTTCTTTCATAAATTAATTTTTTCAATTGGGCATAATCTTTTCTATGGTTTTCTATGTATTCTTGATTTAATTGCGTAGAAGAATTTGTAGGTAGGGGAACTGATTTTTCATAATGACCTGTTATTGCTTCAAAAGGAGTTACTTGTGTTGTTGAGTGGATAGAATTGTTATATGTGAGGATTGCTTCATTCATTATTTCACTAATTGGTTTTTGTTTATTTTGACTGTATATGATTCTGATTAACTCAGTAAGTGTTGAGTGTAACCTTTCTACTGGTGAATTGCCTGTTGAGTTTTTAGCAGATGTCAGATGATGTTCTATATTATATAACTTTAAAAATTCTTTTAATGTATTCGAGGTAATTTCTAAGGCATTATCAGACACAATTTTATTTGGTATTCCGTGGTGTGAGAAAAAATGTTTCAAACTTTGAATTGTAGTTATACTATTTCTACTACTTAATATGTAGGCACTTGCAAACTTACTAAATTTATCTATAATGGTTAAAAAGTTTTCTTTATGGACAGAGTAAACGTCAATATGTATTATTTCTAACGGCTGACTTGGGGTTTCTGAAAACTGAAATTTTATTTGTTTTCTGTTTCTTTCATATTTATTTTCTAGGCAAGTTTGGCAATTATTTATTATTTGATTTATAATATCTTTCATTTTTGGAAAATAGTATTTTCGTTTTAAATGTGCAAGAGTTTCATTTATACCTCTATGGAATGATTTTTTATGGTAATCTTCAATCAATTGTTCTTGTTTGTCTGGCTCAACTACATCTTGAACTAATTTTGTACATCTTATAAGTTTAAGTCGGCTGTTGCTAAAATAATTAGAATATACTTCTTGAACTAACTTAAAGGTATCATTGTCTGTCAATATAGCTGTTAGATCATTTGGATTTACATAGTTTGCTAAAATATCTGATATAATTTCGGATTTGTCTAAATTATTCTGTTTTATTATCTGTCTTCTTTTGTTTTTGAAAATAATTTTTAAACACCTTTGTGGTTTGAGTTGTGTTTCAGATTGTTCTAAAATAAGTTGATGAGAAAATTCATTAAGAGGTCTTTCAGATATTGGTATACCATCTCCAACATCTTCGTTTGCGGAATGGTTTGTTTGAGATATTGTATCTACATTATTTTGTAATGACTCGTTTACATTTATTTCTACTCGGGATAAAGCATCTGCATTGGAGTTTTGCTTTCCTTTTTTATAAATAATTTCATACTCGAATTCCTCAAGCTTAAGCCGCCATCGGACTAATTTTGAATTGGGTTCTTTTAAGGAGAACAACCAAGTTAAAGGCTTGTGGTCTGTTATAATTTTAAATTTTCTTCCAAACAAATAAGGTCGAAAGTACCTAGTAGCCCATACGATAGCTAATAGTTCCTTCTCAATAGTACTGTAATTTTGTTCTGATTTATTAAGAGTTCTACTAGCGTAGCAAATTGGTTTATCTGAACCTATGGGGCCTTGAGATAGTATGGCTCCTATGGCTACATTACTAGCATCGGTTGTAACATTAAATTCTTTAGAAAAATCCGGATATTGTAAAATTGGTTCGTTACACAATATATTTTTGCATGTTTCAATACAGTCTAAGTATCTGGAGTCTAACTTGATATAGTGGTCCTTTCTTAAGCATTATGTTAAAGGTTTTGTCAGTTTTGAGAAATCCCTTATGAACTTCCGGTAATATCCTAATAATCCCAAAAAGGACTTTATTTGTTTAACTGTTTTTGGTATCGGAAAATTTTGTATGGCTTTTATTTTATCGGGGTTAGGCTTTACACCTTCGGGAGTTACTAAATGCCCTAAAAATGCTATTTCCTTATGAAGGAATTCAGATTTATCAAGTTGTATTTTTAAGTTTGCTTCTCTTAATTTTTGGAAAATTGCCGCAAGATTTTCAATATGCTCCTGTAGAGAAGTAGAATATATTATTATATCATCCATAAAAACTAGGCAAGTTTTGCCAATAAAATCACGGAGGACATTGTCCATTACTCGTTGAAAAGTTGATGGGGCGTTTTTCAGCCCAAAAGGCATACGGACAAATTCGTAATATCCATTTTCGACAGTAAAAGCAGTTTTTGGTATATCCTTATCTTGAACTTCAATCTGGTGAAAACCAGATGCTAAATCTAGTGTTGTGAAGTAGAGGCTTTTGCCTAATTTATCCAAAATATCGGTTATGTTAGGGAGGGGATATCTGTCGTCTATTGTTTTCTGATTTAATTTTCTATAATCGACGACTAATCGCCATTTTTGTTTCCCACTTGCGTCTGGTTTTTTTGACACAATCCATATGGGTGAAGACCAAGGTGAAAAACTGGGACGAATGATTCCGTCGGAAATCATTTTTGATATTTGTGTTTGTAATTCCTGTTTATGAACTTCTGGATATCTATAGGATTTCATATAGATAGGAAGATCGTCGGAAGTTTTGATTTCGTGTTTTATTTGATTAGTAAAACTTAAAGCTTGTCCCTCTTTGAAAAATATGTCTTCAAAACGATTACATAATTTTTTAATGGATTTCTTTTCTTCATCGTTTAGATGATCAATTCGAATTAAATCTGAAATATTAACTGCATTGTGAGGTTGCGATATACCTTTTATTGATAAGTTATTTATTTCTAAAATTTGGTTGCGATTAAACTGCTCTGCTTTCAAAGGTTGTTCTATTGAAAACTGTTGTGGATAATTTGAAAAATTGGTAATTTCAATGAGAGAATACCATTCATGTGCTTTATAAATCCCTTCAGCTATTACTAAATTTTCTCTTATTTGTAATGGTTTTAGGTAAATATCTCCCGATTTGATATCTACAGGTAAATGAGCTATTATTTTGCTACAGGAAGGTACGGTGTATAATTTTGATATATAATTTGGTTTGTAGAAAAGCGGTAAAACAGCATTTTTTGATTTCAAAATTGAATTTTTTAAATCTATTGTTACTTCAAGATTCTTCATTGTTTCTAAGCCAATTAGGCCATCAAAATAATCATGAAATTTAAATAATAAAAATGTTAGTTTTTTTTCACTATTAAATTCCTTAAATGCATTGATTTGAATTTTTTGATCAACAAAGTGTGTATTGAAAGCGGTTTTTATTTGAATGGGGTTGATATGCTGTATTAATTTGGGTTTCACTAAATTAGGGTTAATGAAAGACATATTGCTTCCGGTATCTATTAAAAATTTGAACACGTTATTTTTATTATCAACAATTTGAATGTATGGTAAAATATAAGATTGATGTACATTAAAATCGATATAACCTATTGATGATCCGAGGCAATTAAAGGAAAATTCTCGTCATCTATCTCATTTGGATAAAAGTCATCTAAGTTTTGGAAATGTGTTTCTGCGACATTGTCGGTGTTGTCTATTTCATTTTTGTTCTGTTGCACTATTTGATTAGGTATATTGGAAGAACAATGTGGTTGTTCAGCATTAAACACTTCTTCAATAACATAGTTAGTGTTCGTTTGATTTGGTGGTCTTTGGTTTTTAAAACTTATATTCTTGCTATATGTATCCATTGGTTCTGGAGCTGAACTCCTCACGTTTGAATTAAATTGCTTAATCTGGTTGTTACGATTGAATGGAGTTTGTGTAGAAAAATTTTGAAATTGTCTTACTTGTTGCCCGAACTGATTGTTGTTATGAAGAAAAGAATTAGGGGAATAACTTTGTTGAGGCTGAAAATTTTGTCTTTGATTTTGTTGGAAAGATGGTCTGAATGATTGTTGAAAATTATTTCTGAATGGTTGTTGAGAATTATTTCTAAACGGTTGACCTTGAAAAGGTGTTCTAAAAGTGGGCTGCTGTTGACGATTAAAATGTACAAAATTTGTTTGGGTATTAATTGGTTTTTTTACAACTGTAGCACTTGTTTTTGAAATAATAGAAGAGTTCCTTATATAATGAACATTTTGTTCTTCAAGGCAAAAGTTTAAAGCCTGTGCCATAGTTCTAGGTCTCATCGCCCTAATTGTTGAACCTAGTGGTTCCCTGAGTCCTGATAAAAATACATTTAAACACATTTCTTGGTATAATAAATTTTTAGATTCTACTACACTTAAATTAGTTTCATGAAGTCGTACATGATTTGTTATACTTGAAAGTATTTCAATAATTTGCGAATAAAATACCTCAACAGTATTTGCATTTTGTTTTAATAAATGAAGATCACGAACTAAACTTGTTTCATTCCTTTTGTCAGCATAATGAGTCACTAAATTTGCTTTAATAGATTCCCAATGAATTATTGTTCCATACATGTTTAGAACCTCGTTGGCGTCGCCAACTATTTTATTTCTTATGGCACGTATTATTGTTTTAGCGTAAGATGTTCCGTCTATTGCTGTCAGTGTACTTAATATTTCTTCCACATTTTCAATAAAATCATACAACGATCGTGGATTTCCATCGAAAGTTGGTAAATATTTAACAGCGTCCGGTACTCTAAGATTTTCCATAATTAAATTTACACTAGCACTATTTGCAGTTGCAATGTTTTGATTTACGTTTGTATTGTTAACATTATTATTTTCGGTAGTCATAATTATGTTATTTTCTTCGCAAATATTTTCACTAACTATTCTGTTTTCTGCTGTGTTAAAATAAATCGAATCTGATCTTGTATAGGGACGTGTTCTTATTTTTATTTTTTTAAAAAAGGATTTATTTTTTGGGAACGACATGTATCACTATCTGAACTTACCCGGCCAACAAAAATATCCAGATACACATGCTCATATTTCGGTTTTCACTTTATTCGTTGTGTTTGTATTCTTCTTTCTCAAAATTTTTTTAGCGAAGGTCTTGTTGTCCTTTTTATATCAATATTCCTTTGATGTCTCAATTTTCCTTGCGAAGGTCCTATTGTCTTGCGTTGTCCTTTTTATATCAATATGCCCTTGATATGGATCCTTGGAGATCCTGAACTAAGCTCAACAAAAGAAAATCCGTGGTGACTGCGCCAATTATAACTCTGCTTCAACTGGATGTCAAAACTATTATGATCTTGCAATCTGCAATCTCATAATAATGAGCTTTATTTTAAAATAACACATACAAAATAAGATTGCATTTACATATATATAAAATTGAAATACAAAAGATACATAAAAGACATATTTAATATAAATGATAAATGAAACATAAAACTTGTTTGATTCTTAACTCTGCACCCACGCTGATTCTGCACCCACGCTGCGTCTCATCGCTGCTGTTGCTGCTGTTGAAACTGTTGGTCTGTTGGATAATGCTGTCGCTGCAATTGTTGGATTTGTAGCTGTTAGTCGGAAGACGTAACTCACTCAACAGCTGATTAGACCGCTGAAGAACAAACACTTTCTCAAGCAACCTCGAAACTGCGATGAAAAACTCATTATTATGCTCACCTCAGTGAAAATTGTAGTAATTTATTTTACACATTCTAAGATTAGAACCTATCTCATTGCTAGCCCATTGCAGTTTAAGTCAAAAGGACTCCAGTTCAGTGTTAGCAGCGCTAATCATAAATTGTGGTTGTTGCGCTTTATGAGCACCGACAGACAACGACGACGATGACTTAATTCCGGGAAGAAATTAGATCAGCTGCAAAAATCAGAACAACTCTCAAAGCAAAACGCTTGCCTCCTTTGCAATAATGCTGCTGCGGTATATGAGGCAGCTGCTAACAAAGAAGACCCGATGACTAGTCCAAGCCGGCAAACAAGCTGAAGGTGGAGACGAATAAAGTGGAGCTCGTTCAGCTGATTGCGTACCGTTATATTATGATTGCATTCTTGGCGTTAACTTGCATTTATTTTAGCTCTAGCTTAGCCGTTGTTTTTGTTGCTGTTCGCTTTACAACAGAAGTGCAGCGGTTATTGTTATGATTTAGTTACATGCTGAGCTTCCTTAACTGTTAGCTGATGCATGTATGTATGTATGTATGTATGTATGTATGTGTGCTCGGTCTTTTAGATACTTTCAAGTCTCGCAATTCTGCAACAGCATTGAGTTGAACTTGCATTTAGCTTAACAACGACAATGTCGGTTTTTTTTCTCGCTGGTGTTGGCTGCGCTAAGCTAGGCTTGGTTAATACATTTTTAACCTGATTATTTTGTTTACAATTGACCTGAGTACCGTTTTGTGTGCATTTTTTGCTCTGCTGTTGTTTTTGTTGTTGTTTTATTTGCTTTACCTTTGGGAAAATAGTTACCGGCACTTGCCCCAACTAACTAAGCTTCAAAGTGGAGTGGGAAAATATTTTTATTGTTAATTTGCACAGATTTGATTGAATGTGAACAACATTTATTCGCACTTTGGTGTTGACCTTATTTTCAGCATGTAAACGTGGTAATAGGAAAGATTTTTCTGCTATTGAATAATGGATTTTAAGTGGTCTGATGATTGCTGTGGAAATTTTGCTTGGGAGTTTAAGACGAAACATTTACATGCCATCAATCACTTCACTATTTGCTACATGGTTTTCCAATAGGGACTTGACAACTTTGAAGTAAATTTGTGAACGCACCCTTTCACTAATCATGAAATGGTCACTGTCAATTTATTCAGTAAACTCAAAATTTTCATCATGGTAAAGTATACGAACGAACAATGTCTACAAATTATAAAAATATACATCCGAAATTTGGAGTCGGTGATCGCAACTTTAAGAGTTGCGACCTAAACTGCAATTTTAGGTCGAAACTAATTTTTGGCTCAATGGGTTCGTCATTAAGCAAAATATGCGTAATTGGTCGAGTGAAAATCCACATGTGCTTCATGAATCCCCACTTCATCTACAAAAAATAACTGTTGGGTGTAGTTTGCATGCCGGCGACATCATTGGACCATATTTCTTCGTCGACGATACCATCGTAACGTTACTGTGAATGGCCATCGTTATCGCGCCATGAATACCGATTATTTTTTACCCGAATTGTAAGATATGGACTTGGACGACATGTGGTTCCAACAGGACGGTGCCACAAGCCACACAGCACACGTTACAATCGATTTATTGAAGAGTAAGTTTGATGAGCGAGTTATCTCAAGAAATGGGCCAGTCGATTGGCCGCCTCTTTCGTGCGATTTAACGCCTCTAGACTATTTTCTTTGGGGCCACGTCAAATCTATGCCAAAAAGCCGACGACGTTGGAAGAGCTCAGAGCCAACATTGATCGCGAAATAGCGGCCGTGTCGGCCGAAATGTGAAACGAATCGACCGCTGCATACGAGCCCGCGGTGGCCATATGAACGAAGTCGAGTTCCATTCATAAATGTTTTGCCACGAATATTTTCCCATACTTTTATGATCGTTTGAGATTTTCTATTTGCTTTCATTTTCTTTTAAAAGTTCTATAAAAGAATTTTGTTTCGCTAAAACCAATTTGCCATATTCCCTAGTAACTTCGCAAATCGTTTTTTATTTACGGCCACATAAAGTAAAAATTTCATTACTCTTAAAAATCATATCTTCCCTACTTTCTACAAAAAAAATCTTCATCTTTACAACTTCTGTTGCGAATGTTTAAAAATTTTTGTCGTCAGAAGTAAAAGAAACCATTTTGTGCTTAAATTATCTATGAAGTTGTCAGTTTATTTTTTATACTCTTTGAGCTCAAGAACAGTAACAGTTACAGTTAACACCGAAAAGTGCAGCATCATTTGAGCTAGTCACTTAGTCACTTCAAGCGCTGGCCAATGTCTGCTGCAGCGACACTAAAAATACAGTTCATGAGGTAACAAGAAGATATAACAAAGAATGTCTGAAACATGAGTTATAGTCACGGTAAAGTTTCTCACACCTCAAAAAAACAGCAGCAGCAGCAGCTGCAGCAGCAAGGCGTCAGCTTAACTTTGTAGCATTGGTCTAAGAAGCGTCCAATCATCACCTCACCAAACGGTTCCTTAACCCAACACTAATGTTGGATGTGGTTGTGGTTGCGCGCTTGTGTTGAGAAAACTGCGCAGAAGGAAGGAAGTTTTCAATCTTGCACATCATCAACTTCAAAACAACAACAGCAGCACTAGCAGAAGCAGCAACAACAACATTTAAGAAGTCAAAATTGAGTAAAGACATGAGAAGTTAAATGCTTATAACCGGCAAGTACTCCGAAACAACTAGGAAACTCTTGGTTATTCGACCAACTTGGATGCTTATCTTGATGGCTTTTTTTCTTTAATGTCTCAAATCTTCTGCATTCTCTATATTGTTGGTCGTTTCCCTTGTTCTAGTATTTGTCTTTTTTTTTTCTTTTTTTTTCTCTCGCTTTTGTTGCTTTTGTCTTAGTAATAAAATCACTTTAACACTTCAAAACAATTTGGGCAAGTTCAGCCCATTAATGGATGCCAAAAAATGCCAGAGTTATGTGTTTCTTAAATTATTTCCGCCCAGCAACATGAACTGCAACATTGAACTAATGTTGTTTTGTAGATTTGGACTTTGGTGCTTGTCAGCAGTTTGGCACTTGTACAATGCTCTATTACGCTTAACAACAGTTTTGAGCGAGATCAAATGGATATTATCAGTGGTGGCATGGTCCAAGTAATTTAACAAAGACAGGATAGAATTGGTGTGTGTGTAGATTAATAGTATTGTGTTACTTAGGTTCCTACATATATTTCGGGAATAAATATAAAGATCGAATTTTTTAATTGATTGCTTTTCGAAATATTCTTCTTTATAATTAATACATTTTGCGTTTAATGCGTTCGAACCATTTGTTATTGCATTTATACCATTTCGCTTGAGACACCTCAAAACATAGTTTTTGAAAGTATCAACGAGTTCGTGTGGTGTGGAAAATCGATGTCCACGCAGTTTTTCTGCAACGTGCGGGAACAAAAAGAAGTCATTGTTTGCCAAATCAGGCGGATGAACCATTACTTGATGTTTTGAGTGCTTAAAAACGCCTCAAGCTCGGATTGTCTTAATGAAGAATAATTCTTTGGGACTTGTTAGCTCTCCTTATTTTAAGGAATATTTCTTATTTTTCGACGTGTCTCCAAGTAGTGATACCATGTCAAAAATTTAAAAAATTTCTGTATCTTGTTTTCAAAATAAAAAAGAAGTCGGTCTTTATATTAATTTCCCAAATATAAGTAGGAACCCTCGTATTATTAAAAACCAGTAACTTTTTCAAAATAGTACATTCAAACACTCATCGAAAATAATCGAGGCCGATATTAATTATCATCTCGGATAAAATGCCGATATAATGCTGATTTAAATTTTCATTAAAAAAAAAATATACTAATTTTCTCTTTATTTTGCTTGGAAGCCAGTTCCATTAGCTCTCGATTATTTGTTTTAATCTTTGATCTTTTAGATGAGAAATACTGTTCTAGGTTATATCTACAAAACGAATATTCGTGTAGGTTAATTATTTGTAGATATTTTTTTATTAACAGTGTCCAGGTATAACTCCTGGTATTAACCTGAGATCCTTTTATTACACTGTGCGACAAATTAAAATTTTCGCATAATAACAGATTTCTTACCAAAAATAAAAAAAAAAAAAACAAAAACCAAAAATAAGACTATTCTATGATTTGGTGCATAGAAGAATTAAAATTTTATTCGAAATCATATAAAATTGTGACTTGAAGGATAATAATAAAAAGAGCATCTTTTTTAACGTCTCATACTGCGGAACTCAGAGCGATTCGGACAATCATCGAAAACAATTTGTAAATTAAAAAATTTTACATAAAAATCTTCAAAAACTTTTCATTTTTGTAATTTTGAAATTATGTTTATTACAATTTCGATTTCTTAAGTGATACGACCCCTTAATATGGATTTGCAAGAACTTAGAACGGGATTTAGGTGGGACGATTGATATTACCGAAGTCAGAAAAGTTATATTAAATAAATGTCTGAATGATTGTTGCGAATAAAAAATCTATCGAAATCCTTGCAACAAAGTTTCTAACACTAGGTTATCTGCGTCATATACTACGTATTTAAATTAAGTTTAACTGAATTTATATTGAAAACAAATTTTTGAGCTCTAGGCCAATCATGTTGACAACAAGACAACACGAAGAACAAAGAAGGCAACAACCAACAACAACAACAACGGCTCTATATAGTAAAATCACACAGCTTGACTATACAGACTGTTTCATTGGCCGCTACACCAACTCATCAGTAGCCTTTGTATGACTTTAAACTGTGATCCACTCAAGCTACTTAGGTTCTACTTATACTGCCAATATGCCGAGAAAGTTACCCAGAATATATTTTTGACAAAGAACGCTTGAATTTTGTAACTGAGTTCTAGAGCTCAAAAATTTGTTTTCAATATAAATAATGAAAGGCCGTATTCAAATATTAAGATTAAAAAGTTTAACTGAATTTTAATGTATGCTTTTTAGGCTTGATCTCTTTTTAACCATCTTCCGGATTAGTCATCAAATTGTAAAAATTCCAAATTTTCATAATTAAAGAAAATAGAAATAAATACTTTGTGTGTATTGATTGAATTGATCTTTACCTATGGTTTTAATCCAAAGTAAAAACTATAATTTGAACTATATTACATTCAAAACTGACCATAAAAAAAAACAAAAAGGATATAAGTCAAAACTGTCCTCAATTTTATGACAAATCCAGGTCAAAGTATTTTATGAATCTATCAATGAAAGCTATATAAAATCTTTATGAAACTATTGTTCAATAAATGATATACAAGTTCACTTTAATCTTCTATCTATCTTCTATATAAATAAAATACAACGAGGTATGAATTTGTGTTTGCACTTACAGCAAAATTACGAAATAGATCCTTGGAAGACGAAACTTTGGGAAATTATTATCTAAGTTAAAAAATAGGTAAACGGGACTGAAAAATAAGACGAGCTACCTCCTGGTTTTGAATTTGATCACGATATTTTGAAAGTTCTATAACTTACACATAGGAAAATACCATCATACTTAAAACACCCATGAAAATGATTTGAACATGACTACTCAAGGTTTACTTTTGAAACCTTGAGTTCCAATTATAAACTTTTTAGGGTAAAAAAACACAATATATAAGTATATTTTTAACTCTCTACACTTACTTTTTCAACTTAACAGTTTTCCGCAATTTTATAACATAAGCCTGAAGTTTAAATAATAAACTTTCCTATTTCTATTATCACAATACATACATTTATCAATATTTTGGTTTTGCTTTTTTAACCCTAAAAATTAAAAATTTGCCATAGTTTACCAAGTAATAGAGCTTTCCACGATTTTAAAATAAAAGTTGAATTATCACAATTAAAGCATTTTTGGATTTCCTTAAATTTTCAAAAAAATTAAAAAAAAAAATGATTGTTTAGTCTTAATTGATTCAGATTTTAATGTCGTATTACCTACACTCTTGCACTTTTCAACTTTCGATGTGATTTTTCAAACCACAAGCTTAAAAACTTGAAATGCCGATAGTACACTTTGGAAAATTTTAAAATATACTTTGAAGTGTCACAAATGAGCCTTATTCCCAAAACATGTTTTAAAAAATTAAAATTTAAACTAGAATTATCGAAGATACTTAATTGAGACACAGGTCCATAGCCAGAACTTTCCTTAAGGGGGGTTTTGATATAAAAAAAAAAAATGTAACCAAAATGAGCAATTTCGTGTTTTTGTTTTTATTATATTATAATTTTATTTATATCTTACATTACACAGCACAGCAGCAAACAATGTGTAAACAAACAAGCAGTGTAATGTTTTCATTAGGGGTATTCTCTATGCCTAGGATATGCCGTTGCACGGTGCAAGAATAGGAAATGTACAATCCGCCATTGTTGTTTCTCAATTGCAGATATTATACATTGTCTATTCTTGCACCGTGCAACGGCATATCCTAGGCATAGAGAATACCCCTATTGAAACAAAGTGGTGAACATAACAACCAACATATGGATCCAAATTTGTAATTTTCTCGTTAAGAAATATATCGCCCATTTCAGATTGAGGTGACCTATCAGTCGCACTGACCATCTCCGATTTGGCTCAAAATTTGTTTTTAGATTGGTTTTTTATTAAGAAAACCAATTCCAGAGTTTAAAGTTTCAAAAAAATTTTTTCTGCGGAGCCACAACCATTCGACTGCCAAAATAGGGCCCATTTTAAGACAACGTAGCTCAGTCAATTTAAATCACATTTTATTAACTAAGGTATCATTGGAATAGTTATCTCCTCTATATTAAGGACAAAATAGAAAACTTTTAAAAAAATTACTATAAATTGACCCATTGTTAATTTCAAAGTTTAATGCCATGCCAACAACAGACGCTATAATTTGTTTTCAGTTTCTTCATTTTGGTTTTTTGTACGTTTCAATACCAACGATATAAAATTAAGGTGTGCTCTTGAAAGATTCAGAAGTTATGGCGTAAAACGTGCTGTGTTAAAGAATTTTCAATACAAATTCAACTACACACTCAATTTTCATCCAATTTTTTTTTTTTCTTGATTTCTTACAAACAAAAATATAAAGAGCCGATAGCTAGTTGAATTTGTATTGAAAATTCTTTAACACAGCACATTAAATGCTAGTAAATATATGTGCAAAATTTGAAAACGATATCTTTTTTCCTTCTATGAAAAAAAATTCCCGAAAAAAATTTTTTTTTTAAATCTGTAACCTATATGTCCCCTTAAGCTCAACTTTGCTTATAATTCTTCTTCTTCTTTTCTCTTATATTGTAATTTTCAATGATTAAAAATTGAAAGCTTTTGAAATTTCCGATTTGGCTTTGAATATAGTAAAATAAGAGAATTTTTAAAATTGCACTTTAATTTTTGAGATTCATAAGAGTTTTAATCTAAACATTTTTACAATTTCGTAAAGCACAACTTGGCTTATGCCAGTATTATTCATTTGTTTTATGAAGATAGAGATGTTTACTGAGTTTTTTAGATTAATGACTTTCAAGGTTAATGCAGCTATAATTAGAAAACAATCTTATTTCAGCGAATATTTAAGTTTAATTTTGAAAAAGATTAACATTAAACAGGAAACTTGAAAGTGTTTCTGAAAACGTTAGAAAGTTCATTAGGTAATTTAATTTATTTCAATGAATTATAACAGCCTTTGCTTTTAATGATCTCATTTGTATCAATATTTTGTTAAATTTTTAGAATCTATGGGACGGTTTAACATGAAAACCTCTCCTTGGCTACGGGCCTGTTTAGATACATAAGAAAACGTAATCAGAACTGATCACCAACAAGGGTGTAGTCAACTGCCCTCCCTCCCCAATTTTGTGGTTTTTTATATAATCGATGGCCTTGAAAGTAGTTTCTAATTGCAATTCCTTTTGAATCCTTTTTAATATGTGGTTTTTCCTTTGTCTTTGAAACCAGATATGGTAAAAAGATATTATAAAGATATAAAAAATATGGTAAATAAAATTTATAAGGTCTTGTCCCCCTCTAATTTTCACCCTGCCTACGCCCTTGATCACCAAGGCAACTTTAGTTTGAATTCGGACCACGATAGGTGGCATGACACCTACATTTATCAAACTTATAAAAGTTTTAGTTTTAAAATTGAGAACACAGGTGAATACGTCGAGAAATTTTTAGCTAAAATAGTCGAGGTGTGGTAAGTCATCGGATCGAACACGCATAACATGTAAATCTAGCCTAACCCCCATAATACAATACCATACCCGAGAAGCACCGGGTACATTTCAGGAAGTAAATCTTTTCAAATTAAATCCGTGTTTTAAATTGTCTGACAATTTAAAACATTTCTAGCAAAGTAGTTATGAAGAGGAACATCCAAAGCTACTGATAGCTAATGAGTAACTTGAGGAAAGGTTGCTACGAAGTATTCATATTTTTTTTTTTTAGTTTTATAGAAATCATATGACTATTCATAATAACCATTAAATTACAAAAAGATAACGTAATATTTACAAATTATAACAGAAACAAATATAATAATATAACATTCAATACATTGGAAAACTTTTAAAAACTCTGAAAACACCACTGCCACATAACAGTTAAGCTCTCAACTCTCCACACTGCCGAACACTGACAGTAGTGTTAAATATATGAACTCTTTGTACCGCGCTACACTTGTTGAAAGTACAGCATGTGCTTCATTTGCTGTTCGGCACTGTGCTGAACAGTACAGCGCACTCAACCCAATCGACAAATACTCTCAAAAGCCCAATCCGTTTATCCAGCGGCAGCGACTGACAGGCAACTACTCCACACAAAAGCACAAGCAACAGTTAAGAAGTTGCTGCACTTGCGCATTGATGGCTATTGCAATTATATGCTGCATTTTGAACGCGCACCACATTCCATTCCTGCGTCCAACGCCAGCAACAACTAGCTGCTACTAGCAATTTTTAGGATAGCCAAGCAATGCAGCTTGGCAGCAATGTTAGAAAGGCTGGAAGAGCAACAAGCGCCCTTTCAGTACAATAAAGCATCTCCTTTCAAAGCGCTGCCTGGTGCTGTATCATAGCCAGTAACTGCATTTAACTGTTCTTGTCTTGTCTACCTGCCTGCTTACCTGCCTGCCTGCCAGTCTTCTTGTTGTTTTAAAGTGCACTCGATTCTGTTATTTTAACAACAAAAACAGCAACAAAGAGAATTGACTGCTTTGAAGTTGTTTGGCCAAGTGCAAGAAAAAAAAACTCACACGTACACCTGATCCATTCTAGCCACAATCTAGCAAAGCCAAGTCAAGCCAAACCAGCAACAAATTCGTACCCAAAGTAACGTTGCCAAAGCGTCGATGAAGCGCGCTTGAATTTGATGGCGCGCACGAGCAAAGCGTTTTTTCATTTAGCATAGATGTTGTTGCTTCTTTTTGTTAGTTGTTTGTTATTGTTGCTGTTGTTGTTGAAAAAAGTAGGAGGAAGTCGTTGTCACTGGTGCTGCTTCTGCTGCCACAGCCATTGCTTCAATAAGTTGCACGTTTCTTAATACGTTGACTGGCGGCAGCAGTTCTTTTTTTGGCATATTTTCACCATTTTAATGGCTTAGCTTAATATTTATTATGTTGCAAACTTTTTTTTTTCTTTTGAGATAGAGTTTTGCAGTTGAAACAAAAACTACACCAATTCAAGTAGTTTCTCAAATAGCCGAAGGACTTGAGTTGAAGACTTTTCTATTGATTACTACTTGAGGTCTTGTTTTATGTGTTTAACTAAGATTTTACATATCTTATTACGTTATTTTCTTTTGTGGTTCTTCAGTTAAGAGCTGATGTTTCTTCTCTGATTTTTAAACTGGGTTGGCCTTTGGTCAAATTTTTATACCATCGTCTTACTTTGGTTTAACTTGAAGATAGCTATTTATGACCAAAACAGCTAAACGTTGACTATCAGTTTAAGACTTGAGCAATTAAAATTATTTCTATTAGTTATTGAAAAAAAAAAAAAAAACAATTTGGAAAAACAATTTATTACTTTTTTTCACAAACAACATGACCAAGAAACGTCTAATGAAGGTATCATGTTACTTTTTTTTTGCTTCAACTGGTGGAGAAAATATATATTTTGAGTTTTCTTTCGAATTTTTATTCAAATGTTTTGTTTATAACAAAAAAGTTCTCATAGAATAGTTGCTTTTTCCAAACATCGCCCTATGCCCCACAATGGGTTAAAGGAATCAAATAAGAAGAACATTTAAATATTTCAACTTGAAAATAAGCAATAATAAAAATATGCAAAAATATGATAATTTTTGTGGTAACAAATTGGAATTAATTTTTATGGCGTTTCCAAAAGAACACGGCATTAATCAAAGTAAAAAATTGTTTACTATTCTTTTTTTTCTTATTTCTCTTAACTCATTCGGCGAATCATTTTTATAAAAATTCAAAATTCGCATTAAATTCGCCAACAAGAAAGAACCGCTTAATGCTAAATATAACAACATGAATAGAAAGTCAACATTTCGGCAACAAGATGTTTTCATGCCGATAACTACCCACACAAAAACGTGCCAAATTCGTTTGTCTCATCTTTTAAGCTAACAATAAAAAGCCACAAAGGCTTATTCACTGCAGTAGCAGGTTTAAAAAAGATGACCATTAAATATTATACATAATGTAAATAAGATTGATCGGTTTGTTTTTTTTTTCTTTGTTCTTTTTTTTCTATGTACTTAATTCTTAACAATCTTAATATGCATAACATTATGAATATATTTAGAAGTCTAACCAACTTTTTTACAAGAATTTTAAATTTTTCATCTTTATTTTTTATAAATTTATCCTTCTCTAACGTTTTAAATAAGCTGGTTAGGATGAAAAAGTTAAAGTTGACTTTCAGGTACAAAAAAAAAAAATTCAAAACATCCCTCATCTCCAATACTAAAAGGTATATCAACAAGAGGTATAAGTTAAAAGACGTATGTACATGTATTGATTACGAACGATTGCACAGACCAACAAAATTTAACTTTTTTTTTAGGCAGGAACTTAAATATATATTTTCGAAGGAATCAGGATGCGAAATCTGGCAGCAGAATTGCTCTATCACGTCAGGTTTTTGAGATATCCTAACCTTAAAGTGCAAAATTATAAAATACTAACGACAATATCTTCACTCAAAGAAGATATCGCACTTCATCTTCAAAACAGACACAACTCAAAATTTCAAAATTTTCAGGAGAAGCAAAAAACCAGCTCGTTTTTCAAAGGAGTCCATACAAAACAAGTAGACAAAACTTTTTTTTTTTAACGAAAGAGTAAAAAGATGAGTGTAAAATTTTGATAGTTGATGGAGGTTATCAACACGAATAGTTTTGTTGGGTGTCACGGACAAGAGTTTATTCACCAACGTAATTTTGAAATGCGCTGATGATGCACATTGAAAGTCAGCATAAAACCCTGCGCGTGTTACGCTATTTATCTCCTTACAATGCATTTTGAAAGTCAGTATAAAACTCCAAGAATGATAGAAATAAGATTACGCATTCGGCAAATGAGAGAGAGAGAATGACGTCACATATATTATTCGATATTGTCAGAATTTGGAATAATTTTACATTGTTGCCCACGTCTAAATGTTTTTTTTTTTCTTATTTTTATAATATGCATATGGACCTCCTAAACCTGTTGGCGCAATAAAATTTTGTCGGTCTCGAATGGTTTAAGAAATAAAAATCTTGAAAGTTCAAAAAAATTTCGATTACCAAAATATTCACATTTCTATATAGAAGAGTAGATATTTTTACTTTACTTTTCCGAAAGAATTTATTTTTAGTTTCGTCAATTTGCCTAAGCGATCGCACATTTGCATACGTTTTAGTCAAGCAGAAGTCCCATGTGACGTCATGCACTCAGTTGAGAAAGAGAGCATTAGATAACTGGACTGCGGAACGCATAATCTTGTTGCGCTCTTTAGCTTCTTTCTTTCCTCTTCTCGTGTAAGCCGCTCTAGAGTGGTTACCAGGGTTCGGACTTGAAAATAAGTAAATCACAGTAAATTAAAGAAAAAAACGCAGTAAAACGAATTTTTTCGCAGTAGTTTTTTTTTTTAACAACCATGTTAACGTACAGGTGCCTCGACCTCCATATAAAAAAAAGGGTGGCAATGCCACCAACTAAAAATGAACCTTGATCTATTTTATGACGATTCCCAAAATATTTTGGCTGTCACGTTAACCGCCAGTGAGCTAAACCATTTTGAAATTACCTCCAAAAATCATGTTTTTCGTGAAAAATTTGGCTGGTGTATTGTTAAAAAAAAAAAAAAAACGGACAAAAATAATAGTACCAAAAAAGTTATTCCAAACTGCATCACCAAATTTAAAATCTTTGCCGTTGAACCAAAGATAATGCTGATTTTCATGCATTTTTTTTTTATCTTTTTTAATATTATTTTCACTAAAATTCAAATAATTTCAATTTATTATGCTCTCCTCGTTGAGAATATATATTTTGCCTGAAAGTAGGTTGGTTCGTGCTTTATTTTCAACAATTCTCGGTGTTGGCAAAATACCAAACCTTCTCGAGGAATATAAGAAAGCTTATATTAAATCCTTTTTAAAATGGATTTTGTTGTATCGTAAGATTTTACGTAATACATTGTGCGTACATTTTATTCTAATGAAAAAAAAAACACCTAAATGCAAATATGTACATAACTATATATTTGCATGTTGCAAAAAAATATTTTTTTACCTATATAAAAAATATTTAAGGTGGTTAGCCTTTATAACGTAGATTCATCAATTTTTTTATCACCCTTTTAACATTTATAGGAATTATTTAAGCAAAAATTGCACCAAGAAAATTTTTTAAAAATTCAACTTTAACCACTTAAAACACCGCGAAATATTGCACTTAGATAAAAAAATTATGCCTAAATTGTTTGCATATTTTTTCTTTATTCTACGTTATAAAGAATAACCACCTTTACAATTTGTTTATAAAAGTTATAGAACAATGCATGTTTGAACCGTTTTTAAGCCCAATTTTAAGGTACAAATTTTTTTTTGCAGATAGCATTTTCTAATAGAATGAGGTTAAAAAATAAGATCTGCATCAAAAGACTGGTATCGTTAGTGGAAAATAGCCAGCCGGTTTTCATTTAAAGCACCAAAAACGGGCTTTCAATTGCTTGAAAAAAACTCAAACAATTTTTGCTCTGTAACTTTCTTAAAAAAAGTTAATGGTTTTAATTTTTGTTTCCTTTCGACATACAATTAAACAGGTAAGACTATCCGTGAAACTTGTTTTATGTAGGTGCGATATTTAATGGTGTTTTTGAAGATCAAACTCAATTTTTGACTTAATTTTTATGTTCTATTTTTCTTAAAAAAAAATCCCAAAAATCATAAAAAAATCTGCGAACTGATAGAACTATAGCATCATGAAGGGAATTTATTGAGGTTTAAAAAATTTATTACTTTTCATTATTTTTTTGCGTTCCACCCATGAACTGACGTCTTAAAGGCAAACAAATAATTTTAATTTTTGCTTCATTCAATGGAAATCTTTCAAATTTAAGGTGTACATTTTTCGAAAAAAAATAATTTTTTTAAAGTGTTCTTCATACATTTTTAAAGCGATATTGAAAAAAAACCGAAGTTATAACGGTTTTCATTAACCTATGTCTAAGATTTCATACAACAAATAAAAACTTTAAACCCGATTTCCTCGAAACTATTTTTTTTTAAACGGTTCGATAGATAACTCAAAATGTATTGGTTCAATTTAATTTTTTTTGCATTGTTTTCGTTATTTTGTCCTTTAACCCTAACTGTGCCAGCGTGATTCAGCGACCCGAAAGAAATTCGAAAAAAATAATTCCAGCACCATTGTCGTGAAGCATCCCCCCTAAATTCAAGTATCTATTTGTTTTTGGTTTTTTTATATTAACAAAAAAGCGCGCGAAAATGTATCTATTTTTCGAACTTTTTACTTCAACTTTCGCCACAATTAAAAAAAAAAACCCCGGGGGTCTTGCGTAGGGCGGATGCTTAATATAAGGTCTATGTTTTAAAATGGCATTTAATATTTATATAAAGTTTTTTTATGTACAATAACCTGTATAAATTTAAAAAAAAATAATAACTTCTTACATCTAAAAACATTTTTTGAAAACAGCTCCTGTTTTTGGTTGCTACACGTATATATCACCTTAACATGTATACACCTTAAACAAAGTTCTTATTTTACTCACCTAAATCATTGTTCCCTAAATCATTGGCACCTAAGTAATGATCCATTTATTTGTTGTAAGAGCCGTTGAGCTTTGTTTCAATTCAATTTAATTCATAAACCTCGTTGACAAAAAAGTTAAATATTTTGTTTTTTTATTTTGGATTTTAATTGGGTGGGTTCGTTGGGCCTCAATTCCTTGCCAAAATGAAATTGATAATACACCTCGTATAAATTATGTGCAAATTCTAAAATTCTAAAGAAGGATACAACAATTCGTTTCAATATAATATTTTTCAAATTCCTTAATTTTTGGTATACTTACATAATTGTCAAAAATAATTATCCATTCCCAGCTCAATTCTGCAGACTTAAATTAGGTTTTCTAAGCACATTTCTTTAACGAAGGTGGTTTTATCAGGTGAGCTAGTTAGGTACGGATTTGACTTCATTGGGGGTCATACAATTGTTGTAACCTTCCTTAGAGTTTTAGAATTTACACATAATTTATACGAGATGTATTATCAATTTAATTTTTTTTGGTATTTTGGCAAAGAATTGAAGGCCAACGAACCCACCTAACTAAAATCCAAAATAAAAAAAAAAATATATAAATTTTTTATCAACGAGGTGTATGACTTAAATTGAATTGAAACAAAGCTCAATGGCTCTTACAACAACTAAATAGATCATTACTTAGGTGTCAATGATTTAGGGATCAATGATTTAGGTGAGTAAAATAAGTAATTTGTTTATATTTGAAAGATTTCCATTGAATGAAGCAAAAATAAAAATCATTTGTTTGCCTTTAAGACGTCAGTTCATGGGTGGAACGCAAAAAAATAATGAAAAGTAATAAATTTCTTAAACCTCAATAAATTCCCTTTATTCCCTTTATATAGTTCTATCAGTTCGCAGATTTTTTTTATGATTTTTGGGATTTTTTTAAGAAAAATAAAACATAAAAATTAAGTAAAAAATTGAGTTTGATCTTCAAAAACACCATTAAATATCGCACCTACATAAAAAAAGTTGCACGGACAGTCTTACCTGTTTAATTGTATGTCGACAGAAAACAAAAATTAAAATCGTTAACTTTTTTTAAGAAAGTTACAGAGCAAAAATTGTTTGAGCTTTTTTCAAGCAATTTTAAGTCCGTTTTTGGTGCTTTAAATGAAAACCGGCTGGCTATTTTCCACCAACGATACCCGTCTTTTGATGCAGATCTTATTTTTTAACCTCATTCTATTAGGAAATGCTGGTGGAGCAAAAAAAAAACACCTTTGCATTTTTCATATATATTGTGGGTGCTCTAATATACATATATACATATATAAATAAATATATACTTTATGTATATTATATATTTGTACATACACAAAGCATACAAAAACATAAATCAGTTATTTATCTGCTTAAAATCCTTTAATATTAAATCACATAAGTACCTGTTCTCTGAAACGTAGCACGTAACAAATACTAAATCGCGGTTTCTGAAGTCTTTTGTTTAACAATTTAACAGTCATTGAATTTTAAGCTTCTTCTCTGCGTTAAAACCCATAATTCTCAATTTTCTTACTGATACCAAGATATGTTTAGCTTATGCGAAATACACATATATCTATATCTATACATTCATATCACTTATAACCTAAGTACAACTCGCAAAGTAAAACATCGCTTACTATCAAATCTGTTTCACCTATTCATTTAACGTACTCTTTATCTTTAGAGATCTCAAAACCATTGTAATGTTTTTGTTTTTTTCTATTGTTTCGTACTGCTAATATAAATATTTATCTTATACAAAATATACCAAAAGAAACATGTGCTGCCCACAGCAACCTTCGAACTGCAGCAATTCAACCAATTTCCAAAATTCTATTTTTATGGCCGGAATTTGTGCAACACATTGGTAACTGTTGCTGCGTGCATTTTGATGCTTTGCCATTTCCGAATAAAAGCATTTCTTCCTGCACTTCAGAACAATGGAGCACCAACTGTAGGTAAACTGCTTACGGTAATTTTATACACATTTCACTGAATGCCCTTAAATGGAAACACCGCAAGCCCAGTAAAAGAATGAAAGGAAAGAATACCAAATAATGTTAACAATATTTGAATACAAATACTTAGAAAAAGTTGCATCTTATTTTTGTGGATTATCTAGGTTCCTTACATGTGGATTCAGTGCCCAAAGCTAATGTTGGCTGTTTGCGTGTGTAGAGTAATGTTCTTCTACGTTATGGCATGAGTCATAGAAGAGCTTTAAGCATGTGTTTTTAATGCTAATTCAAGTTAACTGTTTGTTTGTAGAATTTCTTTCAAAGGTTTGGATTAAGATTATTTTCAAGCTATACTTAAGCCATGATCAACAGCCCACATTATTTGAACGAAGACGATAGCAACGGAAGCATGCATAAATATGTAGATGATGACTCATATATTGTTAGGTCTAATCAAACCCATAATCGATACCATCACAATGGATATCAAGTGGTGCACATTTGTAGTAATTGAATTTAAAGCATGACTCTTCGCCGAGTAAATGAAGACCAACTTGTTGCTTGGCTGGCGAGTAAAGTAAAAACAGTCAACATTTTGTCTAAGGTATTCAATTAAAACACAAACTAAAATGGCTAGGAAGTAATTATTTGTTGATTATTCTTATTTCTTTCGATTTATTGTTTTTTTTTTTTTTTAAGATGTGCTTGATTTGCGTCAGCATCTGCTGCTGTTTATCCGTTTATGAATGGATAAATACAAGTTGCTGAAAAAATGAATGAGCTGAATATAACTAATGGTATATTTTTGACTTTTATTAGTCTTTTTTTTTTGTCCACTCACACAAATCATAACAAATGATCATCAATAGCTTATAAATGTGCTGTATCCGGTTATGGAGGTTTTCTAAAAAAATATATTGTTTCTTGAAGTGTTTTATTGTGTTAAGAAAAACAATCGTTAAAATTATAGCCTTATTTGATTTTTTGCACAAATATTCAACTTAATGTTGAAAAAAGTTATCTTTTTTTTCTTGATAAACTGCTTATAAAACAAGTTATTTAATGAACTTTTAAACAGGTTTAAACCAAACAAACATCAATAACTTTTATTCAATAGAAAAGTAATACATTTTTTTATTTTATTTTTTCTTTTCAGCTTTAAAATGTCAACCGCTCTGAGCAACATCTGCTTGAAAATTGTGCCACAGTGTTGGGTGCTATTCTTATCGCTGCTACTGAGTTTTCATAATGCAACGAGCATATTGGCCAAATCACAGCTTTGCGAAGTGGAAACAGGACAAACAAATATTATTTTGGATATTGAAGAGAGTCGCGGTGAATGTAAGTTAATTATAAATCATTAATGGTGAAAAATTTACTCATTAAACAATTTGAATTTACAATTTATGACATAAAACACTGAACAACAAAATCAATTTTTTTCCAATATAAATTATACGAAAAAAAATAACAAAATTCCGACAATGGATTCTGGTAGAGGGGGAAAAAAAAACAATATACGTGTATCGGCGTTTTGAAAGTTTACGTCTGAGTCTTCTTTTAGGGGGCTTTAATTTTCCCCCTTTTTGAACATTCTTATAGTGAATCGGCATAGAAAATCATGTTATCCTTTCATTTTGGGTATAGGATGTGTTTTGAGGATTTATGTAAAATACTACGAAAAATATTTTTGTCGAACATTTTAACCCCCTTACTTCTCAATTTATGGGTCTTTTTTGACCTCTTTGTAATAAAAGGAAAAAAAACCCATAAAACAAAGATATAATGGGTTAAAATGTTCCACAAAAAAAAGAGCGTTGGCTGTGTCGTGGACACACCCGTAAGTTTTGACGTGACGGTGTTTCTTTATACTCCTATTTCATGTCCAAACTCTTGTTCTAATCCATGACCAAATTTTTGACTTAATCAAATATACTGAATCCCTTTCCTAGTTTAAAAAGGGGGGGTCTTAGTTTTTGTCCTATTGTCCTTTTCCAGTTTCATTGTGTTATTTTGTTGTTTGTGAGCAGTGAAATCGTAACTAACTAGATTTTTGTTGTTGATGTTGATGTTGATGTTGATGTTGATGTTGATGTTGATGTTGATGTTGATGTTGATATTGATATTGATGTTGATGTTGATGTTGATGTTGATGTTGATGTTGATGTTGATGTTGATGTTGATGTTGATGTTGATGTTGATGTTGATGTTGATGTTGATGTTGATGTTGATGTTGATGTTGATGTTGATGTTGATGTTGATGTTGATGTTGATGTTGATGTTGATGTTGATGTTGATGTTGATGTTGATGTTGATGTTGATGTTGATGTTGATGTTGATGTTGATGTTGATGTTGATGTTGATGTTGATGTTGATGTTGATGTTGATGTTGATGTTGATGTTGATGTTGATGTTGATGTTGATGTTGATGTTGATGTTGATGTTGATGTTGATGTTGATGATGATGTTGATGTTGATGTTGATGTTGATGTTGATATTGATGTTGATGTTGATGTTGATGTTGATGTTGATGTTGATGTTGATGTTGATGTTGATGTTGATGTTGATGTTGATGTTGATGTTGATGTTGATGTTGATGTTGATGTTGATGTTGATGTTGATGTAGATGTTGATGTTGATGTTGATGTTGATGTTGATGTTGATGTTGATGTTGATGTTGATGTTGATGTTGATGTTGATGTTGATGTTGATGTTGATGTTGATGTTGATGTTGATGTTGATGTTGATGTTGATGTTGATGTTGATGTTGACGTTGATGTTGATGTTGATGTTGATGTTGATGTTGATGTTGATGTTGATGTTGATGTTGATGTTGATGTTGATGTTGATGTTGATGTTGACGTTGATGTTAATGGTTATGTTGATGTTGATATGGATGTTGATGTTGATGTTGATGTTGATGTTGATGTTGATGTTGATGTTGATGTTGATGTAGATGTTGATGTTGATGTTGATGTTGATGTTGATGTTGATGTTGATGTTGATGTTGATGTTGATGTTGATGTTGATGTTGATGTTGATGTTGATGTTGATGTTGATGTTGATGTTGATGTTGATGTTGATGTTGATGTTGATGTTGATGTTGATGTTGACGTTGATGTTGATGTTGATGTTGATGTTGATGTTAATGTTGATGTTGATGTTGATGTTGATGTTGATGTTGATGTTGATGTTGACGTTGATGTTAATGGTTATGTTGATGTTGATATTGATGTTGATGTTAATGGTTATGTTGATGTTGATGTTGGTGTTGGTGTTGGTGTTGGTGTTGGTGGTGGTGTTGGTGTTGGTGTTGGTGTTGGTGTTGGTGTTGGTGTTGGTGTTGGTGTTGGTGTTGGTGTTGGTGTTGGTGTTGGTGTTGGTGTTGGTGTTGGTGTTGGTGTTGGTGTTGGTGTTGGTGTTGGTGTTGGTGTTGGTGTTGGTGTTGATGTTGATGTTGATGTTGATGTTGATGTTGATGTTGATGATGATGTTGATGTTGATGTTGATGTTGATGTTGATGTTGATGTTGATGTTGATGTTGATGTTGATGTTGATGTTGATGTTGATGTTGATGTTGATGTTGATGTTGATGTTGATGTAGATGTTGATGTTGATGTTGATGTTGATGTTGATGTTGATGTTGATGTTGATGTTGATGTTGATGTTGATGTTGATGTTGATGTTGATGTTGATGTTGATGTTGATGTTGATGTTGATGTTGATGTTGATGTTGACGTTGATGTTGATGTTGATGTTGATGTTGATGTTGATGTTGATGTTGATGTTGATGTTGATGTTGATGTTGATGTTGATGTTGATGTTGATGTTGATGTTGATGTTGATGTTGACGTTGATGTTAATGGTTATGTTGATGTTGATATTGATGTTGATGTTAATGGTTATGTTGATGTTGATGTTGATGTTGATGTTGGTGTTGGTGGTGGTGTTGGTGTTGGTGTTGGTGTTGGTGTTGGTGTTGGTGTTGGTGTTGGTGTTGGTGTTGGTGTTGGTGTTGGTGTTGGTGTTGGTGTTGGTGTTGGTGTTGGTGTTGGTGTTGGTGTTGGTGTTGGTGTTGGTGTTGGTGTTGGTGTTGGTGTTGGTGTTGGTGTTGGTGTTGGTGTTGGTGTTGGTGTTGGTGTTGGTGTTGGTGTTGGTGTTGGTGTTGGTGTTGGTGTTGGTGTTGGTGTTGGTGTTGGTGTTGGTGTTGGTGTTGGTGTTGGTGTTGGTGTTGGTGTTGGTGTTGGTGTTGGTGTTGGTGTTGGTGTTGGTGTTGGTGTTGGTGTTGGTGGTGGTGTTGGTGTTGGTGTTGGTGTTGGAGTTGGTGTTGGTGTTGGTGTTGGTGTTGGTGTTGGTGTTGGTGTTGGTGTTGGTGTTGGTGTTGGTGTTGGTGTTGGTGTTGGTGTTGGTGTTGGTGTTGGTGTTGGTGTTGGTGTTGGTGTTGGTGTTGGTGTTGGTGTTGGTGTTGGTGTTGGTGTTGGTGTTGGTGTTGGTGTTGGTGTTGGTGTTGGTGTTGGTGTTGGTGTTGGTGTTGGTGTTGGTGTTGGTGTTGGTGTTGGTGTTGGTGTTGGTGTTGGTGTTGGTGTTGGTGTTGGTGTTGGTGTTGGTGTTGGTGTTGGTGTTGGTGTTGGTGTTGGTATTGGTGTTGGAGATGTTGTTGGATTTGGAGTTGGTGCTTTTCGTTTAGCTTTTTTTTTTTGCTTCCCCATTGGTTGAGCTCTAATTTCAATTAATCCAGCAAAAGTGATGCATATGCGTCACATTAGGCGGTTCCCTGGGGGTTTTTGACAAGCCGTAAATTTATTTTTTATTTTTGTCATATGCCCGAAGACCTCACCTTTGTTTTCGTTCCTTAAAATTTACCGTTGCACAAGTAGTCACAGAGTTAAAAATCCATGCAACGTTTTTTCATGGCTGTAGCATTTTTACTACATTATGTGATTGCATCCCTGAAATCATGACAACAAAATTTTTTTTGTTATTTAGTTGTGAAGCGTAATAACACATCCCTGGTGTCGTTAAACAAAATTTACTGTAGCACTCCTCCTGAGTGAGTAATAATTCCATGAAACGATATTACGTTTCTGTTACATAAGCTGCTATATTCACGACCTGACGACGCCGGAATTTTTTTTTTATTTTTGTCGTAAAGCCATGTATAAAAACTTTATTTTCCTTTTTACACTTTTATCGTAGGTTATATACTCATTGAGTAAAAATTCAATGCAACGCCGCTGCATGAATGTTGCGTTATCGATCTTTGAGCGGCTCTCTCAGCGTCCTTATGATGTCAGAAATTTTTTGTCTAATTTTGTTGTGAGGCCTTCCAATACGCCTTTATTGGCGTATCGTATTTTTAATCCTAGCACTAATACTCAGCGAGTAATAATTCCATGTAACAAATTTTCAGTTGCGTTGCTTACGCAGCTCCCACTACGTCCCTATGCCGTATTAAATTTTGTTTTTGTTTTTTTAATATAGCCAAAGAATTAACCTTTACGGTCATACTATTTTTTTAATCATAGCTCTTATACCTAGCGAGTAACAATTCAATGAAACGCAGATGAATTTTTAAAAAATTCATTTTTTAACTTTTTTGGAAACTAGAGGAGTATAACGTAACTTCGTCACGTCAAAAAATTTATTGTAAAATTCTACTATAAGTCTTTCAATACACAAAAGCTGAAAATTCAACTTAAATGCCAGAAATAAGTCAAAACTTAAAATGTGTTAAAGGGTTAATTTCGTACTTATTCAGAACTATGAAAAACAAAATTAAAACAAAAGTTAATTTTAATCCACTCCTCCGATTCCCATTATTTTAATGTACCAAAACTTGTTACCATATAAGCCATATACTTGTTGTTGAGTTCACAATTGTTTTTTTGTCCGCTCTACCAGAATCCGTTGTCAGAACCTTGTTATTTTTTTTCGTGTTGAACAGTGTAATCAATAATTTAATCGTCTAACTTATAATTTAACTGTCTTATCTAAACAAACATTTAAATGTGTGTTTGTACAAAATCTCAAATCTTCGAAAGCTCTTCACTGATTGCCTTGGAATTATGACACAAGAACATTTGAAAAGGGTCGTATATTTATTTAAACAAAAATTTGCCACTCCCTCTTTTCCCCTCAATAAATCATTACAAATTCTGTATTTCAGACGGTTTATATCGTATTTGTTAATTTATTTCGTATGGTTTCTGTCGGCAATTGTACTAAAAATGGGAGTGGTTGAAACATGTCCACGCCCACTTTTCAGAAATCATTACAATTCCTGAGTTGTACATGTTTTGATAGTAAAATTTAGTATGTGGGTGCTATAGGTCCAAGTGGCGGTCACTAAGCCCTCGTGTGTTGACCACTTTAATTGTCACATTCACAATGCAGGGGTCTAGCCAGACCCCATACATATTTATATGAGTTTCAATGAAAAATATCAGGATGGTGTTGATAGTTTTATTTAACACATAAAATTTACATTTTTTGAGGTATAAGAATATATACATATATAAGTGTAATGAATAATTTTAATGAAAACTGTTTTAATTTAATTTTTTACTCGTTTAAGAGCAATTGGAATGTTGCTGGCTCCAAACATATTTCGCAGTAGAAAAGAGTTTTACGCCGGGATTTGTCATTGACATGGCATAACCGGCAATCACGTTTTTTTCCAAAAAGTTGGGACCACTGCAACACATTTCTTTTAAGATTATAAAAATTATATTTGGTGTAAATAATTTTTTGTTGTAAATATAAAAATCTTCGTTTTCACCATCTTCTAATGTAGAAACATAAAAGTTTTCTGCATCATCTGCTTCTCTCTCACGTTCCAGGTCAATACGTAATGCAGTGGCAATTCTATCATAAAATGATGGGCTAGATCCTGAACACGTTTGGAAAACTATATCCACTTCGTCAATCACTGCTTCCGGATCTTGCATAATATTTTATAAAAATAAAAAACTGTGAAATCTTCTCGACAATAAAACTTCTCGAATTACAAAAACACTGACAAATCGATTAAATCGCTCAAAGAAATTAATAAAAACAGGGAAGCCCCCGCTGCAGTAACAGTGCAGTTACAATGAAACCATAGTTGACAATGCAGAAAAAATGTTGATATCGTAACTTTTGCTATTAGCTCTGACGGATTTGTGAAATTCTAAAAAACAACAACGCAGAAATTTTCAGTTGTATTTTACATTCAACAAAAATATACAATTCCATGTATAAATGTATGATGTACATTTTATGCAAATGGTAGTTTATTTATTACAATTACAACACATGTCGTATTTACTTTTTTAAGGCTTGCCATTGTCTGTAGAGAGGTGACGGAGAAGCAGAAAAATTAATTCAATTGAAAAACTTTCTGTGTTAAGTGGGAATCGAACCAGGATTCTCCGGCGTATGGGTCACGCACATATGAAAAAATTTATGTGAAATCTGATCGGTTTATTTTTTATGAAATCGTAACATTTTGAAGAATTATTAGCAAACATCAGATAGTCTGGTTCCCGTCTGAAAATGGCAACAAATCCGATATAAGGCGCACCATATGGCGATACTTCTGGCAATAAACTAGCATAAAACAACAAAGAAACAAAAAACAAAAAGGGAATTTCCAAAAAAAAGTCTTACAAAATGCATAGGGTCTGGCTGGACCCCAGCGTTGCGAATATGACAACAATTTTAGTTTTTTAAAAAAACAGGGCTCGCCCTATATTTTTTAAAAATGTTTTTTTAAAAAGTTATTTTGAAAATGTTCCTATAGAAATTCATGAAATATGAAATCGATCCGACAAGTAGAAGTATTAAAAAAATTGAAATAAAACCTTAAAGAGTCTGGCCAGACTTCAATATTTATTTAAGGGTTAATATATAAATGTTGTAGGCCCACTGTTACCGGCTTTCTACATAGTAAAAAGCAGAGAAACTTCTGAACTGGGCTGATTGGACTGAAATTTTGGCAGTCGATTTCTTTCGAGTAAGTGATGGTAATGTTTCCACACCATTTTGACCGCTCAAGAATTAATAAAAATTCCATATTCAAGACGGTTTCGCTTTTTTAACCGTTTTTCCTATTTTTCCGTGCTAGATATCGTTAAATTTATCTCTTCGGAGTTATTTGTTCAAGTGTATAGAAACATACATTCACTCATTCATTTATTCATTCATACCTTCATTAGTATGTCCATTTTGTGAGCATTATTTTTTTTTTATTGTTGATTTGTGCGAGCCATACCCGTTAGTATTTTGATGTGAGCACGTATCTGTGTTCTTGACTTTTTACTTTTTCATATCGTTTCACTTGTACCTATACTTATCCATATCCTTATTCTTTTTGCTCCATATCCAATCTATGTCCAAATGATCTGATCCTTCACTTCTTTCTAGTCTTAATCCTAGTCTTAATACTTGTTCTTATAATTCTTATTTTATTTTGAAAATTATTTATATATCTTTGAATTCTAATTTTATTCAAACTTTAATTTTATTTTTGACGTAGAATCACGTTGTTCTCGAAGGTGAGTAGGGCGGTTTATAGTGACCAAGCGGCGGTTAATAGCGTTTTTAGGTCACATTTTGAGCCTTTGGTGTGCCAAGTACTGATCGTACAATGTTGATGTAAACACTTGTTGGTCTTCTTAATTCTCACTGGGAAAAAATTCATGTTTTAACTCTCTAACTTATATAAATTTTACACAATTACATGCAATATAAATCCAACATTTGATATTTCTGTTTGCTTTGAGCATGGTTCTTGTTTAAGATTGCTACCTATTTATATACTGCATTGGTTTTTGTATATAATAGAATCTTTGTGTGTACTGAGTGTTGCTGATTAAAGCAAGAAGGCACTGCTAGTTTAAAAGATATATAAAACCAGCATTTGATGCTTCTGTTTGTTTTGCGTATGGTTTTTTGTTTAAAGCTTAGTATGCTGTAGAAACGAAAATTCCGCGGCATATAATTCTACACAGTGTAGACTCAAAATTGTATATCTTTAAACTTACTCGCTTATAGCACAGACACAAAATTTGTCCCTTATTGGTAAAGAGTGGTTTTGCCAATCATTCTATACCGATCATTCTAACAGGAGATTTCAACATAGATGTATCACAACCGGAAAATGAAAAGTTTTTACGTTTTATAAATTTAAATTACAACTTGAACCTCTTGTCTGAAATATCTTCAACAACATTGGGAAGTTCCTGTATCGACATGGTATTTGCAAGATTTACTGACAATATAAGCTATCACAAATATATTTCCTCCTTTTCCTATCATAAGCCAATTTTAATAAAAATTTTCAATAATGATAATTAAATTTCATCTTGTAATGTATAAAAAGCCTTTAGTACTTAAAATGGTATGTAGTAAATTGTACTATCTTTTGACTAATAAATTGTTAATATATGATATGGAAAAAAAAATCAAAAATTGCACCAACTTTTTCTATGTTTTAGTATAAATAAGAAGTGTATAACTCAATTGCTTCTAATTTAAGTATTATATCTTGTGTTTATAGTATTATGTCTTGTGTTACGACATAGTCGATACTGCTGTATCTTTTTTTATTGTAGTTTTATTTTGTTTTGATTTAATTTTCATTTTAAATCCTATTTTATTTTATTATTTTTATTTATATGTTTATTTTTATTATTTTATTTCTGTCATTATTTTTTTCTTAGTCTTATTTATATTTTTATTCTTATTTTAATTCAAGTTTTATTATTATTTCTCATTTTAATTTCTTTTTCTAATTGGGATTTTTTTTTTTTTTTTTGTTATTCAAATTTTTATTTAAATTTTGCCATTGTTTTTATTTTAATACCACTTTTATTACCAATTTAATTTTAATTCTTGTTCTTTTTATTCTTTTTAATGTTTACTTTAATTATAAGCTTTACTTTAAGTTTTAGTTGGTTTTCTGTTTGTTAATTTATTTATTTCTTTTTTGTGCATTTTTCCTTATGTTTGGTAAATTATGTTTTTATAGGTGTAGTAAAAACAAATCCATTATTTTTGCATGCAATTGAAGGCTTTATTTACCATAGTTAAAATGATCCGATTTAGATCAAATATGCACCGTTTTGATCGACAACTTGTTACCATTTTGAAGTTAATATTATTGTGCCTCTCTCATAAAAACCCTCGTCCCTATTGGCAAAGTACTGGGAGAGACGATTTTCAAATGCTTCCCTTGAGGCGAAGTTCTCACCAGCAAAATCATTCGCCATAGACAGAAACAGGTGGTAATCACTTGATGCCAGGTCCGGACTTTAAGGTAGATGCATAAGAACCTCCCAAGCAAGCTACGTTAGCTTCTGACGAGTCACTATCGATGTGTGTGGCGTTGTCCTGTTGGAACACAATTCCTCTCCTATTGGCCATAGCTGACCGCTTCTGGGTGATTGCTTCCTTCAGACGGTGCAATTGTTGACAGTACAGGTCCGAATTATAGAGTTTATCCGCTACGGAGCAGCTAATAGTAGATGACTCTCTGCCAATCCCACCAAAAACACAGCAAAACCTTCCTGGTCGTCAATCCGGCCTTGGCCAACTTTTGCGCCGGCTCATCCCGATTCGACCACGACTGTTTTTACTTGACGTTGTCGTAAGTGACCCACTTTTCATCACGTCACCATCCGCTTCAGAAATGGGTCGATGTTGTTGCGATTCAGCAGCGATACGCAAATGGAAATTCGATCCATGAGATTTGTTTGCGTTAACTCGTGTGGTAGCCATACATCGAGCTTCTTTTTGTATCCAGCCTTATTCAAGTGGTTCCAATCGGTTTTTTGTGCAATGTTTAGCTCCTGGGCAATCGAAACCGTGCTTACATGACGGTCTGACTCGACGATTTCCATGATTTTATCGACATTTTCGACAATTGGCCTTCCAGAGCTTGGTGCATCTTTGACATCCAAATTACCGGAACGGAATCGACGAAACCGAAATGTTTTTATTTTATATTTTTTAATTTGTATTTCTATTTTTAGTTGAGTTTTTTTTCTATTTGAAATTTTAATTTTAACAACTTAAATATTTTATTATTTTTATTTTTGTCATTTTTAATTTTTGTTCTTATTTTTAATTATAAATAAAAACAAGAAACACATAATATTCAGTTCTTTATTTTTAATAATATTTCTATTTTTATTTCTTTTAGTAATATTTTATTTTTATTGTTTTTTTATTTCTAATTCTATTTGGAATTATATTTTTGTTTTTATATTTTCATTTAAATTTTCACCGTAGTTTTTTTTAAATCAAAATATTATAAAATATTTTTATTAAAAATATTTTAAAATATTTTTTATTTAGTTTAATTTTTACTTATATTTTTCACTTACTTTATTTTTTAAGTTTTGTAGTCATTCTTATTTCTCGTTTTAGTTTTATTTCTATTTTATTTTGGTTTTATTTTTTCTTAATTTTTATATATATTTTTATTTTTATTATTGTTTTTTTATTATAATTTTATTTTTACTTATATTTTTATAGTTTTTATTTTTATTTTAATTGTTTATAATTATTCTTATGCTATTTTATAATTATTTTTATTATTTTTAGTATAGGCTTTCATTTTTATTTTTCATTGTATGTATTTATTATTTATAATTTTTGAATTTTTAAAAGTTTTTCTTATATTTGCTTTTGCTTTTGTGTTACACGTATACATGAACACTAGGGCGTAACAATAGAAAAATTGATTCAAAAACTGGGTGACTAAAAAAGAATTTGATATTTTTTTTTTTGTTTTTTTTAGCCCATACCCTACTCAATGCATAGTCTACTCAATTACTACTAAAACGCTACATACACTCTTTGGAAAATTTTTGAAACCCTGTCGCATTGAATCCGGGTTGCTGCGTTTGGCTGTTTCGTTATTTTTTAATACATTGCAATGACGTAACTTCAGTAGTTTGGATGCTATGCGGCAAAAATTGCAAAAAATCGATTTTTTGCGTTTACAAAAGGTGACAGAGGTGGGCCGGTATGGGTTAAAAAAACAAAAAAAAAAGTATCCACATTTTTTTCACCCATTTGCTAAGGATTTTTGATCAGCAAAAAAAGTTTGAGAGTGTTATTCCCTAATGAACACTTATCTACTTTATGTGTGTTTAATGTTCTTATTATTTTGGTGTTTTTTTTTTTGTTTCTTTTATAAAATCTATGAAAGCGCCTTTAGTAACCAAATTATAATTCTGCTACCTCCGCGACCTAATGACTTCATGATTAATCAGTTTTGTCCTTTGTTTTTGTCGGATAACATTCTGCAATGCTTATACTTAACAAGTAATTGTTCCATGCAACGAGGTTGTATGATTGTTATTTTAATTCATAGAGCGGATCTTTCCATGGCCTATCGACGTCATAAATTTGTTATTTATTTTTCTCTTGAAGACTAAGAACCAGATAGGAATGGCGAATCATATTTGTTACGGTAAAATCTTTACTCAACGAGTAGTAATTCCATGCAACAAATTTGTAGCTTCGTTGCAATAAGCAGATTCTTTCGCATCCCGATGACATCGTTATTTATTTATTTATTTATGTTTTATTTTTATCTTTTATCATAAGTACAAAGAATTAGTGTTATCTTAACTGTGGTATCATTACTATTCTCTTTGCATCTACACTCAGCGAGTATTTTTTTTTTAATTTTTTTTTAAATCGGCGAGTAAAGACGTAACGCTGTCACGTCAAAAATTATTTATGTAAATTAAGTATATGTGCTTATATCTTATTTCATGTTCTTTTGTACACGCACTATTAAAACACCAACCGTAGCAAGTTTACTGCTTAAGTCTTTCGTTTTATGGAGCCATTTTATGTATTGTCATGCTCTTTTGAATATCAATTAAGTAATTTTACTGCGCTGCAGGGACATTAAATTCATATCAATCTCCAACTTAATCGGCTATATTAACACTACCAACAACTACATTATTTTTAATATCTTCCTTTATTATTGCCGCTTTTATGGTTTGAGTTCAATTAAAAACTATGTCGTTCCTATGAATAGCATCATGAATGCATAAATTACAAAAAACTAAATTAAATTTACTAAAACCTGATTGAAGAACATTTTTTCCAGATAGTTAGCATATTTTTTGCAATCTATCATATATGTTGGCTGCTATTTATATGCCATTGAAAGAACAACTCAACTCTACTCAACTCAATACGTTCCGCTTCATCATCATTTTTAACGACTCACGCATGCGCCGCTTTTATTCATTAATCATCGATTGAAATCTGTTGTGTGCTGCACATGAGGTTCAAATATGTATTTAGACTAAGTTAACTTAATACAACACAATCACACAAACACACATACACTCACCTTTATCAATGTACATTCAAGTATTAAACCTTGCAAAGCGTTCACGCCCAATAGTAAAGTTATCAGCGATATCAACGCACACATCAGTTAAAGAACATTTATGGCACAGACATGAAAGAAATAGTAAAAGAAGTAAAAGAAGTAAAAGAAGAAGAAGTAGCAGGAAAAGAAGAAGAAGAAAACGATGTAGTAAAATAAGCGGCAGCTTCAGCACTTAAAAAATAGTGTTAGTTATCAAGATTGGCGAATAAAATAAAAGTATCAGAACTAAAATACGTGGGCAAAATCCAGGAAGAGGTGGTAAACATGAAAGACATCCTTTGGCTAACAAAACGCACACACATGAATGGAGCAAAAATATATAGCTGGATGAGTGCAAAATAAATTTCATTTGAATCCAATAAATGAATCAGTTTCAATGGCAATTTCAACGCTTTTTCACACCATTGCAGCGATTTTCTTCTGCATGTATTCGACATATTCTGCTCTGCCTTCATTAATTTTATCAAACGCATCTAAGGTTTAAGCCTTAAGAGTAGCATAGTTAGAGAATGAGCCAAGACTATAAATGATGTGTGTTTGTATGTGTCTATGCGTTGTATATATTTCTAGATGCAAGAAGCTACAACGTGACGCTAGTTAAAGACGTCTTGCATTTCATAAAAATTATTAAAGGAATGCACAATAACAGAGAAAAAAACGCCCGCCAAAACCTATTATTAGAATACAATGAATACAATGAGAAGAAAGAATAGTAGGCATAACGAAGAAGTAGGTGTAGATGGCTTTGCAGCAGAGAGAGGCACATGGAAAATTTAACTTTTCTCTAGTTAATGGAATTAACTTTCTCATGTGTCGGTTTAAGAGTGCGTGGTTTTATCTTATCCCAGTCTTTCTTCTTGTTTTTACTGTTACGAACATGTCCTGTGGCTATATTTCGCTCAATCACAGAAAAACTGCCTTCTAACAACGCTATTTTGGGATTTCTGAGCTTTGAATGGCTTTATATGTAGATAAAATAACGATTGGACGTACGTCCAACTAACAATCGAACTTCGAAAAGGTTCCACTTTCGAGATTATTACAGATGTCTACCTCGATATAACTTCCAAGATACTTGTGAACACAAGATGGAAATTTTGTACCTCTATAATATCTTGTAGGTTAAGCTTATGTTGCTTATGTAGCTACAAGAAACTTTTACAGGATTTTCCAAAATAAGGAAAATTTCAACATCTATACATTTGGCATCCGAATTTTTTTATTTTTAAAATTTTTCGGAACTTTAGCTTTAAACTAATCTTTTTAAATTTTACGTTTTTAAACTTTTAGGGAATATATGTTTTGTTTTTTTTTTTTTTGTAAAAACACCTAAATCCAACGAAAAAAATAAAATGGTAAGAACGGTATGTTGGCAACCTTGGAAATCCAACACTTTTTTTAACAAAAATCAAACATATTAGTATAGACTTATTCTAGCCACTCCGAATGAGAAATACCACCATGATCAAAAAGTTCCCGGAATTTATTCAGGAAATTAAAACTACAAGATTATACATCAAAATCGACATTGTCCCCTTCAAAGTACTCCCCATCGACTGCAACGCACTTATTCCAGCGCTCGATCAAATCCTCGAAACATTTTTTAATATTTAATATTTAATATTTAATATTTAATATTTAATATTTAATATTTAATATTTAATATTTAATATTTAATATTTAATATTTAATATTTAATATTTAATATTTAATATTTAATACTTAATATTTAATATTTAATATTTAATATTTAATATTTAATATTTAATATTTAATATTTAATATTTAATATTTAATATTTAATATTTAATATTTAATATTTAATATTTAATATTTAATATTTAATATTTAATATTTAATATTTAATATTTAATATTTAATATTTAATATTTAATATTTAATATTTAATATTTAATATTTAATATTTAATATTTAATATTTAATATTTAATATTTAATATTTAATATTTAATATTTAATATTTAATATTTAATATTTAATATTTAATATTTAATATTTAATATTTAATATTTAATATTTAATATTTAATATTTAATATTTAATATTTAATATTTAATATTTAATATTTAATATTTAATATTTAATATTTAATATTTAATATTTAATATTTAATATTTAATATTTAATATTTAATATTTAATATTTAATATTTAATATTTAATATTTAATATTTAATATTTAATATTTAATATTTAATATTTAATATTTAATATTTAATATTTAATATTTAATATTTAATATTTAATATTTAATATTTAATGTTGGCAACCTTGGAAATATTTAATATTTAATATTTAATATTTAATATTTAATATTTAATATTTAATATTTAATATTTAATATTTAATATTTAATATTTAATATTTAATATTTAATATTTAATATTTAATATTTAATATTTAATATTTAATATTTAATATTTAATATTTAATATTTAATATTTAATATTTAATATTTAATATTTAATATTTAATATTTAATATTTAATATTTAATATTTAATATTTAATATTTAATATTTAATATTTAATATTTAATATTTAATATTTAATATTTAATATATAATATTTAATATTTAATATTTAATATTTAATATTTAATATTTAATATTTAATGTTGGCAACCTTGGAAATATTTAATATTTAATATTTAATATTTAATATTTAATATTTAATATTTAATATTTAATATTTAATATTTAATATTTAATATTTAATATTTAATATTTAATATTTAATATTTAATATTTAATATTTAATATTTAATATTTAATATTTAATATTTAATATTTAATATTTAATATTTAATATTTAATATTTAATATTTAATATTTAATATTTAATATTTAATATTTTATATTTAATATTTAATATTTAATATTTAATATTTAATATTTAATATTTAATATTTAATATTTAATATTTAATATTTAATATTTAATATTTAATATTTAATATTTAATATTTAATATTTAATATTTAATATTTAATATTTAATATTTAATATTTAATATTTAATATTTAATATTTAATATTTAATGTTTAATATTTAATATTTAATATTTAATATTTAATATTTAATATTTAATATTTAATATTTAATATTTAATATTTAATATTTAATATTTAATATTTAATATTTAATATTTAATATTTAATATTTAATATTTAATATTTAATATTTAATATTTAATATTTAATATTTAATATTTAATATTTAATATTTAATATTTAATATTTAATATTTAATATTTAATATTTAATATTTAATATTTAATATATAATATTTAATATTTAATATTTAATATTTAATATTTAATATTTAATATTTAATATTTAATATTTAATATTTAATATTTAATATTTAATATTTAATATTTAATATTTAATATTTAATATTTAATATTTAATATTTAATATTTAATATTTAATATTTAATATTTAATATTTAATATTTAATATTTAATATTTAATATTTAATATTTAATATTTAATATTTAATATTTAATATTTAATATTTAATATTTAATATTTAATATTTAATATTTAATATTTAATATTTAATATTTAATATTTAATATTTAATATTTAATATTTAATATTTAATATTTAATATTTAATATTTAATATTTAATATTTAATATTTAATATTTAATATTTAATATTTAATATTTAATATTTAATATTTAATATTTAATATTTAATATTTAATATTTAATATTTAATATTTAATATTTAATATTTAATATTTAATATTTAATATTTAATATTTAATATTTAATATTTAATATTTAATATTTAATATTTAATATTTAATATTTAATATTTAATATTTAATATTTAATATTTAATATTTAATATTTAATATTTAATATTTAATATTTAATATTTAATATTTAATATTTAATATTTAATATTTAATATTTAATATTTAATATTTAATATTTAATATTTAATATTTAATATTTAATATTTAATATTTAATATTTAATATTTAATATTTAATATTTAATATTTAATATTTAATATTTAATATTTAATATTTAATATTTAATATTTAATATTTAATATTTAATATTTAATATTTAATATTTAATATTTAATATTTAATATTTAATATTTAATATTTAATATTTAATATTTAATATTTAATATTTAATATTTAATATTTAATATTTAATATTTAATATTTAATATTTAATATTTAATATTTAATATTTAATATTTAATATTTAATATTTAATATTTAATATTTAATATTTAATATTTAATATTTAATATCTAAGGTTTAAGCCTTAAGAGTAGCATAGTTAGAGAATGAGCCAAGACTATAAATGATGTGTGTTTGTATGTGTCTATGCGTTGTATATATTTCTAGATGCAAGAAGCTACAACGTGACGCTAGTTAAAGACGTCTTGCATTTCATAAAAATTATTAAAGGAATGCACAATAACAGAGAAAAAAACGCCCGCCAAAACCTATTATTAGAATACAATGAATACAATGAGAAGAAAGAATAGTAGGCATAACGAAGAAGTAGGTGTAGATGGCTTTGCAGCAGAGAGAGGCACATGGAAAATTTAACTTTTCTCTAGTTAATGGAATTAACTTTCTCATGTGTCGGTTTAAGAGTGCGTGGTTTTATCTTATCCCAGTCTTTCTTCTTGTTTTTACTGTTACGAACATGTCCTGTGGCTATATTTCGCTCAATCACAGAAAAACTGCCTTCTAACAACGCTATTTTGGGATTTCTGAGCTTTGAATGGCTTTATATGTAGATAAAATAACGATTGGACGTACGTCCAACTAACAATCGAACTTCGAAAAGGTTCCACTTTCGAGATTAATATATATTTAATATTAATAATATTTAATATTTAATATTTAATATTTAATATTTAATATTTAATATTTAATATTTAATATTTAATATTTAATATTTAATATTTAATATTTAATATTTAATATTTAATATTTAATATTTAATATTTAATATTTAATATTTAATATTTAATATTTAATATTTAATATTTAATATTTAATATTTAATATTTAATATATAATATTTAATATTTAATATTTAATATTTAATATTTAATATTTAATATTTAATATTTAATATTTAATATTTAATATTTAATATTTAATATTTAATATTTAATATTTAATATTTAATATTTAATATTTAATATTTAATATTTAATATTTAATATTTAATATTTAATATTTAATATTTAATATTTAATATTTAATATTTAATATTTAATATTTAATATTTAATATTTAATATTTAATATTTAATATTTAATATTTAATATTTAATATTTAATATTTAATATTTAATATTTAATATTTAATATTTAATATTTAATATTTAATATTTAATATTTAATATTTAATATTTAATATTTAATATTTAATATTTAATATTTAATATTTAATATTTAATATTTAATATTTAATATTTAATATTTAATATTTAATATTTAATATTTAATATTTAATATTTAATATTTAATATTTAATATTTAATATTTAATATTTGATATTTAATATTTAATATTTAATATTTAATATTTAATATTTAATATTTAATATTTAATATTTAATATTTAATATTTAATATTTAATATTTAATATTTAATATTTAATATTTAATATTTAATATTTAATATTTAATATTTAATATTTAATATTTAATATTTAATATTTAATATTTAATATTTAATATTTAATATTTAATATTTAATATTTAATATTTAATATTTTATATTTAATATTTAATATTTAATATTTAATATTTAATATTTAATATTTAATATTTAATATTTAATATTTAATATTTAATATTTAATATTTAATATTTAATATTTAATATTTAATATTTAATATTTAATATTTAATATTTAATATTTAATATTTAATATTTAATATTTGATATTTAATATTTAATATTTAATATTTAATATTTAATATTTAATATTTAATATTTAATATTTAATATTTAATATTTAATATTTAATATTTAATATTTAATATTTAATATTTAATATTTAATATTTAATATTTAATATTTAATATTTAATATTTTATATTTAATATTTAATATTTAATATTTAATATTTAATATTTAATATTTAATATTTAATATTTAATATTTAATATTTAATATTTAATATTTAATATTTAATGTTTAATATTTAATATTTAATATTTAATATTTAATATTTAATATTTAATATTTAATATTTAATATTTAATATTTAATATTTAATATTTAATATTTAATATTTAATATTTAATATTTAATATTTAATATTTAATATTTAATATTTAATATTTAATATTTAATATTTAATATTTAATATTTAATATTTAATATTTAATATTTAATATTTAATATTTAATATTTAATATTTAATATTTAATATTTAATATTTAATATTTAATATTTAATATTTAATATTTAATATTTAATATTTAATATTTAATATTTAATATTTAATATTTAATATTTAATATTTAATATTTAATATTTAATATTTAATATTTAATATTTAATATTTAATATTTAATATTTAATATTTAATATTTAATATTTAATATTTAATATTTAATATTTAATATTTAATATTTAATATTTAATATTTAATATTTAATATTTAATATTTAATATTTAATATTTAATATTTAATATTTAATATTTAATATTTAATATTTAATATTTAATATTTAATATTTAATATTTAATATTTAATATTTAATATTTAATATTTAATATTTAATATTTAATATTTAATATTTAATATTTAATATTTAATATTTAATATTTAATATTTAATATTTAATATTTAATATTTAATATTTAATATTTAATATTTAATATTTAATATTTAATATTTAATATTTAATATTTAATATTTAATATTTAATATTTAATATTTAATATTTAATATTTAATATTTAATATTTAATATTTAATATTTAATATTTAATATTTAATATTTAATATTTAATATTTAATATTTAATATTTAATATTTAATATTTAATATTTAATATTTAATATTTAATATTTAATATTTAATATTTAATATTTAATATTTAATATTTAATATTTAATATTTAATATTTAATATTTAATATTTAATATTAAATATTTAATATTTAATGAGCTGTCAAAAAACGCAAATTACTCAAGAAAAGTTGAAATATTTTCGACTTTGCTTGCGTAACGAGTAAACGGACGCATATGCAAATGCAGTAAATGAACTTTCGTCTGTAAGCTTTCACATATTTCTATTGCATTGACGGACGCATATGCAAATGCAGTGAATGAACTTCCCGCTTAAGTCTGCGATTTATAGTTGTGGAAAACGAGCTGCGGTTCTTTCAATATTTTGCATGTATTTTCCAACAACAAAGATCGTCGGCCACAACGATTTTTGATTCTGTTTAGGCTCTCATTTTGGGTTAAATGTCAAAACAGACGTAACGATTGCAAACGTTCGGCAAGTTGCAATCGTCTTGTTTCGTATATGGTATGGTATAATTCATGGTATAATAATACAAGGTAGCATTGACAACTGTGTATTTTCTCTTCTGCAAGAAAACATCTCCTGTCAAAAACAGCTGTTTGTGAAAATACTGCTGAGGTTGTTTTTTTTTTACTTCAACGTTTCCAACATTGTTTGTGTTTTCAATGGCGGATTGTGAGCGCTCTCTTTTTGAGTATATTTTTCGACAGGAGATGTTTTCCCTAGCAACTGTCAATGGTACCTTGTATTACTATACCATGGGTATAATCATAGAGGTAAACTCGCTAGATGAGAGCGTACTGCCGCGAATGTCAAAACGAAGTTGACAACTCATATAAAATCTCGAAGATATGAGAACGACAAGAGAAAGGAAGAATTGGCGAAAGGTAAACGAAGTTAAACAGTTGACGCTGTCTTGTTGTATTAATTAAAAATTGTATTAAATTATTATTTTTTCGTGTTTTTATTGATATTAAACTAATTTAAAATTATTTCCAGCCAAACATCATTGAAAATTAAATACATAAAATATTAACTGCAAGCAGGGAGCACAACTAAACAACAACAAAAGTACAGCAGTTAGTACACAGCTGATTTTGAGAATATCAGCAGTAATGAAAAAGAGAGCACAATCAGCGCTGCACCCATGGTATAATAATACAAGGTAGCATTGACAACTGCTTATTTTCTCTTCTACAAGAAAACATCTCCTGTCAAAAAAAACTGTTTGTGCAAATGCATCTGCAGCTGCTTATGTTGTTGTTTTTTTTTTCACTTCAACGTTTTCAACATTGTTTGTGTTTTCAATGGCGGATTGTGAGCGCTCTCTTTTTGAGTATATTTTTTGACAGAAGATGTTTTCCCAAGCAAATGTCAATGCTACCTTGTATTATTATCCCATGCGCTGCACCTACCTCTATTATTATACCGTTTCGTCTATTTTGATTAGGCCTTATATATAGATAACAACACAAGCAACAACAACTCGGAGATATATTCGTATGCGTTCTCAACTTCGGCTCCACAACAACAAAAATTACAACAACAACAACATAAGCAGCAACTGATGCATTAATTTTTTCATACAAAAATTAGAGATTTTTCGTCTTAGATTTTTACATTTTGTAACTTTATTAGAGAAGTGACAAGTGATTAAAGACAAAATCCAAACTATACATTCGTTTCATTTGCCATATAACTCATATTTTGGCATATAGTTTATCTTTCTACGATGAATATTACGGGGGGTATTTATACCCCAAAGAGTCAACAAAAAACGTTACGTGCTGTTACTTCCCCTTGAAAAAATCTGCTCAAATGAGCCCATACAAAGTGCGCTGTAAGACGTATTCTACTTTAAAAAAAAAAAAAAAAAAAAAAATCAAGCAACTATAGGTCATCATAACAATTACGGTTTAAGGCAAACAAATTTAATAAAATAAATTTTTTTATATTTATACCATTTTTTATATTAATAAACACAATTATTTTTATTTTTTGCGTTGCATATACAAATAAATACTTTAAATTTAAGATTAATATTCTTAACGCAGACGAAGCAGCGGGTAGTTACTAGTTACTTATAGTTTTTTAATAAAACTTAATAATATTAATAATTTCCAAATAAACTTGTTTTCTACAAAAACCACTTTTAGTCCAAATTGAATGTATCTATTGGCCCAATGGTTAGATAACTTACCCAACATATATTAACTACATTCCAAAGTTCACAAAAAAACCCAACGGGATTTCCAACGGAAAATGGGTTAACGCATTATTAATGCATTTTCTGTCTTTGACTTATTCATCCATTTCTTGACAGTTACGGTGAAAAGTTCAATTAAGGAATCCCCAAATATTTTTATGGCGGCATTGCATCAAATTCCCACTTTTTTTAACTTCGGCCATATAATATTGTATAAGAGGCATTGTAAATATTAACATAGCACTGAGGAAGGTCAGTACTGTCGAGCGGTTGACAAATAAGACCCCATAGGCGGAGACGGAAATACAACTTATTTTGGAATGTAACGATGTCAATTGCAGCTTAGAAAATACATTTTATTCAAATAAACTACTTTAAAAGCAAATCTCTTAACAATACATACCTCATGTTCTAATACAAGCATATATCGAGTATCTTGAATGCGTCTTCTTTTGTAAGCATGTCTGGCCAAATGCAATTCAAAGTCTAGCAGTTGTGCTTGAAAACGTTGTCGCTCCATATGAAGCATATCCGCCGCATACGATATGATGCAAATTTCCAAAAATTCTAAGATTATGCTGACAATAGACCACTTCTACGGCGATTTGCTATACTCAGATGTGTTGCGAAGATACAACATCCAATACCACCGTATATTTCACCGCAACTCAAAAACAATCGACTGTAAAGACAGATCAAAAATGGCGCAGCACATTCGGATATTTTAAAATAAAGCTTTTGAATCAGGTGTTCAATTTTTATTAATTTAAGTGGAAATTTTGGTGGCTTTCCAGGTGCTCTTACAAGCAATCTTAAATAATCACAGAGAAAATTGTTCAGAGCTCTATAAAAATGCGTTATGGCAACAATACATAACAAGTGGGCGTGGTAGCAAAGTTCATAGCTTATGATATAAAAATTAAACGGCATAAATGTCACAGGTTTTACAGACCATTTTGCCAGAAGTGAAGTCATTGAGGAGAAAATAATGAATAGCCAACGCAAGGAGATAATGCTAATTTGTGTCCTATTTAAATAATAACTGCAATCACACAATTGTCTTATATATGCATCAATCCTTCGGAATTCAATAATGATGATTTTAATGCGTTCTTGATTCTTCCTCAGAGTCTTCACTATAATCACATTTGAGGAATAAATCATAAAAAAACTAAGATCCTGGAGAATTACACTCTGGGTATGAAAAGGTTTATTGCTTTTAGAGAACCATTCTCGCGCAGCACCATTAATATAAGCTATAATTGCGAGCCAAGAGTAATAGTAGGTAAATTGTAGCATTATAGAAGAATATACTTTAAGAAATTTTTCAAATTTTGTCCCATTACTTTTGTTGTTTAGTGATTTCAATCGAAAATTAATACATCCCCGAAATTGTGCTATATAGTAAATTGTATACCATATAACCAATGATGTGTGACGCAATTTTAGATGTTTACTCACTGTAGAAAACATTCTTTTTGTGGTGGTATTACGCTGTTCTGCAAAAATAAATGGAAAAAAAATTCATTAAGTTTGTTTACACTATAGTAAATGTAGATATTTTTGGAAACGGGCTTACCTTCCAATGTCTTAATTACACTTTATTACAATCGAGATATGATCGTATCGTATTATTCTTCAAATTTAATGTTTTGAATTCAGTATCAAAAATTTCATAACAACCAGCATATGGCCAGAGTTCAGCGACAATTATTTTTGAGAATTTTGGTTCTTATACCAGAAGTCGAAAATGTGTAAACAATAAGTGGAGTGGCGGAGGAAGGGGTAGCAAAAAATTGCTGCATTACAGAAATGAAATGTTGTAGCATTATTACCTAAGCAATTAAATTATAATGCAATAGTGCTTTTAGTTATCATGCTATAAGTTTAACCCTGGAGTTGCGTGGATTGTCAAGTGAGTAAGATACTTGACGAATAAGTGTCATTTTTAAGAATATTGAAAATGATACAAATCTTGTTTTTAATGTATTAATATTGACAAATATTTTGCGTTACAAACGTTTATTTATTGAGCGAATTCATGTAAACCCTCTACTGCACGCATTATGATCCAGCTAAGAAAAAAATTTTTTTTTTGTTGGATTTATATTTTAAGTGAAATAGTTAGATACGTAAAGAAAATTTTTTTCAGAAAAGTAGGTCCATTTTTAAATAAAAAAAAAAAAATTTGCCATCCATGCAAATGCATTCGTATGCATTCCTAGACCTTATTTTTTTCAACCTTAAAAATAATTGCCATGTATGGTGCTTTTATTAATTTTAAACTTATATTTTATTGTCAATATCGCCTCTAGCCGTTCCCAAAATAAGGTAAGTTGCCTTCCTTGAACGCACCAAGTTCGGTATCCTTCCCGCTACAAACTAACAACACGCACTGATAAACTAAACTGTCATTTTCTTTGCAGCTGTGCAATATAAAGTGACAACAATATTCGCCACATAATCACAAGTGTCTACTAATTCATTTTAATAATTGTTCTTTTTCGTAACTGCTAATATCCGTTGGACATTCGTAATTTAAAATGAAAAGCCATATATGGCTTTCAGTGCAGTAGAGGGTTAAAGCAATATAATTATTCATGAACATAAACATAACAAAGTAATTCATATTCATATTACAGTTTAGTAACAAAAATAGTATTTATATTATAAATCAATATGATGCGTGAAATTAGTCATCGATGATATCATTACTGGTGTGTGTTTCGATGCAAGTTGGACACATATGCTCTACGTGTTCATTTGTAATTTGTCACATGTTCAAAAGAGTAGTTTGTCACATGAAGTACTATAAAACACTTTTTGGAGCGCCTGTTTTGCCTTCTGGTGCACAATCCACAAAAACCATTATTTTCAGGCTGGTGAGGTAGATATAATTATATGGTGCAATACGCTACATAGTTTTCTTTAATGTATCAGGTAAGGTTTTTATGACTTTCCGATTTAAAATGTGTGGACTTATCAGATCACGGTCAACTTCTTTAAGAACTAGTAAGAAATGATCTTCGACTGTGCCGAAGTTAAAATACCCTAATGGCCGAACCAAAGTATATTCAAAGTCTTAAGCAATCAATTTAATGTTTATCTGTAAAAACACTTTCGTCATGGTTTTAACAGAAAATATTCGCTTTTGTTTTGACGTGACGAAGATACGTTTTACCGCGCAGGTTTCCAAAAAGGTTGAAAAATGCATTTTTTCAAAATTCATCGGCGTTGCATTGAATTGTTACTCGCTGAGTATAAGAGCTATGACTAAAAAAATAGTACGACCGTAAAGGCTAATTCTTGGACTTTATTATAAAAACAAAACAAAAATTCAAAACGTCATCGGGACGCAGTGGGAGCTACTTGAGCAACACAACTGAAAATTTGTTACATGGAATTATTACTCGCTAAGTATTAGTGCTAGGATTAAAAATAAGATGCAACAACAAAGGCCTGTTCTAAGCCCTCACAAAAAATTCTTGATGTTATGGGGACACAGAGAGAGCCGCTCAAAGATCGAAAATGCAACATGCATGCTGCAGCGTTGCATTGAATTTTTACTCGGTGAGTATATTAGCTATGATAAATGTTTGAAAACGAAAATGAAGGATTTATACTTGGCCTAACGACAAAAATCAAAAAAAAAATTCCGACGTCGCCAGACAGTGAATATAGCAGCTTTTGTAACAGAAATGTAATATCGTTGCGGTAAATTTTGTTTAACGAAAGCATAGATGTGTTATTACGCCTCACAACTAAATTATAGAAAAAATTCTTGTCATCATGATTTCAGGGTGGCAACCACATATTGCAGCAAAAATGCTACAACCATGAAAAAACGTTGCATGGAATTTTAACTCTGTGACTACTGGCGTAAAGGTTAATTGTAAGAAACGAAAATGAAGGTGGAGTCTTCCAACACTAACACCAACACCAACATCAACATCAACATCAACATCAACATCAACATCAACATCAACATCAACATCAACATCAACATCAACATCAACATCAACATCAACATCAACATCAACATCAACATCAACATCAACATCAACATCAACATCAACATCAACATCAACATCCACATCAACATCAACATCAACATCAACATCAACATCAACATCAACATCAACATCAACATCAACATCAACATCAACAACAACATCAACAACAACAACAACATCAACAACAACAACATCAACAACAACAACAACAACAATATAGTTAGTTACGATTTCAACACTTCTTTCGTGCAACCAACACTGCTCACAAACAACAAAATACTCGTAACACAATGAAACCGGACTATGAAACTGGAAAAGAACTATGACATGAATTTAGAAATTAATTAAGGACAAAAATTAAGACAAACCTTTCCAAACTAGGAAAAGGATGCGGTATATTTGGGTATGTTTGATTAAATCAAGAATTTGGTCATGGAGGGAGTTTGGACATGAAATAGGAGTAGAAAGAAACACCTTCACGTCAAAAACTACGGGTGTGTCCAGGACGCAGCCAACTCTTTTTTTTATAAAGTAAAGATAACACTAATTTTTCTATTTGAAAACAATAATTTAAAGTTGAAGCCTCTAAGTAAATAAATTTCTTGAACTAAATTGCACAAAATATTTATTTCGAAAAAAAAAACTTAAAAAAAAAATATGTTGCCTTCCTCTCTATTTGAATATGATTTCAACCTATGCTAAGATTAAACTAAATATATCAGCGGGCATAGTCGCGCAATTAACAAAAGCTGCATGTTGTACTCTAGATGCTCAAATTTCTTCTACGATTCAATGATGAAGCCATGTCAAACGTTCCAGCAGCAAAAATAAATCCTAATGAACACAAAATGTCAGATACAAATTCTTAATGCGTCAACGTAAAACATTGCAACATATACACACACACGGATGTGGTGTACACTGAGCAGTTTACCCAGAGCATAAACTTACCGGCACGTTGAAAAAGCTAGAATAACGAGCGAAAAGTCACCAGAGAATCCAGCAGTGCACGAAAAAATAAAAATCAACGCTTATATATAATGAAAATTAACGACTTGACTGGGGCAAATAACTTTAAGACAACAGAAACCGAACGAATGCATTCAATGGGAACAAAACAGTGTCATGCGCTGCGCATGCGCAAAACTAATACGATTACGCAGAAGTTACACAAGATTCTGCCGAACAAGAACAACAACAGCCAACTAGAATGTTTTAGAACAGCAAACAACCAGCCTGGGGTAACATATAAACTAAGGCAGCAGCAGCAGTATCAGCAGCAAAATTTTAAGATTCAACAGAGATGTAACTCGATGACTCAGCGGCATTTAAAGCCACTGTAAAAGACATAAAATATATATAGCAAAAAACAAAAAAACTAAAAAACAAAAATCAAACGAATTGACCCAACAGGACGTCGTCGTAGACACGTCCTGCTCGTTGTTTGAATGGCTTACCGTCACTTTGCATCGGTCAGGGAGATTAACAATTAATGGTAATTATTTTAAATTAGCATTTCGATCTAACATGCATACAGCCAGTGAGCCTGCCAGCCAACCAACCAACCAACCAACACAACAGTCAGTCAAGATGGATGCATGTTGTTGCAGCAGCACACATGATGTCTTCAGCTGGGTACGCGGTAAGCAGTGATATTGTTTAATATCCGGTTTACGTTTAGAAAAAAGTGCAGCATTCTAATTCTACAACAGTTCATCTTAGACACATAGATTTCTACTACGTTTTATATGCTATGCTATGTGCTATGCTATGCGCTATGCACTGGAGAATGGTATGAAAATTGCGCAATTCACTGCACACAAGCACCGGGACTGATGAAGTGCTGAAGTTGCAATGATTTATACAATGATGCATGATGTAGGGCGCATCCAAGCAGCTGTATGCGTGCTGTATGTGTTCAGGAAGCCGTTTTAATTGAGCGGAACTTATAATACAAATAACCATATATGTAGTAGTTGTTGTTGTTGTTGTTGTTGTTGTTGTTGTTGTTGTTGTTGTTGTTGTTGTTGTTGTTGTTGTTGTTGTGGTTGCACTGATGCCGTAGGACATTTTATGCTTTCAGCATAATTGAAGCTGTTTGTCTTTCTTCGCTTTTGTGCCTGTATAAATTGGTTGGCAGTCGGACTGGCACTGCAACGAAGAAAAGTTGGCTCATTGATGATATTCCTCTGTATGTATGCAATCGCCAATTTAGATATCATTTAATTTGTAATTGGATTTGTTAGAATGTGTGTTTTTGATTAGTTAGGCGATGCCATGCGTTGTATTTTTTTTTTTTTGCATCTAGTTATTTGTTCTTTTTGCAGGAATTGCAAATGGAGCACTTAAGCGATTGCCTGATGTTAAGCAGAAAGGAAACACTTGAATTTTAAGGGCATTGGAGGATGCTTTAAAAAGTCTTACTTTATATAAAAAAAAAAAAAAACACAAAAAATAAATATTTTTCAAGTTTTTTTCTTAAATCTTTTGTTTCGAGGTGCTTAATCATATAACAGAGACACTCTAGTTTGAGCTGATGTTTTAGTTTGTTTAGATTTTGTAGCCACTGCACCAAAAGGTTGGGAGAACTGTGAGAATTTCTTTTATTTATTTATTTTGTTTTTTCATTCTTAATTCGAATAAGAGCACAATTATAACAAGTTTCATGACATAATTTTTTCTGTTGTTAAGATCAATTAAATATCTAAATAAAAATTTATAATTTGTCCCACTTACTAAGCATAGATTTATTTTTTGAAAAAATTCATAAATGTTAATTAATTTTTCAAACAATTTCTTTCAAAATAACATTTTTTTATTTGCATTCCTATGACTATAGAAAAAATCATTTTTAACTGCTTTTGAATTTTAAAAAAGAACTAAAATTTTTAAAAACAGCTTTTGAATTTGTTTATGGAGTCCCATTTTTACTTCCCTTCAAAACCTTAACATTACGTGTGAACTTTAAACTGCGACTTCCAGAATTGCAGTCAAGTCCAAAGAAGAAGCTTTTCAGAATTGGCATTCCAACAAGAATGCTGATACTAAAGGGCTACGCATTCAGGCTAGGAATCACTGGAATGGAGTTTTAAGGCGCAAAAAGTTTCTTCACAAATCTTGCTTCATAGAACAAGTTCTTTTCTGCTCTAAAGACTAAAGCACTATAGTCTTCGTCTATCGTAACTCTTTTAAAAAATGACTAAATCTTCACTGACCCCACTGATAAAGCGAGTCTGTCATCCCGCATCTCTCGAGAAATGCGGCTAGAAATTAGCCACTGCGTCTTGTTGAAAATGCATTTTCTGCAATTCAAGAGATATATTTTTAAACGTCATCAATTCAAAAGATCCTTGCAAATATCAATACCAACAAAGCCTCCAGTCCTGATGGTATACCACCAATTTTACTTGAAGCGTGTGCTCTTACACCAGATCGGCCTTTGTGCAATCTCTTCAACGTCTCCTACAGCTCCTGTCCTGTACAGATCCTGTCCCGTCCATCTTGTTGGAGGGTCGCAAATGTTCAGCCAGTACCTAAAAAGGGTGATGCTCTGTACACTCTAAGGTCATAGTAGGTGTAATAAACTTATATCTGATGAACTATCGGCAGCTTAATGAATTTCTCAGTGATCGCTAATACGGTTCATATATTATATATATGGTGTATATCCCTATAATATGGTAACCTTATGGCGTTCCTCACAGAAAAAAGGCGCCAATTTAATAATAATAAACTCGTAATTTTAGCCTTTGACAGAACTTCTTATGATCAAATTGTGTTGTGCGTGTTATTAAATGTTTTTACACAATTGATCGAGAAATGGACCTACTAGTTTTATGCTGACTCCGAACGGCTATTGTGCATGTTCTCAAGAAGCTTTACATTATTTTCTCTCTGAGGTTTGCCATTGTCTGCCGAACAGAAAAATTAATTCAATTGAAAAAATTTTCTGTGTCAGATGGAAATTGAACCAGGGTTCTCTGGAGTATGGGTAACGCACTCAAAGCACTGCGCAACGGCCGCCACGAAAGGTACCAATACGCTAATTTATTCGTGTAGAGCAAGATTGTTGCAGGAGTACTGCAAGGGTCGGTCCTATCTACAACTTTGTTTCTGGTTTTCATCATCGATCACCCGTTGACTGATAACCCAGTTCACTTGTTCGAATTCATTAAAAAAACGGCTGAGCTCTTTGGAAATTGAGAAAAAGGGGCAACATATTAATGGTATACTTCTTAATGACCTTGAACAAAATCTCTGATTAGGGTCTTGCTAATAGAATTCAGTTCTATGCAATCTACGCCCATTGTAGTCTATTAACATTGAAACGAATCAATTGCCAATTGCCCATTAGCGCCTCTTAAAACCAACGGAGCGCGGATTTCATGGAATCAGCAACTCTTGACATTCTGGGAATATCGATCAAATCTGATCTTCGCTTCATTTTTTGGACATATATGCCGAAAGAAGATCCAGGCTCCTAGGTTTTTTAAAATGTTGCAAAAGATATTTCACTCCAGCTGATCTTCGCATGATACATCAGTTGCTGAAAATGGAGTATAATTTGCACATTTATTCAGGGGATTTAAAACCTTATTTAGACCTTCTGTACCGAATTCAACATCGTGCGATATATTTAACTAGCTTTTCCCGGCGCGCGTTGCTGCACCCTGCAACTATATGGGAACATAAAAGGTGTATTCAAAACTTTACTTAAACTCATAGTTTGACACCACTGTTATTTTCCACTGCCCGTTACAGTTTCCCAGTAGCAGGAGATCACCAAATAGTAACTCCATTTTGAGTTTGTATGTAAGTATTGCTACTTTTACTTTCAAAGCTATTCGATAATACAAATTTTAACTGTATGGGCGGAGCCACAGCCTCTTATATAATGCTCATCCCAGTTTTCTAGTAGATGGACATTACCCTGTTTTAGTACAGTTGCCGACAGTAAGCATACAGACTAAATTACCAAAATGTAGCCCAATCGACGAAAACCGTAGGAAATATAGCATTTTTATTGATTTGTGGGCGGTAAAAGGGGGTGTGACAGAAATTTAAGCCATCTCGTACTTGAAAAAAATGTTCTGCCAAAAATTTCAGCTCTATCGGCTCAGTCATTTTGAAATTTCCAGCCAGACAGCGTTTTGCTTTTTGTATTTATATTTTGGATAAAGATTATAGGCTATAACTTTTGATTGGTAAGAGATACTAAGATAATTTTTTCTAATAAATCAATTTTTTAGCTTGTATATTTTTTCAAAAATATAAAACCACAATATTGGAAAAAAAAATTTTGTTCGAAAAAATCAAGGGGTAGGCCTTGCTTTTTGAATCACAAAAATGGTTTTTAATTTTTGCGTAAAATTGAAATCATTTTTGCTTATAAATGTTATAGTTTTTAAATAGAGTTAAAAATTTTCGAATTTGAATTTAAATTATTTTTACAACAAAAAGAAATTTTGAGCCTTTTTTTGAGGGAAAACTCCAAAATTTCAGACCTTTTTTGAAAAAAATATTTAAAATATATATACTCAACTAACGGTATTTTTGCAATAAAGTTTTCATAGTATTTTGATGAAGCTTTAAGACAAAAAAAATTTAACACAATATATAAAAAAGCAGCGGAGATATTTGAATCGAAAGTCACAAAATTGAATATCTGATTGTTTTTTTCGTAATTTTGTGTACGATGTTGCATTAAATATATCGTTGTAGTAAAATTTTTCATAGTTTTCAAGATATGTTCATGTTTTTGATATCAAAATAACGGAAGTTATTTTTATTTTACTAAATTTAAGAAATATTTTATATTTTGTAAATATTTGCACATGTAACCTAAGAAAACAACTAAAAATATGCGATTTTGTAAAAAATTTGTACTACAGCACCATCTGGTGTCCAAGGTGGTTCAAAGAAGATAGTGCTAAAAAACTCATCGTACCTGAAAACTACTATATACCAATTTTTATTCTAACCGCATGAGCGGTTTGGGAGTTTTAGGTGGTTTTGTAAAAAATGTGTACTATAGCGCCCTCTGGTGTTCAAGATAGTTCAAAAACGATATCAGTAGAACACTCAACGTACATGAAACCCACTGTATACCACTTTTCATTCTAATCGCATTAGCAGTTTATGAGTTTTAGGCAGTTTTGTAAAAAATTTGTACTACAGCGCCCTCTGGTGTTCAAGGTGGATCAAAATTGATAGCTCACAAACACGCACCGTACCAAAAAACTTCTATACACAAATTTTCATGCTAATCGAATGAGTAGTTTAGGAGTCTATTGCGGCCTTACAAACATAAGCTCCTTTTTTATATATATAGATAGGGGATGGATCATTTCATCTTCTCTCCACTCTTTTCGGATATTGACGCAATATTTTGTGCCTAAGCCTATTACATATGTAGTACCACCAATGGAAGTAAAAGACTTGACACCACCAGCACAAGTATTTCACAGATCCACTCGATCAGCTGTCAAAGCCCATTCCAATACTATTTTGGCTTTGTGCCTAAAAAAATATTGCATTACAGAGATAATTCGTTCTTCGATCGCAGAGTAGGATTGTAAAATAATTTTCCAACGAGCGTATTGCCTTAAGGCTTACAACTATAGTATGTAGGTTTAAAACAAAACTTCACCGACACTTCTCAATCTTTCCAGCCTTAAACTAAACTACTACCGTTCTTCCGAATCAAGTCAATGCTTATGCATTTATTGGGTACATCCCTTGAGCGATGGTTTAGTCTTAAAAAAAAAAAGTCGAAGATTGTACACATAAACGTGGTCTTCCACATAACAGCACAAACAAAAAATCGCGAAATGGCGTCAAATCGCATGATCTAAGCAAGCAATTGACGTCGCCAAAACCTCAAATTACGCATTCTTTAAATTTTTCTCGCAATAAAGTCATAATGTGTGGTGTTGCCTAGCATGTAATGCCGTCTTGTTGAAACCTGATATCATCAAAGTCAAAATCTTAAATCGCAGGCTAAAAACAGTCTGCGATCATACGATCATAGTACTCCGCATTGACGAAAACTATAACATATTCATTGTTTTTAAAAAATACGGTCTGTTGATGCCTCCAGTCCATAATGCGCACTACACAGTGACTTTTTGTGGGTGTAACGGTCTATCTCTAATTATTTGAGTATTTTTGAAGCACTAATTGTGGAAGCTTGGCTTTTTTAAAGTACCCACCGTGCGAGAAATTGGCATCATTGCTGAAGATAATTTTGTTTGAAAAATCGTCCTTGACAGAATGTCGCCTCAGCACCCATTTGACTTATATCCTGCGTTGTAAATGGTCAGCAGACTTCAATTGTTAAGTGAATTAGACTTTATACGGAATTTAGTGTTGATCTCCATAGCGAGTCATAAGATTGCTGAGATCGTCGTGGAAATGACGTATTTGGTTTTTAAGACACACTTTTCACACTCATGGTTTTCACATAAAACAGTAGTATTTTTCACAGAGCGTACGTACATTACGATGATGTACAGACCTTTGCACATCCATTACATTCACTTTCTTTGCAATTGCATGCTAAAGAGAGCTATGATGATGAGTACCATGATCTACCCTTAAAACACGCAAAGTGGTCCTTCCAAATTCCCTACTTTTGTAATAGGCTCTACGAATTTTAGGGCATTGTTTGATGTAAAAAGGATTCATGTTCAACTAACGAAAGATTAATAAAATAACAATTGGAACGACAGGTATAAAAGACATATCGGGGATTACAACACTAAAGTTTTCAAACCAAGAAATAAATAGCTCTGTGAACAAGCAAAAATAATAAAAATACGCCCTGTACCTTACTTTGTTTTAGTTTTTTTACATGCGAATCAATGTAATAAACTATCAACTTTATTTATAACAACTATTATGCAACTTTAACCAGTCATTGAAGACCAAAAAAAATATCTTCATAATGATTTTGCAGGCTTATTTGAGAGATGCGTTACTTACGTGTCGTCATTTGCACTGATAGGATTCTTAGACTTGGCGCAAGTATCTTTTCTATCGATGTGAATATTTTTTTTTAAATGTTTGGCTTGCGAGAACAGTGAATATTTGCGGGTTGAAATTAAGGATATTTGAGCAGTATTCCTTTTTAATCTTGTTACTTTTCCAGCATAATTTTTTAAAAACATAAAAAATTAACAAAGCTTAGATATCGAAAATATAAAAACAAGGTACCCGAATTCCGAGTAATACCTGGCTTATCGACTGGTACATAATAATGTGTGTTAAATACATTTTGAAGTTCTGCTTAGAAATATTTTTCTTTTTTTAATCCAAAAATAGTAAATATTAAAATATCTAATAAAATCAATGCAAAAACATTTTTTTTTTTTTAGTTCAAAATCAACGTTTGCCCTATTTTAATTCTTAAGTTGTATTGAAAAGTATAATTTTTAATTTTTTATTTTTTTCATTTATTTATTTTATTTTTTTATGTTTTATTTTATTATTTTTTTTAATATTATAATTATTAATAGCTGATATACCCAATTTTACTCGGGTGCAAAAATATAAAATTTTGATGTGTATCCTCGTTTTAATATTTTTAAAAATCCAAATAATGAACAATAAGCTGCACTTAATTGGTTATTAAATTATTTTAAAGCTCATATTAAAGATCCATGTTTTTACCTTTTGATCGGAAAGACATATTAGTATAATTTTTTCAGATAAATTATTCTTGGAGCTTAACTAAACAAAAGGAATAAAAACAACTTTTAAAAAATTTATGACTTTAAAAAATCACTTAGGGTAAGGTCATGTTTTTTGATGACAGAAACAGTTAATAAATTTTTTTTGGAAAATTGAAAGCATTTTTGCTTTAAACGCTATGTGATGTAGTCGAAAATGCAATTTTTAGTTTTTATTATTCTAACAACAAAAACAACTTTTGTGTCATTTTTTGAGTAAAAAGTCAATAGTTTGGACCTTTTTTGAAAGAAATATTATAAATATATCCGCTAAGATAACGGTACCTTTAAAATTGTTTTTAATAAGTGCTTGAATTGAGTTTATCGTCGAAAAAAATATGAATGAAATATATTCAAAAACAACGGAGTTATTTTCATCGCAAGTAAAATTTACGAATTTCTGATAGTTTTTTGTTATTCTAAGGAAACGATGATAAGAAAAAGACGTTGTACCAGAAGTTTGTGCAATTTTAAAGATATGTAAATGTTTTTGATGCCAAAATAACAGGATTTCCTTAAAATTAATAAGTCGAGCATTTGTGCTGGAAAAAAATACGCTAGTAGTTAAATTTGCGTTATTTTTAAAGGGGCGGAAGAGGCGTGATCAAAAGTTAGTATGCCATAACCTAAGTTAGGATTCAAGTAATATGTGAGCCGAATTTGAGTTAAATCCGTTCAGCCCTTGTATAGCTGTGTGGAATAAGTTAGCAATTTTGAAATAATTCAATTAATCTTGCAAGTTCAAAGTGGGTAAGTTCGCTGCCTAAGTCTTTTGTTATCAAACACGATTGCATGATAAGTGTTTTTGCCTAACTAATGAGCCACAGGGAAAAAAATTGGGTTCCAAACATAAAAAGAAAACATATCTTAAACTACAGTGAACATCTGGTAAAAATTTTTAAATTTTCTTTCAGTAAAGTTCTCACAATTCCTTTAATACCCAGAAGATTTCATGCAATATAAAAATGTTAATGAAATAAAAATATTTGTTCCATCACGATAAATTTTTCAAGTTAGCGAAAAGTTGGTTACAATGCATGCACTGCATTGCTTTTCCTATTTTCCCTTGGTCTTGAAATAATAATCTAAATGAACACTTAATAATGAAAAAAAAAATAAAATCTGGAATTTCGTCCATTACAATACACTGACATGCAGCAACAACAATTTAAATTGTCTTGAAGACAAAGTGAACGCCAGGCACTGTCAGGACCATGTCACTAAATGGTAGAGTGCCTTGTCTGTTGTTGTTGAGCGTGTTGCTGCCTTATTTCGATTGAGAGTTGCTGCATATTTGTATATATTTTTGCTTATACAATTATTTAAATGTTTTGTCGATTTTAAGCTAATGATAGGTACGTGAAGATGGCTGTTTGCTTGCCACTTCGTTGTCTCGTTTAATCATTGCTGTCGGTGCTTTTTTTATTTTAAATTTTATTTGTATCTTTAACATTTATTGTGTATGTAGAAACATGAATGTCTTTAAAGCACGCTAGTGTTATATGCTTGATATTGGCATTTGGCTAAAGAGCTCGTGTTTTTTTCCTCACATTTTTTAGTTGTGGAACATGTGAGTTACATTTTGTGCTACTCAACTGTTAAAAACTAACGTAAAGTTGTAAATAGACTATTTTAGCCCTGCTTAGTAGCATGTAATGTAATGATAAGGAGTCATGCTACATATTTTTGAATTTTTTAAAATATGTGGGAAATTTTTAAATAAGATTTAAGCAAAAACAAATTTAGAATCTAAGGTTTTGTAGGAATTTTGAACAAAATTAAAAATGCACGCGCTTTGCTCTCATACCAATTGCTTGTAAGTTTGTTTCTTAAGTCTTTTGTTTAGTTAAAGAAAACACTGAGAGAAGAGCTTCCATAAAGCTTCCAATTTATGGAAATTGTGTCGGATAAATATTATTTCACACTCAATGTTCTGTATGCGTAATTTATGTGGATTCCTTATGTCCATTTTTCCGCTGACTTTTGCACCATGGCCTTAATGTTTTATATAAACATGTTCAATTCCATTTATTTTTTTTTTATTTTTTCTTTTTTTTTGTTCATCCAACTTCAGTGCATGTTGTCTTTTTGTACGAACAACATAAGTTATTTGCATTCAAACATAATTTATGTATATGCCACATGCACTAGAACAAAAACTGCAGACAACTCTTTAAACTTCAGCAATGATCATTGCATTCATTGCAGCATAGCTTTTGATGTTCTTCAACATTGATTTATCATCGTAGTAAAGGGTGTTTATTTTCATGGTAGTGCTAATCAAGAATGCAAAATGAAGACTCAATTCAAGCTAGGCTGGGGCATAAAAGTAAAGTTAAATAAGAATTTTTAATAAATCAAGTGGCAGACAGCAAATGAAAGTGATTCAATGACTGTCGTTGCACTTATTTTCCAGCGGAAATTACATCAAGGAAACCATCAGTTAAGTTCTTAACTTCGAATGATAAGAGTTGTGACTATAAATTATGAGCCTGTGATTCAAAAAATCTTCTTAGCATTAGGTTCTGCAAAAATGCAGATGCACCAACAACCAAGGAACTCTTATTTGCTGAAATAATTTTTATTTTTTCCGAATATTCTGGTTCTGGTCTTACACTCACATACATAAATGAATTTTTAAAAACCTAAAAATTAAACTGTTTCAACACAAATCTTCTTGGTCAGAGATTTTTTAATTCTTAGGTGATATGATTATTCACCCATTAGAACTCCCGAAATTAAGTTGATGGATACGAAGACCAAGACAGTACGTTTGCACATTACTGGATTCATGTTTTCAAATCAAATCTATCTAGCTCTGGATTTACCTCAGCTTTGATGAGCTACCATAAATAGTTGATAGGCGAATAACTCACTTACTTACCTATTTGGCGCTTACAACCGTCGATCGGTTTTGGTATAGTCACTGAATTTGCGCCAGTTATTTCCGTTGTTTGCTTGCTGGCGTCAGTTGGAAACTCCAATCGTCGTCAGATTGTTCAACATTTGGTCCTTTCAACTGACTCTCCTGCGTTGACCGTCACCGGTTACACAATATATATTTTTTTTTTTGCTGGAATGTCGTTTTCATTCGATCAACATGATCTAACGAACGGAGCCGCTCGATTTTTATGCACTTAACTATGTCGACGTACTTTCGAAACTCACCATTAGGGGGTTTCGGACTATACTACATGTAAGATTAACATGTAGGACTGCAGAATAACGGGAATGTCTGTTCGAGCTTTTGAACTATCCTACATGTCGGATGGACTTAATTATTTTTCAGCGTTCAAGAAGAGAGCATCGTACAATGGCAACACAATTTGTTGTTGCTCTAATAATTGATAATGTTTTGGAAGAAGAAGAAGAGAAAACTCCTTCCAAAACCCAGTATGCGAAACAGCTGCCATTTTAATATTTTTAACTTTGCGCTTTGTTTACTTTTTTCTTTATATGTTCACTCCACGACATTTTTTTTAGAATAAAAAAATATTTGAAGTCGGATGAGTGAGCGTTCGCACTTACTACATGTAGGACGAACCAACAGAAAAAATCAAAAACTTTTGATTTTCATACTACATGACTATCCTACCCAGAGCTGCCAGGTGGCGGGATTTTTCCCCTTTTTCGGGATTTTTCGTACAAAACGGGGAGGCGGGGAAAACATTGATAAAAAGGGGGAAAATTAAAAATAAAATAGTGAGTGAACAAATATATCGGTTATTAAAAAAACCAACTACAATTTTTTATTTTAATTACATAAATTTTTTGTTTGCCATTTTTTACAAATCTGAATGTGTCAGTCATATATGGAAATATAGAACTAACTTTGAAGACTTTTTGATTGTTTCATGCTAAAGTAATACATTAATAGTTATAATAGTATTTTTGATGTAGACTTAAACGATTTTGATATTTTTTTAAGGTGCTATATAAAGGGCCATTCATAGATAGTAAAAATGAAAAATAAAACTTTAAGCTTAAAAACATTTTCACACGTTATTTCGGATCAATTCGAGTGGAATGATTTCGACCAAGAATATAGATCGTTAAGAAATATAAATTTTTCAAATATATCATCAGAAATTATCCAGGAATTCTGGAAAGAAGTTAAATTTTTCATTGATTCAGATGATATATAAAAAAAAAAAAATAGTGTCGTTTATTTTTTGCTTTCCCTATAGCGTGGCAAGTGTTGAAAATGCTTTTTGAGGTATTAATTTAAATAAAACAAAAATAAGAAACTTTCTTGACAATACCACTCAATGCGGAATTCTCCGCAGTAAATCTTTTATGAAATAATAAAATTGCTTTGCAATTGAAATAAATTCAGAATTTTTGACTTTTTATAATAGAAATAATACACACACTCTTGTTTACTTGGTTTGATAATATGTATAACAATATGTATATTTGAAATAATTTCTTACAATTTTTTATAATCTCAAAAACGTTACGTTCGAGTCACAATACAATATCGCTTAAAATTTTCTTTTTATTTTTATTTTTCTTATAGATACGTACGTTTTTCCTGTATGTATTTATTTTTGTTATAGTAAAGTGAATCAATAAACTTGTTATTTCTTTAAATTACTATTTATAAAACAATTTAAAAATCGGGGAAAAAAACGGGGAAACTCGAAGTAAAAAACGGGGAAAAATATTCATTTGTATGCAAAAATAGGGATTTTTTTCTCTGAAACCTGGCAGCACTGATCCTACCTGACAAGTTGATCCTACATGTAGGATAGTCCGAAAGCCTCTATTAGAAGGTTCCGCATGGTCCAACATGTAGGACGAAAAAGTTAGATGGAAAACTAACGGAACAATTTGATTGAGTTTTCGAACAATCCAACATGTGTGACGACATCATAACTTAGAAATTCTCAAGCAGAACACTTCGGCACGATAACTAAAGAATTTTTGGCTGCTGTTATAATTGCCCAAGTTTTGGAGGATATATTTTTGATTTTCGTTATTTCAGGATCTCTTTTGTACTTTTCGACGAATTCTAACTAAAATTCTGTATCGAGATCGAATACCATATATTTTTGTCTTAATGCTTGTTTGTTGTTTACTCGCTGACAATTTTATTAAAATAAAAAAATCCAACATGTCGGACAGAAATCAAACATTTTTGATTTTCATCCAACATGTCGGACTGACCGTTGTTTAAGCTGACGCATGTTACTACTTTTCGTCCAATATGCGATGCCTATCCAACATATTGGACCATATTAGGCCAGCGATGTTCGACAGCTTGTCACACGGATGGCCGTGTTTACAAAAATTTTTTATTTTCTCTGTCGAACAAGGGATGCTGCCAAACATGTTCTATAATTTGAACATAAGCTTCATACCGAGCGACATTCAGTAGAGGCAACATAGCAAGCATGAATGAAAAACAAAAAGAAAGCAAGTGAATGTAAATGTGTCGGCAATAATTTTGTGTATAATAAGTTTTCCTCTTTCTTCAATCCACTTTTTCACCCACTTTGTTCTTAACTTTTTTTTTTTTTTTGCAGAATTAAAATGATAATTGCATATGCTTCTTGTTTGTTCCTCATCTTGCTGCAAAGGTCTATAACAAAATTATGACAAAAAACAACAAAAATCAATTGTGGCTTGTGTAACGAACAGGTTCGTTCAATTTGAACGCTAGCTTTTTCACACACGTTAGCGCCGCCATATTGTTCGACGAACAGATACGCCGATGTGTAAGCCCTTTAAAGGTCGGGCATGTTTAGTGACTCATTGAACGTTAGGATTTACTGTCGAGAAAGGGCTATGCGTGATACAATTATACAAGGTAGGAGTCGTATAATTGTCAGAAGACAACTGGCTATCTTCTCACCAGTGTCTTGCACCGACTGTCATTTGCCTGTATATTCTGCTTTCTATTTTTTTTTTCTACTTTTTTCGTTCTCTAATTTATATCATTTTTGACAGTTGGTGCAAGACGAAAATACTGTCACTCCTACCTTGTATAATTGTATCATGGGGCTATGCTTCGCAATTGTCTACTCAGCCCAAAGTATGCCTGTTGTCAAGAGTTATCCTTCATTTAATTCCAATGCTGTCATCTTTGGAGGAGTTTCTGCTGGATCCTAGGACGACAAAGTTCACAACATTCTCTAAGGAGGTGTTGTTACAATGCAGGTCACATTTGACTCAACACTGATAAGGTCTGATCAACTGGTTTACGATATCTTTCACATAATACGCTCGACAGGATCTTATATTTATGCGATATTAAATGGTGAGATCGCCTTTCTTGTGGATTAAGCAGAGCACACTGAGGTGTTCCAATTCCTTAGAATGTATTTTAGTGACCATATTCTAGACCATATTGATACATACATTGTTTTTCAAAATATTCTCCTTTATGATTAATATATTTTTGCGTGCTACTTTTGTCGTTTTGCGTGAACCATTTGTCTAAAAAATTTTGAACACCTCTGGAACATAGTTTTTGAGCGCATCAACGACTTCTTCTGGCGTCAAAAATCGTTGTGCGGTCTCCGTAGTCGAGTAGGTAGCGTGATCGACTGCCACCCCAGAGGTACCCGGTTCGAATCCCGGCCAGGTCATGGTCCTACTCTTTAACCTTTCGTATTTGCAATTTTCTATCCTCATTTCTGATCAACTTGAATCGACAACTCATCAATATTTATGACTTGAAGTCGTATTTTGTGGTAGAAAAGTTTGTGGATGAGATTGCCTTATGACTTGAATTGCCCGAGGTAAAGGCATAACACTTGTCTCAGATTGAAATTCACATGTTTCTACGGCTTTCCGCTACGCTTAGAACATTCTACACATGTTTCACTTGATTGTCCCTTCCCTCCTAGTAATCTATCAACCCATTTCGATCCAAGGCAGACTTGACTCAAACGGTTTTACACCTGAAATCCTTGGTTCAAAGTTGAAAAAATAAAAAAAAAACCAAAAAACGACTCAAGCTCACATCGTCTTTCCGAAGATTAGGAATCTTTGGTGCTTGTTTGTTTCCCTTATATCACGGAATATTTCTTATTTTACCAAGTTGCTAAACTGGTACCATGGCAAAAATTGAAAGAAAAATTATTCAAAATGAAAAACAATACAGATTTTTTTTCCGAAATATATGTAGTCACCCTCGTAGAACCCTCCATTCTTGAACAGCGCTCCAGGTAGGTTCTGCGTATTAATTGTTTTTAAGCCAAGCTATTGTCTTGCAAGACTTCATTATAGTCGGACAGTGGAACTTCAACGCTGTCGTTTGCTATTGGAGTTTCCGAGATTAAAACACATCTAACTGAAATTAAATAGGTCTGTTGCAGCATAAAAGAAGAATAGAAAAAAAGCTCAATTTAGAATGTTGCAGTTCAGTTAGCTATGAAGAAAAATAAACTAAAATTCGTTTAAGGTTAACATACGTGTAAAGATGCTTTTCAGATGAAGCTCATTTTGATCTTGGCGGGTATGTAAACAAGCAAAATTGTCGCATTTGGGGCACCGAAAACCCGCACGCATACATTGAAAAGCCGATGCACCCAAAACGAGTCACTGTTTGGTGCGGATTTTGGTCCAGAGGCATAATTGGGCCATTTTTCTTCGAAAATGAGCAAGGAGTGGCCGTTACAGTCAATGGCTATCGTTATCGGGCCATGTTGAACGTATTTTTGTTCACAAAAATTGAAGAGGAGGATATTGGCAACATTTGGTTTCAACAGGACGGCGCTACGTGCCACACAGCCGAAGCTACACTCGATGTTTTGCTCCCTGTTTTTGAAGATCGCATTATCAGCCGCAAAGCTGATGTCGTTTGGCCACCTCGGAGCTGCGATTTGACACCGTTGGACTATTATTTGTGGGGTGCCCTCAAAGATAAGTTTTACGCCGACAAGCCAGAGACAATTTACGCTTTAAAGGACAATATTCGTGAAGCCATTGGTGAAATACAGCTGCACACAATCGATAATGTGCTTAAAAATTGGACCGGAGTGTGTAGGCTACTGCATGGCCAGCCGAGGCAGCCATTTGAATGAAATTATTTTCCATTATTAACCGAAGGATTGTACATTCAAATAAAAAACGAAATTTGAAAAAATATTCAGTAGTGTTTTTTTATAGCATTTTCAAAAAAAAAGTTATTTGTACCCTTTATAAGCAAGAAAGCGCGCGAAAATGTTTTTTTTTCGAACTTTTTACTTCAACTTTTGCCATAATTAAAAAAAAAAATCCCGGGGGTCTTGCGTAAGGGGGGTGCTTAATATAAGGTCTATGCTTTAAAATGTCATTTGATTTTTTTGTTTCCGATACATGGGAAAGGCTATATCCATCGAACCGTTTTGGATGTCTTTTTTTCAATGCCATTTTCAGCGCCCTCTATATAAAAGTCAGAACTGTTTTTAAAAAAAAAAAAAAAAAAATATTTTTATAAAGTATTTTTTATGCACAATGCACCTGTATAAATTTAAGAAAAAAATAAGAATTTCTTATATCTAAAAAAATTTTTTGAAAACAGCTCTTGTTTTTGGTTGTTACACCTTAAAACCCAGATCAAATATAAGAAAAAATAAAAAAAAAAAATATTTATTAAAATTAACCAACCCTTTTTCAAATTTGCCTAATTTCATGACCATTTCCTAGTCATAATTCGAGAAAATTCCAAATGAATAGCTTGAAAATTTACAATTTATTCATATAAATGCCTGAGGTTTCAGAGAGAAGAAAGTATTGTCAGTTCGAATACTTTTAACCAGATAAATTGTTGTGCCTTCTATAATAATAAAAAATAGAAAAAATTCTATTCCTCACATAATCGCCACATTCAACTTTCACATTAGAGATAAAGATTAAATAAACAATAGAAAATATTAAATATTTCTTTGCAAACTGATTTCAATGGAGCTGCACCCCTTAGTAAGGAAAACTTATTGCAGCAAACTTATCAGAATGCTGGCAGCAACATTGCCACTCAGTTAGTCAGTCAGTCAGTCAGTCACATCAATAAACATCTAAGCGTATCAAATCAAAGCAAACCCAACCTTATCCAATGTACATCAGGCAGGCAGACAACAGCAGTGCTCGAGTCAGTCAAAATAATTTAATGCCGACAGCAATTACCATTTCAATTTCACAATTCATTTCTAAAAAGTTGCTACAAAAAGAAAAAAACAAAAACAATAACAGAGGCTCTGATGAACTATCGCCGCAGCCGTAGCCACAGCCGCAACCTTAGAGCTTAGCACATTCTTGCATGCTTTTTTGCGCCTAACACACACACACATACACACTTGCACTGCCTACCTTACCAACCAACCCACCATAGCAAATATGGACACAATAAGTCATTCAACTGCATGTTGCATGTGTAGCATCTTCTGTAGCTTGTTGTAAAAAAATAAAAAAAGGAAATATAACTCTAAAGCACAAAGGGTTAGGAACAAAAACAGAGCAAAAAAAAAATAAAATTGAAATGAAATAAAATGCATTACATTAATTTGCCCTTCGGTAGTCCATTTAGTTGTTTCCTGAGTTTCTAAGTTTCTGCTGCTTTGATTGGTTCTAGTTGCAATTCAACCGAGCACTCCAAAGATTTATGCTTAGAAGAATGCAAACCAAGCCAAACACTAAAAGAACACTCGCCACTAACAAAAAGCAGCTTCTGCCATATTATTAAATATATCTTAGTTTTTTTTTTTTGTTTTTTCTTTAGACTATGTTGGATTTTTAACTATTAGACTTGCCAAAGGCAAGTTGTTGCATGTTGTTGGCATTGTTGTAGCGCTGCTGTTTTTATTGCTTTCATTTTGAGTGGCGCCCCATCAAATGCCTAAGGTTCCGAAACCAACAACAAAAAAAAAAAAAAAAAAAAAACAACACATAAACTTTGGAATTCTTATATTCTTCCCGAAGTCAAACTCTAACTGAGCAGTAATGAAACTAGTTATCGTTAGAAAAACAAATCTTAGAAATGTCGTATAATCTGGCAGTTAATAGAAAATAAAACTTTATGGACACATCTTGGACTAACAATTTCATCTGAATATTTCCTACTTTCATCCAGAAACATTTGATTTCCTTAAGATTTATGAATTTTACTACCTATTTAACTGCAAATAATAAACCGTCATTAGTAGACAATGACCATAAGGCTTAAAACTGAAGCATCAACATTTTTGAAAAATTCTGCTTAACCCTTTCAGGCATGTTGACCCTGGAGTCCAAATTTCTTAATTTTTATGAAAAAGTCTTCGCCCACATATTTTCCCTCGAACTTTCCTCAAAAATATAAAATTATTTTAAGAACGAAAAGTAAGATCATTTTGAAATTTGGTAGATATATTTTTGATCTTTCAAGAATATAAGCTATTTCAAGATCAAAAAGCCAACAATCATGCATCGGCGTTATTTGTGATCTTTTTAACATATAAAATAAAAAATTGATTTGTACTTGACTTGAGGACAAGAATAAAAAACAATTAATTATATCTTCTTAAATCAGATCACTGATGATTATACAACAAAAATTCATGAATGTTGCTTAGAATTTTTACTGAGTATAGGTTTTACGGTATATTTTCTTTTCCGACTGCAGAGGTTGGTTCCTTGACCTCATCTATACTATTATATAAAAAGCGTCTCTCGAATTTTCATCGTTCAATCAAGAGGGTAAATGCTGAACCGATTTTAATAATTCTTTCACTATTCAATTGCTATAATAAGCGATCCTGCTACTGGGTACTACGTTTTTGGTAAATCTTTTTATTTAATTATTTAAGAATTCATGCATTTTAATCCATGCTGCCATTGTATAAGCAGCACAAAATAACAGCAAACAATAGCTTAAGCTCTTTGTTGAGAAAGAGAGGTGAGATTCTACAATTCACCGCGCTGGTCTCTAGAGTGGATAGTTGCACTCAGTTAATTCCTGCTACAGTGTAGCCATAAGCCCAATATATCGTATTTATTTGCGTGCCACTCTTTATTTCGATATCTACTGAGTTAAATAATCCAATAAATAGATTGAGATAAATTTTACAGCATCTTAATATATAAAAATTAATAGTGGTTTGTTAGGATAAAACTTGAAAACGACTGGACCAAATTGGATACTTCCTTCTGTGAGCTTGTTCGTAATTGTTACGCGAAGGTTTTGGAAAAAATTCACGGAACATTGGACAAGGAGGCGGGGCACCTCCGATACAACCCAAATCTACGATAGCGAATAGCTTTGAAATTATAGGTCGCATAGCATCGGAATTCGGTGTTCTACCTCAACTTGCAAGTGCCGTTCCACAGGTAAAATTATATGGGTGTTGCACGTGGGGCGTGGCACTTTTTCAGCAGACAAAATTTTCGGTATAACTTTCAAGCTATAAATCACACATCGATGAAACTTGGTAAGAGCGTACTATTTAGTCGCTTCCTTCGATTAGGAAAATAGAGCCAGCATTGGAGAAGGGGGTGTGACACCGCCCATATAATTCAAAAATATGATATCGAATAGCTTTGGAAATAAGTGTCGCATAACAATAAAACTCAGAATGGAATTACTATTAGGTGATGTCCTTCTATGTACTAGAAAACTAAGACGGACTTTGGAAAAGAGGGTGTGGTTCCGCCCATACAAGCTAAATTTGTGATATAGAATATCTTTGGATAAAAATGTTGCACAACAATGTTACTCAGTATGGAGTTGCAACTTGGTGATATCCTTCTATTAGAAAACTGGGACAGACAGGCCTTTCCATGTACAGTGGTTTGCATGTACGTTGAACACCAAAGGGCGCTGTAGTACAAATTTTTTCAAAACCACCTTAAACTCCCGAACCGCTCATGCGATTAGAATGAAAATTGGTATATAGTGGTTTTCAGTTACGGTGAGTTTTTTTTATCTTATTTGATCCACCTTGGACACCAGATGGCGCTGTAGTATTACCGCCATGCAAAACTGGCTAAATAAAATTTTGTAGGTAATAAATATAAATATAATATAAATATAATAAATTTGTTATTTTTGTAGGATTTATTTTTTTATTTTTATGTATTATTCAAACTTGAACTTATACGTGGCGTTTCTTAATAAATGAAGTATATAACCAGAAAATTTGGCAGCGTTATATAGAAAAATGGCTTTGCAACAGTCAAAAATGCATAAAAGTGGGAAACATTTAGCCAATTTTGCTCGCCACTGTAGTTGCTGTGTGCAGCAACGCGCGCCGGGAAAAAGCTAGTAACAATAATAAAACAAAAAACCTTGGGGCACCATGACACCACGCACGCAACCGATTAAAACATCGAATGTGTAACAAAAATGCAAAAGCGTTGCATGGAATCATGAACCTTGATAGGTGCTACTATGAATTTAATGGAACGACAATAAAGGCTAGTTCTTAAGATGATAAAAATAAACAAACAAGTTAATGACCCCGCAAAGCACCGTTAAATGTAAAGTAAGTGCATCATAGTTAAATGGATTTCTTGCATGGCATAGTAAATGTTGATGTAGCACAGAAAAACTCGTTTATTTACTCTCATGAAACAAGACTTAGGACAATAATGCGGTTAAAGATTAAGACAAGGACTATGATAAGGATTTAGAAAAGGAATAGGGTATGTATTAGGACAAGAACTTAGTTTTTGTTTTTTTAGCTTTTCCGTGGATTTCAGATGTTCTGTTTATGGATTTTATAAGGATGAGAATAAGTACAAGGATAAAGATACATCATCACGTCAACAAACCTATGGGTGCGTCGTGCCACATCAAACTGCATCCTTTTTTTCTTAATTTGTGTCCTTACACGGAAAATTGTACTTAGTAATTTTAAATATATCCATAATACATAATAATGAGGGTATTTACAATTATGTGGCATTGTGGTTTTTATACCACAGATGAAAACCACAATTATGAGCACCCTTTAAAATTAAATTTTAAAATAGTTGGCAACACCACCTAAAATGTAAACAAACAGATGTTAAATTAATCATCTGTTTTCATTTATTTTATTAATATATGGCTTAAAGGAGTTTAACTTACATTTTGAGCTGCTTCCATTTTTGCAATTTGAAAATAACTGGCAAACCGATCAGCTGTTTATGGAAATTGAAAAACCACGTTCGTTAAACATATCAAGGGGCTACTTAAAATTACCACACTTGTGGTTTTAAGATCTTTCATGTAAAACAACATCAAATATAAAAACCGCTTGGTAAAGTGTGGTATTAATACCACGGGGTTTTTTAAACACACTGAAAATCACGCAATTGTGAATACCCTTAATATCATACATAATATATAAAGGATATTTTTAAGCTGCATGAGAAGTTTCCATGGTTATTGTATATGGTTTGACAGTTGAGATAGTCAAACTGTGTTGACATTTCTGTTCAGTAAGCTTTGGCAATCATCGTGAATCCTTTAACGCCAGAACAACGCTTCCAAATTGTGGAAATTTAGTTTGAAAAAAATAAATAAATAAATCTGTTCGCGAAGTTCATAGAGACTTCGTCCATTTTACAGTCAACATAATCGGCCCAGTGAGCAAGCGATTTGTGCAGTTACTGATCGTTTTCACACCAATTTTATTCTTCTCAATTCAAAACGATTAACGAATCACCATTACATCCGTTAAAATTGACTGTTCGGTGTGGTTTACGCTGCGGTTTACGCTCTGGTGGCATCATCGGTCTTTATTTCTTTCGAAATGAGGAAGGAGCTGCCGTTGCGATAAATGGCAAGCGTTATGCTGACTGAATTTTTGTTTCCATTAATTAAGCAGCTAAACATCGACGAAATTTTGTTCCAACAAGACGGCGCACAATGGTTCCAAATTGAAAAAAGACGGCCAAAACCTCAAGGCGTTCTTTAATCTGCATGAAAATGATGATTCATAGATTTTTGGGGTCACTGATCGTGAATCTGAAGTCAAAACTTTGAAATTAAAAATGGCGGCTAAAAAATATATGCTTACTTTTATAATAACTTCAAGTTGTTATTATAAAAGTATATAATACCAAATTCAACTTCTAATTCAAATTGACGGCCATGAACTAATTTTTGAGCTAAATTTTCTTAAATCTTAGATTTGATGACTTTTTTATTGTTCTTTATAATGAGTCTGAGGTCCACACAATAACAAAATTATGGAAACATTCGTTTTTTTTTTGTTTATTTTTAATATTTATATTAAAAAACTATTTTTCTAATAGAAGTAAAACATCTGGTGTTTTTTTAATTTTTGCAAACGTTTTATTTAAACAAGCACAAAACTCAACCGATCGCAGACAAAAATGCGTGAAAAAAGGCAAAACGCAGCCGATCACACACAAATTAAGTGAAAACAAATGCATACTCAGCTAGCTTCGACAATGCGACAAGTGAGGAAGGCACAGTGGCGTTCCTAGGCTTGGTGACACCCGGGGCGGATACTCATGGTGTCACCTCTATAAAAAATTTCTAAATGCAAAAAGAAACCAATTAATTAATTATCCAATTACCAATTACCAATTATTATTATCTTTATGTTTTACGAAAAAAAAAACAAACACCATATGACAAACAATAAGAATTTGTAAAAAACAGAACAATAATATTACATTTTCAGGAGTCTACATATTTAAATATGTAGGCATAAGTTAAAAAAGAAAACTTATTAACTTCGCAGTCTTCAAAACTGATGGAACAAAAACATTAAATTTGCAGGTACATATTTGTACATATAAGTTAAATAAATTGTTTGTTAAGTTATTTTTTTAAAAAAGCATCAGAGCGAACTCTGATGGCTTTCTTTATTTATTTAATTCTCAATTTAGACTAAATTACAAAATATTCTTAAGTTAACTTATTACCTAAAGCTGCACTGCTATTCCGCTGCTGCTGCTGCTGTTGTTGTTGTAACTATTGGTTGCTTTCTTATAGGTTCTCCTGCGTCAGCATAAATATTTTCCAACGCAACATGATTGCGAAATTAAGTGGAGCGGTCGATAACTTTGAATTGCGAAAGCGCAGTATGATTGAAATGGATTATGAAATATGTGTAAATAAGCTTAATTTAATGAGGGCGGTTATTGACCGACAGTTTGCGTCGTTAACTACATTGGGTATATTTGTCGTTAACTTATATGTAGGTATAAGGTTAAATAAAGAAATCTTATTAATGGCGTTGTCTTAAAAACTAACTTTTCTTACTTTAAGAGGTCCAAAATTTGAAATAACCTTATCGAAATCAATATTGGGTCAATCGCAAAAAAAAACGTACACAAAGAGGTTTTCATATTTGTTTTTAATGATTTTGAAATTTTCCCGTTGAGTAGTCAAATTAAGTGAAAGTTAATGGAGAATTCGAAGTGGTTTTTAGGCCCTGCAAAAAATTATTTTTTTATGGTTTTTAAACGAATTTTGTATTGAACGTCACACAGCAGATATACGGGAAAAATCACTAAAAATTTGAAAGATGTTGTAAATTAAAGCTTACTGTGATGTTTATTAAGTTATTTAATCAGTTAAATTAGATTTTGCAAAAATCGCCATTTCAGTTTCAGAAATAATAATTTTTTACCAAAAACCCCTACATATTTTACAATTTTAACGGGAAAAAATTAAAATTTTTTTCCAAAAAGACATCAACATAGAAGTTCTTTTCAAAGTAGTAGACTTGCAGCAATAAAAAATAATAAACTGTTAAATAATAAGCAATTTCAGAAAAAACAACAGAGTGACGTTCAATACATTTTGTTGCGCTTAACCAAATAATTTAAATCAAATTGGGAGCTTAACAAAAAACAGGTTTATTCTTTTACAAAAAAAAGTACATACAAAGTATATAATTCAGCTATACATAAAATTTGCATCCAATTTTTTTTCTTTATTTTTTTACAAAAAATTAAAAAATTCAATAGCTAGTTGAATTTGTATTGAAAATTTATTAAGACTTCACATTTTACAATATAACTTCTAAACCCGTTAAAACCACATCTTCATTTTATATCGTTGGAAAGGTATAACCTAACGTAAGAACGTAAAAAAATTAAAATTATAAACTGGCAGGAATGAGTCAACTTATTGCAATATTTTCAAAAATTGTTTACTTTTCCTCAAAATAGATGAAAAAACTTTTTCAATGATACTATATTACCGGTTATAGCGGTCTTAAGTTGATTGAGCTATGTTGTCTCAAAATAGACCCTATTTTGGCCGCGAACAATTATTCTAAAAATTTATAACTTCAAATTTGGTTTTCAAATCAATAAACCAATGCAAAAAAAAATATTTGAAAGAAATCGGAGATGGTCAGTGCAACTGATCATTTCAATGTGAAATGGGCGATATCAGTTAGTAAACACAGAAAGCACAAATGAGGTCAAAGTCATACATAGGTTTATATTCTTCATTTCGTTCCTTATCTAGCTTTATTTTTTCCCGATATCTTCGTGCTCTTTCAGCAGGCGTTAACTTTGCTATTTTACTCTCAGAGGAGGATTTTGTATGCAATTGACTTGCAAGCTCGTTTTCAATGGATCAAATAGCAAGATCGGAAAGCCTTGCCTGTCCCACGGAAGACCTTAAATAAGTCTTAATTAATTTTAGCTTTGAAAAACTCCTTTCGCATGAAGCTACTGATACACAAATTGTTGAAATAATTTCAATGCGACAAAATGGGACACAAATTTTTTAACGTAATGTATTTGTACCTTTTTCTTTCTGTTTGAGAAATAAAAAAAAAAACGAAATGGTGTCACCCCAAAAATGGTGGTACCCGGGTCGGACCGCCCCCCCCTTCCCCCCCTAGGAACGCCACTGGGAAGGCATGTAAATTTTATTGTTTTAATAATAATAATATACACACAAAGTGAAACTCACTAATTAATAATGTTTGATACCAATACAACAAAATAAAGATAAAAATAATGTTTAAATAAAAAAAATTTTTTTCCGACACCATTTTAGTTTTTCTTAAAATTTTCCTACAGTGGCGCTTTGTGGCAAAAAAATTTTTTATTATATTAGTATAATAAGACATCCCACAAAGGAACCAATATCTTTCTAAAGGGGAAAAAAGGGCAAAACACTTTCGTTTTTTCCATTTGAACGAGTCAAATATTTAAAAAAATTTACGTTTTCTTTGTGTTTTCTAAAAAAAGTGTATGCATATTTTTTAAAATTTTACTTTTTTCTGATTACTTAAGTTTTGTTCCAATACATGAAAATATAAAACATTATAAATAACTTATACAAATAATACAACAAGTGTTCGAAACTGGCTTAAAATTATACTATTTTTTTTTTAGAAAATTTTTATCAGACTTGAAGGCCTCAAAAATCCTTAAAAAATTTTTCAAAAAACTTACATCGCAGTTTTTCCCTATGATTATTTTTAATAGATACCTGAAGTAAAAAATGTTTTTAAAATTTCTTTAAAAATTAGGTTTTGGCCGTCTTTTTTCGATTTGGAGCCATTGTGCGGCGCAACTTGCCATACAGAGCGCTTAACCATCAATTTATTGCAAAATCAATTTGGTGACAACTTTATTTCCAGAAGTGGTCCTGTTAACTGGCTCCCTCGTTCATGCGACTTAACGCCTCTTACTTTTTATAGGGCTATGTTAAGTCATTGGCTTATACCGACAAACCAGCAACTCTTGAAGCATTGGAAGCCAATATTCAAGCCACCATTGACACCATATGGCCAGATATATTGAAAAAATAGTAAAAATTGGACTGATCGAATGGACTATGTAACTCGTAGCTGCGGCGGACATATGCCGAAAGTTAAAAAAATAAATGTCATGAAACTATCTAAAAGATTATCATAATAGAAAATTTATTCCAACAATATTTCTCTCTTGTGTTATTATTTAAAGTTCTCAAGCTCTTAAAAAACACCCTTTACTATACTATACATTCATTTTATTTTTTACGTAATTAAATTTATAACTCTCGCTGCCACATTTATTTTGAAATAAAAAATTGTGACTTATTTAATGTAGGCAATTTAATGTAAGATCCACAAAAACAGTTTATTTAGAATACTTTTAAATACGATGCATTCTATACTCCAACTTTTCATTTAATCCAAAATAGCATTTTTCTTCAATTTTCATTTAATAATTTTAACTCTGCCAAGAATCTGGACGAGCAAAAATATCTATTTCACAGCACATCAGTTTTTTTTTTTTTTTTTTGGTTAGACGTAGATGTACAACATTATTTGCCGCCGTGCTACTTGGTCTGTAGTAAAAGTTCCTGCAGCAAAAATTGCAAAATCAGTGTGCAATCAGCACTCAATACAAGCATTATAGACACACAGCCAAAGAGATACACACACAAACACACACAAACACACACACACACAAACACACACACACACACACACACACACTACAACCAAAGAGTTTGATACTTCTGAGCTGCTACAGTTTTTCTAATTATATTTCGTACAAAGTTAGTTCAATGAGATCGACTGGCGGTATAGAACAGCATTAAAAAAATTGATAAGGCTTTAAAGTACACGTACAACGTGCTGCTACCGTCAATTGCTGTAACTCAGTGCCAAGGCTTCCTTTTCGAATCTTTTATTTTTATCAAACCCTGCTTTTTGGGTGCGCTAGCAGAAAATGCTACGTCTTCTTGTGTTTTTTTTTTTACCCCTCCGTTTAGTGGTCATAAAATAGAAGCATCATGGTAATGATTGCAGCTATTATGTGAGGCTGTATCGTAAAGGCTTTTGTACTTTTTTTTTCTTTTGTAATGTAGGTAGTATTTCAGGCTGGGAGTGTATGTGTGTGTGTGTGTGTTGACTTAAGTATAGTCTTGCATTTAAGTGTGTGTTTTAATGATAATGTTTGACCTTTGCGTAGGGAAAAGCTGCCAGTTGAAAACAAAAAATGCTGTAAATTACGCATCAGAAGCACTGATATTAAGCTTTATCTAAAACTTTTTAATAAATTGCATTAAGCAGAATGTTTATTTAAATTTTAAGTAATTCAGTCAGTGAGGTAGTTAGCCTTACAAAATTTGTGGGGAAAAAATGTTTTTAATATATTAATTTGGTAAAGAGCTTGGAATTAAAGGAGCGATCCACCATCTTAAACCAAAGATGTAAGTTTTAGGCTCTTACACAATTACGTTACTCAAAACAATAACAAGCACAGTGTAATGATTCGTAATATGCGAAAAATGTAAAAAATCTTAAAAAATATTAATTTTTTAAACATTTTAGACACGTGGTTTTATGGTTTGTCCAAAAAGCTCTAAAATTCAATTTATGAGTGCCCACTGAATCCATTTTATATAGATCTACGAGATGATATACCCGGTTTTACTCGGGAGTAAAATTTTGATATATATTTGAAAAATGTTTTTTTTTATTTTCATTCAGTTTGTATTTTTGTAATTTTATTGTCATGAAAAGTAATGGTGAAGTGAAAGGCTCCTGACAATTTCTCAATTCGTTTCTGAGTTATACTCTCAAATACTCCTTTAAACACTGCCACAGCAACAACAGCGCCACTTACCGGGTGAAATTTTAACTCATTCGCGGACAGTTGATTTTCGCATGGTCCTCTTGTGGGGCATAGGATATATCTTCGGAGTAACTGAAGATAATTAATCCGGGACTGGAGCAAAGTTATAAGAATTAAAAAACACAGTTAACTACGTAAAGTTTTTAACCAATTTAATTATGAGGTTATTGCCGTCATGTCCCAGCCACAATTCCAATTTGGCAACACCGGACACGCCGGGAAATCCCGTCTGGAGTTACTACCTTGTCACAATGATTTAAAACATTTTTGACGGTATATACCGTCTTGTCCGCGAATGGGTTAACCGTAAACCATCTACAATTCAGCACACACACACTAAATTTCATCAAAATCAGTGCAGCCGTTTAGGAAAAGTTCAGTAAAAAAGCCATGTGCAGAAGAATTTTATATATAGAGATGGGCTAAGTTTTTTTTTTAATTTTCATTATTATTATAACTACCTAAAAGACCATAGGGAAGGGTTTAGTAAAAAATAAACATTTCACGATATTTTTCCTCGTATTAAAATAATTTTCGAACTGGTTTTATTGCTTTATGTCAAGAAAAGAAGGTTTAGCAAAAAGCAAAAAGTCAGTTCACATTTGCTGGATTCGTAAAATTTCACTTTTGAATTGAATAATGAATTTTTCTGACAACAAACGAGTTTGCAAATGAATCCTTAATCATACTTTTTCAATTAATTTTAATAGATAAAAAATCGTGGCCGAGTAAGTTAGAAAAAGTGCGTGAACCACTCGTTACCAATTAATACAAAAACATATCAGGGAGTAAATTATGCCACCTAAAACTTCTTGAGAACATGCACATTAGCTGTTTGGAGATGGTATAAAACTAGTGTATCCACTTCTCGATCATATGTGCACAAACATTTAATAACACGCACAACACAATTTGATCATAAGAAGCTCGGTTAAAGTCCTTGGAAGGGCTGAAATGGACAGTTCATTTTTTTTAGATAAAAACATCTCGTGAACAACATTCTTTCTTGTTCAGAAATTAATATAATCACGTCATGTTTTGTTCATAAATGAGTTTGAAACATATTCATTGATTCATAAATTCATAAAGAGTAATTTATATTTTTTGTTTTTTTTTTATTCGTTAATCAGTTCAAATAATTATGCGTATTTTATCAAACTTTGCTGAAAGTAATGAAATACAAGCGAATTTGAAATATAAGACGTAACTTCCGTCAACAACTCTGTGAAGGCTCTTGTATTATTTTACAGCAATTTGGCTAAATTTGTAAATAAATATTTGTGTGTAATTTAAACACTTATGTAAGTAAAACTATTACTGATTTAGACATTTGACCAAAAAAAAATATCGCTTTAAAATTTCTTTCACTAGCGAAGAAAAAGAGTAAAAAAATTAATCATTTCACAATAACAACAATTTTTATAATATTCGAATCTCAAAATCCCCGTTGGTAACTTACATGATATAAAATATAGTGATTTTATTTTTTATAAATTCCTATTCAGCTATGCTGTGTAGAAAATCGAAAGACTTAAGACAGGAACTCGCTGTAGTTCACTATCAACACATCTTCCATAAACACAAAATGTTGCCAAGAACATTTGTTGGCAAAAACGTTTGTTGCTTAACCTTCATCGGTCCCTAATTTCTAGAAACGAATAATTTCCTTGTGTGTAAATCTTACACACTTTTTCAAGAGCCATATTTTTATCGATGAATGAAATATTTGCGATCTAGTCGTTAAAAAATATTTATTATTCATTTTTTTATTTATTTAAAAAAAAAATTTAAAAAACCAGCCAAAATCCTAGCTCGGTCGATTTGCTGAAATTATCTTCAAAAACTAACAGCTTGAAGTTGAAAAGTGTGTGTAAAATTTACACAAGGGACCGATTAAGGTTAAAATGAAACAATGTCTGTTTGAATAAAATAAAATAAAAACAACACATTTAAAGAAACATGTATATATGTCAGTTAAAATTGTCATTCATTAAAATATAAAATACATAAGAACATAAAATTCATGCAAACAAAAAATACATTAGAACTTTCTATTAGAAAAAAAATTAAAATTAATTAAGTTTTAATTTAATCCACACATTTTTTTTCACTTTACAGTTATTGGCCAGCAAACGACACCGCCCGAACTGCCCATATCCGGCGATCCATTTACGGAAATTGCGCTCGATCTAGTCTTTCCAAAGGGTAATCCAACATTTCTGCTCGATGGCAAGAAGCTTAAATTGTTGCAGCCACTTGATCGCGATGAAGAGAATTTAAGTCACATTGTGTTTCAGGTAAGTGATGGCCAGACCAGACCAAGTATTCTTAGGCTGGCTTGTTCAGATTTTAATAAAGAAATTTTATAATTTCCTGCTTATATTGAAGGCGTGCATAAATAAATTTTAATAAGAAACTGCCGGCAGCTATGGACAAAGTGGAAAGCTAAGGCAATAACAAGTGTGGCTTGAAAGGTGTTGCTTATTTGATGATGTACATCACAAAAGCACCGCAATTAGACAGCTAAACGTCTACACAAAAAAAAAAAAAAAATCTGCGCCAATTAGTGCCAAACAGCTTTGATTTAAATAAAGCTTTCGGGCAAAAACCTGACAAATTTCTTGCTTGTTATTGTCATGCTGAAATAAATTTTTTAATTTATTTTAATTTCCTTTATTTATTTGCTTTTAGGTCTCCTGTACCACACGACCGCCAGGCAAAAAGCGCAACATTCCAATCATTGTGCGCGTCTCTGATGTCAATGACAATGCGCCGCGCTTCATGAACACACCCTATGAGGTCACTGTACCCGAGGTAGGTGCACCACCACTACTACTATCACTACCACTATTAATTAAGCACACAAAGCAGAGCTTATCTTTGCATTCTTATCTAGTATTTATATGTTGTGTTTGCTTGTCTAAAATTGTATGCGCGTGCATGTGAGTCGAAGGTTTTTTGTTTTTTTTTTTTGCTTGTTGTTTGTGTTAGTTTAAGCTCTTATTTCGGCAAATAAATAACAATTAAAACTACGTCATTAAATCAGTTACGCCTTCGAGTGTGGGTGGTTGAGTAGTTTTTAGTTTTTTTTTCTATTGCCTTGCAGCAACAGTTTGCTTGCCTAATTCCTGCACGAAATTTGCGTCGCCCACATTGCATTGTTATAGTTTTATGCATATTTATATACACAGCAGTACTGCAACAAAATATACAAGAAAGAAAAAAATAAACACCCAACCTGTTGTTGGCCAATAAATGTAGCTAAAAACCGTCATTATCAGTTAACTTACATCTCTACTTAAAACTATAGCAAAAATATTTGCACGCAAATATTTTAAATATTTAATAGTGCACTTCCATTGTGCTATTTTTAGTTTTTTTTTTTTTAACATGAAGACTTAACCCACACAATTTCAAAAATCTTAATTCAACTTATGACCGTATTAGGACTTTTTTTTAATTTTACGATCGTTTTTAATTGGAATATTTGAATGCATCCCCTTTTAATCAATTAATTCATTATATTGTGTATTGTACTCTCTGTCTTATTTAATTAAACTATAATCATAACATATTTTTCTCAAAGAAAAAATTTAACCTTGAGTCTTTGACGAACAAAATTTAGGTTATCAAACATCAACGTTATGCTTTCATCCATTATGTTATGCTTTCAACATCCACGAACAGGACATGAACTTATCTCATAAATAAAAACATATCTGATAAGTAACTGAGTCACGGTCCGCTTCACCATATTTAATTGAAAAACTTCAATTTTGGATTTTTAGAACAATTTGTTTCTATAACCAAGTCTGAAACAGGAATTGTACATTGATATATAGAAATTTCGACTATTCAAGTTCACCTTACAAACCTTAAGAAATAAACTTGCTCCGATTCCACTATATTAAAGTAACAAATATTTCCCTAGTTTCAAAAGTCATTTCAAATAGTTTTCAAATAAGGACAATTGATCCAAGCCAGATCATGATCATACGTTTTAATATTTTTGTATTTCTTTACTTATTTCTATACAACTAAAACTGAAAACTGATCAACACTTCTATAAAACTAAAAAGCTGTAGTTGATTGTTAAAAAAGTTTGTGAATATGATTGCTTTGTTCCAAAAATTGACTGAGCTAAGGGCATATCACTTTCCTCAGATTCTAATTCAACATCTTTCGTACTGATCTATAACCCCATTTCGAAATACAGTAGACTTGACTGAAAGCATGAAGCACCTCAAAATTTTTGATTCAAAGATAAAAAAACAATATAATAGAAAGCGTGTTAAGCGCTATATACTATTTAGACCAGAGGTGTTCAACGCACGATTCAAACAACAACAAAGAGAGCTTTCCGAGTGCACAGCTTTACACTGAAACAAGAAGTTGTTAAAAGCTCTAACAACATTTGGTGCAAGGAACTCTTGTCGAGTGTTGGATTTTCAATGTAATAATAATTTTTTTTTATTTTTGCTTTAATTTTTCGCTATTTTAACATAGAAAACATTAAGCAAAAATGTATTATGCTTTTCCTGAAACATTGCAATATATTTACGTATATTCTTAAATAAAACAGCGAGCGACTCCCATACCACATGAACGCTCAAAGCATACTGACTTGAAATTTAAAGCACAGCAGAAAAAACAAACTTTTACGCAGTGTACAAGCACAGCGAGCCGATTGATACTTCGTGTGCAAAAGCTCAACAACACACGATGCCCGCGGGCTATGGTAAACCATGTAGTGAGCACCACTGATTTAGACCCAACTGATTTAGGTTCAAATTAGGACGTTGTCAAAAAAAAAAAATACATTTTTATCATTAAAATAAAAAAAGATGAGATACGAGGAATACTATTTATATTTCGGGAATAGCAAATAATAACAAACATTTTTAAATGAAAATAGCTTTATTGTTTTTCAAAATATTCCCCTTGGTGATCAATATACTTTTGCATTCGTTCAAACCATTTGTCATAGCAGTTTTTCTATTCCTCTTGAGACACCTCCAAAACATGGTTTTTGAACGCTTCAACTGCTTCTGCGGCGCTCGTTAATCGTTGACCACGCAGCTTACCTTTATTATTCGGGAACAACAAAATGACGTATTTAACGTCACAATGGCAACGCTGGTGCCAAATCAAGACTGTATAGAGGATGAGTCATCAATTCGACGTTTTGACTGCTCAAAAATGCACATGTTTGACCAGATGTGTGAGAGCTCACATTGTCATGATGGCAAACAAATGGTCGTGTACCATTCAGAATTGACCGTCCTACGTTGCTCAAGTGGAACTGTGTCTACATGACCCATCCGGTGGAAGAAACAGGCGACCATTTGCTTCGCAGTACTGCGTGCACGAACATTTTATGTGGGATTTACCTCGTCTTGGAATACCCACACGTTCGATTGCTGTTTTGTTTCCTGCTCATACGCATATATCCATGGTTCGTCACCTGTCACAAATTTATACACGTCTTTTGGAGCACCACGATTGAACTTTGTAATCATTTCCTTATACCAATCGACGTGAGACTTTTTTTGTGCGATTGATAAATTATGTGGTATCCAACGAGAGCAAATTTTTTTTTTACAAATAAGCGTTCATGCAAAATCGAATGTATTGAAGTGGAACTAAAGTGAAAGGATTCTTCTATCTCACGATATGTCACATGACGATCTTCCATTATTAGTTCACGTACTGCATCGATGTTTTGTGGCACAACAACCGATTTTGGACGACCATCGCAGAATTCGTCGGCGACCGAACTACGACCACGATTGAATTCTCTATACCAGCGATATACTGTGGTTTTTGATGGTGCTTTATCGTCATACAAAGAACTGAGTTCATCGACACATTCTTGTTGAGATAATCCACGTCAAAAGTTATCGAAAGTAAGTTAAAAATAATCCAACGAAAACCTCTTGAAATTTCCATTTTTTTAACAAATCTAATTTCTTAACTCACTGTAAACAAAAAAAAATAGCACTTGTACATCAAAACGTTGTGAGTACATTTATGCTCACAAATGTCAAACTTTATTATAGTGATGGTAATGTCAGATTTTAGCTATTGAAATTAGTGTTGCCAGTTCCCGAAATATATATAGTACCCCTCACGTATTTTCGAAGATTTCAAGAAAATTAATTTCATACTTGCTTGTATGAATTGCTTAAATGTTTTTTTTTTTGTTTAATATAAAATATTCTCTATTCATATTTATGTAAGTAACAATTTATGGAAAACTTTAAAATTTATTCACAGTTGTTAAATAACCAAAGTAGCAGTTTGACAACCACTGCAAACTGCATGGGAAAGTTATAGTAAAATATAATAAGCATTTAAAGAAGCACTGTAAAATCAACTCAAAATGTTTGAGAGGCAGTACAGCAACAGTTTAATGAGCACTACTAGCCATCAGCAATTCAACTTTACGGTTTTCACCTTCAAAGTGAAGGTTCTTCAAGAGTGACTACTGAGCCTTACTTGTTCGCCCAAATATTATTTAAGAAATAATAAAATTTAGAGAAAACACTCTCATCTCACTGATTTCACTAATTGTATTTTAAAAAATACTAAATACTTTACAAAACACAGCTTTATTTGAATCGTAAATTTATTTCAAATATTTTATTAGTTTATAGCAATTTTTTTATTCACTAGATTGCTTTATGTACTCAGAATAATCGATAACGAAAATTTAAAATAAATTTTCATAAAAAAATTGCATTTAAAAAATATTTTGAGCAGTAATTAGCTTTATTTAAAATTCAATCTATTGAGGAAAACTAAAATTTTCTTCTTTAAACCATGTTCGTTTCTTGAGTCTTTTGTTTAACTAACATTGATTCAATTGCAACTTCGCAAAAAGCGCAGCTCTTAATAAATTGTGTGCAGCAACACAAAATGCTTCAAGATTGCAACACTTTTTCCCACAAACAAGTGTACCATGGTTAACAAACTTTATTGTTGTTGCAATATTAATGACTTAACTGATATTTACAAAATTTTTGCAAGCACCAAAAATCCACCAAAGAAAAAAAACACAAATAAGAACATACAATTTAAATAAAATTTAACCACACTGTTGAGTCTTGGCATGGAGTATTTATTTTTGTTTTTTTTTTTTAATTGTTTTAATTGCGGTATTGGTAACAAAAATTCACCAACAAAGGCGGCTTAAAATGTTCCACTGTCAAAGTACACCGAAAATTGAGCTATTTAACTGCAGGCATAATATTTCATCAATCACGATGTTGTTTTGAACAAAGTTTTTATGATGCATAGTAGTTAATTGTCTACATTTGAGCAATTGCACCCGCACAAAATGTAGCTACAAGAAAATCTGCTGTAAGGCTAAAGTTTATTTTTTTTATTTTTTAAAATGCAAGTAATTAAAACGTGATGTTTGTTATTTTTTTTTTACACCACACCTTGAAAAGTTTGACCAATATTTACAATATTTACTTTAATTAATTGAAAAAATTTAGAAAAATTCCACAGAAATTCATTAACACAATTTTTGAGTACAACATCGTGTCAAGCAAGACCTTGAAATAAGTTTAAGCAGCAAGATTTGAAAAAAGTTCTTTACTATGAGTAACACAATCGACTTGGTCTCATGTGTGTTTTTTTTTTATTGTTGAAAACTTGTGTGCCTTACATTGTGTACAACACAAATTTTTTTCTATATTGAGCAAAAACTAAAGAATTCCTTAAGAAAACCTCAAAAAATATTTACAATTTTTTTTTTTTTTTTTTTTTTTTTTGTAAGAAGAACATTAGATGGGGGAGTTAAGCCAAAAGTGTTTGTTCCACTTTCAAAATCATGCTTTATGCTTTTTTTAAGCAAGCTAAACAATGCAAACATATTCCGCACATATCCAGGGTCATACGGTCAGACGCATGACTAGACTTTGCTGTACAAGTTGTGAGCTAGGGTAGCAATTTTTTGATTAAGTGTTTAATTATATGCTACCAGCTACACACTCACTCACTCTAGCTGCTTTATATAAACCATATTGCCTTGTGGCCTACCTACTTTGCTGTCTTGTAGCTCAATAGTTTTGTTGGCTTTTTATAGGTTGTCTGCTAAGCATAAAAGTACGCCTAACAAAACAAAAAAAAAAAAAAAAAAACAAAAAAAAATAGCAACTGCTTCAACAAATTGCAAACTACTAACCATTAATTTAGTTGTTGCTCTTGACGTATCGAGTTTTATGCATTCGTATTAACGCTGCTGCTGGAGACAAACAAGCTAATTAATTAAAGTCATAATTATTTTTTTATTGAACAAGCTCGGTAGTAATTGTAATGAATGCTTTAATTAATGGGGTCAACATCATAAAATGTCAAAACAAATATCGTAACATAGCAAATAAAAGTAAATAGAGCAAGATATACATAAAATTTAATAGAGAATTCTAGAAAAAGAAAGAGAGAGGGGGGAGGGGAGAGAGAAAGAAAAAAAGAGAGGGAGATTGATAGAGTAGAATAGAGTACATGTAAAATAGTTAACGCAATTACTTTTACCTATTTATGCAATGGAATTGGGACTTATTATTCGTTGTTCTTGTGTGCAGAAAATCAAGTTCGTGCCTTCAGTCTTTTGATTTTTTAACGAAATGCAACTAAAGAATTAAATAAGCTCTAAAGAAGCTGTTGTTAGGATTATTGGCACTGTACTAGTTCTTCTTTTTGAATATTTTCAAGATAAGATAATTATTTAAAAATAAATTACTAATTATTAAATAAAATTTAAACTTAAAGTAGAAATTAATTTTAATGACTAAAATACTTATTTAATTACACTGAACAACAAAATCAATTTTTTTCCAAAATAACAAGGTTTCGACAATGGATTCTGGTAGAGGGGACAAAAAAACAATATACGTGTATCGGCGTTTTGAAAGGTTACGTATGAGTCTTATTTTAGGGGGGATTTAATTTTCCACCTTTTTGAACATTCTTATAGTGGAATCGGCATAGGAAATCATGTTATCCTTACATTTTGGGTATAGGCTGTATTCTGAGGATTTATGTAAAATACTACGAGGAATATTTTTGTGCAACATTTTAACCCCCTAACTTCTCAATTTATGGGTATTTTTTGATTTTTTTGTGACAAAAGGCAAAAAAGACCAATAAAAGAAGGATATAATGGGTTAAAATGTTCCACAAAATTTATCGTAAAATTTTACTATAAGTCTCTGAATACATTAAAGCTGAAAGTTTAACTTAAATGCCAGAAATAAGTCAAAACTTAAAATGTGTTAAAGGGTTAATTTCGTACTTATTCAGAATTGATGATAAAATGTGGCACAAAACTTGATTTTAGGGGGTTACTTTATATGAAAAAATTGTTTTACTCATTTGGCACATCATATTTATTTAGCAATAGCAACGAACCTTATAGGATGCACTTTGGCTGATAAGATCCATTAGGTGCAAACAAAAAACTATGAAAAGCAAAATTAAAACAAAAGTTAATTTTAATCCCCTCCTCCGGTTCCCATTATTTTATTGTACCAAAACTTGTTACCATATACGCCATACACTTGTTGTTGAGTTTACAATTTTTGAAACTATTGAAAATTAACCAAATAAAGCACTTAACATGGTGCTTGTTAAGCTCATGTACGCAATCCAGACCTTACATAGCTTCTTCTGGTACACGTTCGTGTAACTTTTAAAAGTCTCACGCTCCCGTACGGGAACATAAGTTTATTAGGGTCTTAGAGTTCATGATCAGCACATGGCAATGAATGGCAAGAATTAAAAGAGGAAGCCCACAGATGAGTCACATTTTCTAGTTTCATAGGTCCAACTAGTTCCTTATAGGTATATTCCCAGGAGAATTTTTTTGACTGATATTCCAAGACTTTTTTGTAGGGAGTCTACAAAGCTCAAAAAAGTGTCAATTATCCAGCTAATTTAATATTTTGGCCCTAAATTAATAGGTATGTGTGACAATTTGAAGTCATTTGCTTTTATGGCAACCTCTGGTGTTCCACAAGGAAGTATTTTGGGACCTTTGTGTTGTTTATTTTATTTATCAATGACATATCAACTATTTTTATTCATGCATAATGCCTACTATTTATATTCAGATGATCTTAAAATATTTCTTAGAGTAAGAAATCAATCTGATATTTCCCGTCTTCAAAGTGAAAGTGAAAAATTTTACACATGGTCGCTGGATAACACCCTTGTTTTAAACTTAAAGAAATGTGCTTTTATGTCCTTTTCTAAGCATCGATGCCAATGTCCGTCTGCATATAACATTAATAATACTCACTTATCCCATCTCAATCAGTTTAAAGATCTTGGTGTTGTTTTCGATACTAAATTTTCTTTTATCTCACACCTAGGCTTTATAATACCTAAAACGTATGCTCTATTAGCATTCATACGTCGACAATCAACATCTTTTTCAGACATAGATCTAGTTCCATCTCGATTAGAATATGGATCAGTAGTTTGGTACCCGTTCTATTCATGACACAAGCTGCACATTGAACGCGTACAGAAAGCTTTTACTCAATTTACTTTACGTCCGTTAAATCCTCAAATCCCTCTTTCATCATGCAGTGAACGATGTCTATTGATGAATTTGAAATCCTAAGAAAGTAGAAGGAATTCATTATCACTGCTTTTTGTGCATGATATTGTTTCTGGATCTGTGGATTGTCCAGAACTTCTTGATAAAATCAATTTTAATGTCCCTGCTAGGGTTCTAAGAAGCAACGATTTATTTTATATTCCAACATGCCGTACAAATTATGTTGCTAATGCTCCCATTTATAGGGCTTTACAACATTTAATAACATAAAAGTTTTTTTGCAGTTTAGATTTTTCTATCTTTAAGGATACAATGAGGCTCTTACTAAGTAGAATTCTTTAATTGTAATAATCTTAAAATTTGAGTTAAATTTAAGTTAATCTTTGTAACTACAATATGTGTATATTCTTTTAATCTATTAGAAAATTTATATTATCCAAAGGTTAAAATAAAACCAAATGTAATGAATGAATGAATGAATGAAAAAATTGACAGAGCAACAAAAAGGTTCAATGGCTCAACTTATTCCACATATCATTAAAGTTGATATTTTTTGGTATTAAATTATATGTTTGTGTCCAAGAAGAATAAATAAAATTAATAAAAGATGTAATGACTCAGCTAAGAGTTATATTTTTTACACTGCCCAGCTTTCGTTCTTGACTTGTACGCCTCACGAGCTGTCTGATGATCATCGATGATCATCGAGTCTCATGTGCACTCTTGTCCATGAGCACGTACTTTTTGATAAGCACACAGAATGATATCTCATTTCTAAAAATTTGACGAGAGCTATAAAATATTTAGTGGTACACGCATCCGCGAGCGCATACTTGTGTACCTTTTCAAATCGGTACGCTTCCAATTCACGCAAGCGGACAATTCCCTACTCTATTATAAAGCTTATAACACCTATGCAAAGCTCTCAAACTCTATGCAAATATCTTCGAAAGTTTTTTACTTTTATATTCAAATTCTTTTGTTGCAATATGCAATGCATTTAAAAGCAATTTTATTTTATTTTTGTCCAAAATAGCGTTGAGGCCATGGTATTTGCAACTAAGTCGCTATGAAATAGTGGCTTAAATTTATTTGAATATCTACACATTCGAAGGAATTTCAACGCTTGTTTTGTCACAAGCAAAGCTATTTAAATATATGAAATGTCTGTTTGTGTGTTGAGTATGCCAATTTGCAGCTAGCTTGTGGTTAAGGAATGTTGACACTTTTGAAAGCATAACAAAGCAAGTGCAGCGTGAAGTGCTATATTTTAGTTTTTGTTTTTTTGTTTTATATTTATTTGTTGCTACTGTGTACATTTTGGTTTTTATCATGTTTGGTGCTTGCGGCAAAAAAAAGGTGAGTGGCAATATATTTGAACTACAGCTAGCTCAAGGCATACTGCTCGAACAGTTTAAGGCCCACAAAGTGATCCTTGAACAATTCAAAAAAGTAGTAATAGCTCTACAAATTACTACCAAAAGATATATTGCTGCGGTTGAAACTTAGGTGCCTCTGCTGTTTGAGCCCGTCTATCGTACTTCAGTACAAATTATGAATCTGCCATCTGACTAATTTCAAGAAGGATGCATTTCCAAGAATATACACTCAGAAAAAAAAAATTGGTAAAATCAAAATTTTTCATTCGTACATCTGCCAATTTTACATTTTGTTTCATGCTCAAAAGTTTATCTTTTGTATTGAAATGGCTGAAGCTGTTGTTTTAAAAAATGTCCCCTTTTATATCAATATGTAAAAGTTTTGAAAAAAAAATGTTGAAACAAAATGGGTTATTGTATAATCAAATACTACAAAATGTTTTTTTAAAATTTTTAAATGTTGATTTAATATCGTATAGCTTTTTGAAATAAAATTTTACAAATAAAGCATAATCGCCAATAACGTTGTAAACGACATTTCTAACACATTTTCCAAAAGTGTTTTTTTTTCGCGGATACCAGTTAGAATTACTCTCTTATACTATATAACAGAAGTGAGTAAAAAAAATGCAGATTGGGGCATTTTTAACGCATTTTTAAATTCCAGTCAGTGGAATAACGTTGCACGTGCTTGTAAAATGAATTAAAGCGAACGAATTGAACTTGATACGCAAGTGCTATCGATGCTCAAAACGTAAAATAAATTTCGAAAATTGGAAAAATTTTAACTATGTATAAAAGACTATAAGCTAATGGTCAGTCTCATATTTCGAGAAATGGAGAGACCATAGAAAATAGAAATGCTCCTGTGAATGTAATTTGGAAGAACGTTGTAAATGCAGTTAGCTGTCGTTTTTAGTAGTGGAAAAACGTTTTAAGCACCATAACTCATATGTTATGTTCAGTGGAAAAACGTTTCATCATCCATTCAGTTTTGGATATAAAACGTTATTCCACTGTAAAAACTTTTAAACGGCAAATTTAGATGTAATTAAATCTTTTATTTAATTTTTTTTTTATATTTTATGTATAGTAAAGTTTTATTAAGTCAGAGTGTATAACAAAAAAAGCAAAAATAACGCTTACAATGTTTAAAACGTTTTTTATCTCTAGTCAAAAATTACAATTTTGTCGTTTGGAACGTTATTCGCGACTATGCTTCAAATGTAAAAACAAAATAATTTTAAATTTTTAACTTTGTTTTTTTATTCATTGAAGAATTTATCGATAAAATTAAAAATCTGTGAAACATAACGGAGCTACATTCAATTCAAGTATTCTTTTTTTTTCATTTAAGACATAAAAAGCTTGCTTTCAAAGGTTTTATTTTAACAATTTTTAACATTTTTAATCAAAATTTCATTGTTTTTGAGAAAACATTTTTATTTGTTATTTCAAAATTTTTATTTTTTGATACAAAAGTTTTTATTTTAATTTCAAAATGTTTATGGTAAAATCAAAAGTTTTTATGTCAAAATGCTAAAATGTTGATTTCAAATGCGGATTTTTTTCTGAGTGTAGGTATATTAACCCTTCTGCTTTTCGCTTTTGGGCTTTCGCTAGCAAGCAATTCATTTGAAACAACGTGTTGCATCGCGACAGATCGTCCGGCCTGATTTGCTAACTAAAGTCATGAGGGAGAGTGAAAAATATTATTACTTCCACTGCAACTTTCTCATCAGTTTTCACTGAGCAAACCAGCTTCATATTAGATTTCCTTTCCTTCAGTTTCCTTAATTTTTAGCTGTCTTTAGGGCTGCTACTTCCATTACTTTGGTATTGGTATTGGTATTTATTGCAGTGTAAACTTATTCCTTAAATTCGACGATTTAATAATTAGCGTATTTTTTTCATTTCCATTTTCCAATTTTTGAAAATTAATATAAGATTTTCTATCTCGGGCATAAGAAATGGTACCGAAATAATTTTCTTAATTTGGATTCTTCATATATTTCTGAACAACATCCTGTCTAAAAAAAACTGTCTAAAATTTATTTAAAATTCCGGCTTAAGACCGCGATTTTTTTTCTACCTAGATATTTTTAAAAAAAATTTGTTCATGTCTCCTTTATGGTTATTATTTCGTTTCAACACCTCTAAACAACCACCAAAAATTTAAACTATTAGGTAACAATAAAGAATATCAGAAACAAGATTACGCGTTCCGCAAATGAGAGAGAGAGAGAGCATGACGTCACCCAGCGCTTTTGTTTATATTAACTGCGGCCCGAGCATAAATATTTTTTTCTTATTTTTACAATATGTATATGGACCCCTTAAAGCTATTGGTGCAATAAAATTATATTAATCTTGTATGGTTTAAGAGATAAAAATCGTGAAAAAGTGAAAAATTTATATTTTTTCGTGTACGAAAATATCAATTTTTTTATACAGAAGAGAAGTTCTTTTCACTTTACTTTTCCCCAAGAATTTATTTTCAATTTCGTCAATTTGTCTAAGTGATCGCACAGTTGCATCCGTTTTGTCAAGCAAAAGTACTGTGTGACGTCATGCACTCAACTGAGAAAGAGAGCATTAGATAATGAGACTGCGGAATGCGTAATCTTGTTTCTATCATTCTTGGGTAACAATCAAAAGTTCTGTGCTATCTCGATTATAAGCTTAAGCTTCGAATATCCTTCACACAGAACATTGTTGATAAAAATCGTGAGTAAAATCGTTTGGCAAGATATTGTTAGTTACTTACTTTTGCTTTAAGGTACATACTATTACCGTCTAGAATTTTCAAAAAATGCATTTTTTGTTTTTTACATTTTTAGATTCTTTATAACTTCAATAATAACTGTCTAAAATATTAAATCGAAATTCGAATCCAGTTCCAAGATATAACGCCTCAATTCAAGCGCGCTCTCAGTTCGCCGCAGGTGTAAAAAAAAAACTTTACACGCGTTTTTCTCGAGTTTAGGTTTTTTTAACCGGCGGACAGTTAATCTCCGGATCTTCTGGGCCAACTTTAATAAAGTTTGAAGCATTTTGCTTGTTTTTATATCCTGTGTGATAGTTTATCACAATTTCACCACAAAAAATATATATTTTTTTTTGAGTCTGAACAAAGGTCGAAAAAAAGGCGATTTTTTAAAAAATTTTCAAATGTCCGCCATTTTTTTATTCTTAATGATTTTTCTGGTAAACTATCACGTGAGAACCCTTCCTTTTTGTAACTCTTTTTGAATTTTATGTTTCAGACTTACCGTTCCAGAGATTAACTGTCCGCCATGCAGCAGTGTTTTTTTTTTGAGAAGAAAATTTCAGTGCTTCTATAAAAAATTTTTTCGTAATCTTCAAGAACTCTTTAATACTGTAAAAATAGTTTGATAGTTTTTTTTTATTTTTTTTTTTAGTTTGAAGTATATAATAAAGAAAGTGAAAAAAAAATTGTTGAATATGTGTCATTATTTAGCATTCTAGACGGTAATAGTACCTTAAGACATTTGCAATTTTTTTTTTTACAAACATATTAAGAATTTTAATAGTGTTATTTATTATCTATGAAACTTTTGCGACCTCTTAAGATGTGAAATGTGTATTTTGCTTTGGTTTTTCTTTTTGGTTAAATACCAAAAACTTGCTTGACGCTCATAACAAATATTTTTCCCATCATTAGGTACCGCAGTCAAGCCCACCCGCTCGTTTGTTTTTTTAATTTTTCATCATTTTAACAAATACAAACACAAAGCTTAAACATCTAATAAATAAGGTAAAGAAAAAACCACAAAACATGACAAATTACAAGACAAGCGACAAGCAACGATGTTTAATCATAATTTTTTTTTTTGGTCTGTTGTCTGTTGTGATTGCAACAACATGCAACAACATATATTATCTATATTAACACCCAAATAACAACAACAACAACAACGGTCTGACGATATAGACAGCAAAGCGTCTGTTTTTAGATGTTGCATTAATGGCACGTTACTTAACAGAGCCTATAAAAAGTTTATGGAAATTTGAAAAAATAGACATTTTGTAATCTTAAATTCGTGTGAATATTAGTTGATTTTTTTTCTCTTCTTTTAGTTCATGGAGGGTCAAATTTAGTAGTTAGTGTCGTTAGTAAGTAATGAAATATGAAACGATACAATACGGCCCCCTATAACTCACAATTATAGTGTTTATTGAAACTTTGTACTTTTTGTATTAAGGGGTTAGACCACCCTAGCATTTTCGAAATTTGTTTTTTAAATGGTCCCTTATGATCTCAAAATTATGTATCTAGAGATTACGGCAGGAAAAACTCTCTAAGTACTTGGTTTTTAAATTTTTATATAAGCCACCTGGCTATTATTTACCACTACTACTATTTACTACTCAAAAGTTCAAATGAGTTTCTCTCAAAACTGCATTTTTTAAGTTTTCCGGAAACATAACTCAAACAATTTTCAACCAATTCACTTGCTACTAATTCAACACCTTCAGAGTCAACTTCATGTTCTTCATAAAAACCGCAAGGAAAATATTTTTTCATCATAGCTTTTTTGCCCGGTAGCTCGGAATTAACATTTGCTTGGGCGGTACCCAGATGAAAAATCCTTTGTTTGACAAAATGTAAATCGAGTACAAAATATGGTTCACATTTCTATCAACACCGCGACATAGCCGAACAACAATGTTTCCCACTGGTCCAAAATCTCGCTCATCATTTTGACGATTATGTGTTTTCCAGTTGTATATTTCAAATTTATGGGCATAGCCTTTGAAACTGCACGTGACGAATAGATTAAAACCCCATTTATATGGCTTATTGGAAAGATATTGTTTCATAAAAAGAGCCAACTTCGTAGCACACATTTGCTCATCAATGGCCAATCTTTGATCCATGGTAATAGTTCCAAATTTAACATTCAAGTAATTATCTTGAACAATCTGTCATGTTCAATATGATCCCGGTGTAAATTTTTTTGTCATTATTGATATGCAGGTACCTGTAGGGTATGTAACTATTCGACAGTATAAAACAACCGGTTTCGTATAGTACAAGTTTTACAAAACCGGTTTCTGAATTATTCGTCCAGAAAAAACCCGGGAAAACCGGTTTTTTTTTTTGTAAATTAAATAAAATTTTTACTTTTCTTATCTACATTACATATATCTATGTAGTTTTTATTTAACAAAAATAGCAAATATTTTTTAATAAAATAAATAAGGATACTTATGCAGTGTTGTTACAGCGATGTGTGAAATTAGAACGCCTTTAAGTTTCTATGAATGCGTTTTATTACCTAGTTGGAATTTAACAAATGAAATAAAAATACATTAAAATGACTTTAATAGTATACATACACTTTTGTGTGTCCCCTACTCGTTTCGCTGTAACAATGGCGAAAACGAGCTGAACATAATTCAACATATTTTTCAGGGTTGCAAATATCAAGAAGTACCAGAATAAGTGTTGCTACTAAATAATTCAACTAAACACCATATAGTGTGGGTCAGGGGCGGTTCCAGGAATATATTTCGGGGGGGGTTTCAAAAATATTTATGTACGTTATATATATAAAGGGTAGTTAAATTTTAAAGGCCGATATTGATTTTGAATAAAACACAAATTATTAAGGAAATTATTGTCGTTTCTTTTTATTATGATAATATTGGTATGGTTCAATTATGCATGGAACAAAATATCGGCTAAATGGCCGCCGCGACCTCGGCGGCACACCTCCATCCTATGGTCCAAATTTTAGATGACGCCGAGGCATAAATGAGGTTCTATGCCGTTAATGTGCCGAATTGGCGGGGTGCAATAAGGCCAACGGCAATAAGGCCGAATTGGCTTTATTTCCTTTTCAAAGAGAAATAAGGCCGAAATTGTGAATTCGGTTTTATTTTTTTGTATTTTGTATTTGTATTTATTGGACTTAAGAATTAGTACAGTAAGATCAATAAAGTTCTTTTAGCGTACAACAATTTAAAAACATAATTTAAAGTCATAATAGTCAACAAGAGGAAAAAGAAATAAAGCCTAAAAAAAAATTTAGCAAAATGGTAATAAGGCCGAAAAATAATTTTTGCAAACTAAGGATTATTTTTTTTTAATTATTTTTCATAAAAAGTACGCACCATGTCGTCTGTTGTTTGAAAATTTACTGGACTCAGCGTAGGTACTCAATTTGCAAGAGAACAGTTGCCATTGTCAACCTCAATGTGCTTGTTTTCGTATCAACGCGAAAAATTTATTAGTAGTAGTTCAATAGTGAAGGTGAAGAAGTTTTAATATTATAAGGAATGAGCGCCTCGGCGATTTTTAATAAAAATTTTTTGCCTGCGACGCTCATATTATAAACCTGCGGCGCTCATTCTTTATAATATTAAAGCTTCATTAAAAATTTTAGTAAAAATCGCGCATATTTTATAAATTTTCATTCATAACTTTTATTAACTTTAAATATTTTTCTCGACCACTTACAAAAAGATGTATGTTCTTTAGCATTTAAACGATCATATTTTTCGCTTTAAACGGATATATATTTTTATTATAAGAATAAGATATCCTAGTCTTCTCAATAAAAAAATATGTAAATTTTTCAGACTTTCACGATTTTTATCTTCTAAACCATTTGAGACCTACCTATTTTTTTTTTGCAGCATTTGATTTAGAAGTTCCATACACAATTCAAAAACAAAAAAAAAAAAGGAGCGTGTACCTAGAGTGCAATTATTCCAAAATATGTCCATTTTTCAAACTTTCACGATTTTTATCTCCTAAACCATTTGAGATCGAACTTTTTTTGCAACATGTGCATTAGGAGCTCCATATGCACATTTAGACAAAAAAAAAGGAGCATGGGCCCTACAGTACAATTATTCCAATACTTTATATCTTTAATTTTTCATTAAATAAAAATAAAAAACTTATTTGATGGCGTTTTAATATTGGTTCCTTTTAAAGGGAAATAAGGCCAAATTGGCTTAATTTCTTTTTCAAATGGAAATAAGGGCGAATTTGCGGATTCGGCGAAATAAAGCCGAATTCGGCCTTATTGCACCCCGCCGCCGAATCATCTCATCCTTTAGCTTTTGAATAGTTGCTGGCTTATCGATGTACACCTTTTCTTTCAAATAACCCTAAAGAAAGATGTCCAACGGTGTCAAATCACATGATTGGTGGCCAAATGACATCGCCACCACGTGAGATAACACGGCCATTGAATTTGTCGCGCAAAAGAGCCATTGTTTCGTTAGCTGTGTGGCAAGTGGCACCGTTCTGTTGAAACCACATATCGTCCACATCCATATCTTCCAATTCGGGCCATAAAAAGTTCGTTATCATCTCACGCTACCGAACACCATTCACAGTAACTGCCTGACCAGCCTCATTTTGGAAAAAAATACGGCCCGATGATGCCGCCAGCCCATAAACCGCACCAAACAGTCACTCTTTGTGGGTGCATTGGTTTTTCGACAATCACTCTTGGATTATCATTCGCCCAAATGCGGTAATTCTGCTTATTGACGAATCCACTGTGGTGAAAATGTGCCTCATCACTGAAGATAATTTTCTTCGAAAATTGATCATCCACTGTTGCCATTTCTTGCCACCATTCTGACCGTGTAAATGCAAGTCTTTATGCATAATGTTCATCAACGACGAACGTGAGAGGTGCAATTGTTGGGCACGACGACGAGTTGAGGTGGACGGCTCTTCAGCCACACTATCGCGAATAGCAGCAATATTTTCTGCAGTACGAGCATGCACTGGTGTTTTCACATCTCCTACAGACCTGGTTTGTTCAAATTGTACGCACATTTGGACGATTAAATTGACCGAAAAAATCACGAAGTGCTCGATATGCATTTTGATTTGAAAGCTAATTTTCATAAGCCTGAATAACTTTAACGGTTCAAATTGGGTTAGTCTGAAATTGAGAAATGTCAAATGAAAAGCAGAAAAAAGTTGACATTTAGGTGTGGTTTATATTCAACATAGGCCCTTAAAATTTAACCACCCTTTATATACATTAGAGCGGGATAATTTTTTTTTTAAAAAATCGTAGGCGTGGGAAGAAACCGTTAGTCTAAAATCTATTTCCAGCCTCTGGTTTTTCAAAAGAAGGTTATAATTTGTATTTTGCTGCAATATGTGAAAAAATTATTCCACTTATTGAAAAAAACTTTGCTACGAAAAAAATAGCCATCCATATTTCACTCCATATTCACTCCATATTCACTCCATATGATTGTGTCGTGCTCAGGATTATTTTTTTGTGTTAAATACCACAAGCTGACGCTGGGGTGAAGATAATTATAATAATAAAAGTTATTTCTCTGTTTATTTGACCCGAATACAAATCTAAAAGGCCAACATAAAACCAACATCAAAATAAATAAAAACTTCAAAAACCGGAATTTTTCTCCATTACTATATAAAAAAGAATTTTACGTCAAACTACAAAAACCGGAATTTTTCTCCATTACTGTATAAAAAGGAATTTTACGTCTACACTTCCGATACTATCGAAACTGTGGGTTTTTAAATTAAAACTGTGCGGTGTTTGGATATATTTTATCCAAAAATGCGGTGTTTTTGTGATTTCAGGTTAAGATTGTATGTGTGACTGTTTACAGCTACAGGCGCAATATCGCAAAAACAAACAAAAACTGGAACAGAATTCAGTATTTTAGCAATACGTGTAGAAACAGCTACAAACGTTTACAGCATAGGGGTGTGAATATTTAAAGTAAATTATAAAAAACCATTTCTTTTCTTTTTGGTACTCTTAGCCCACATAATAAACGTCAGTACATCACATTTAAATACAGGTTCTTTTAGAATTTTTGGGGGTTCAAACCCCCCCCTGGATCCGCGCCTGGTGTGGGTATTCACGGGGGGCAGCAATGCTCGTCAACATGCAGTACTACCCACTGAACCATAAGCGAAGGTTTTGCAAAAGGTGAGAGTTTTGCGATCGTGTTTGGGCAGAATTTTTTTTTAATTTTTGATTTTTTATTTTGTTGCTTAAAAGTACTTGCTATAGAAGATTAAATTCGTGAAAATTTTTCCCATAAATAAAAACTGAACTTCTTTTTCGAAATTTATAAAAAACTTGTTTAGAGTCAAAGAAGACTAATTTTTTTTATCATTTTAGTAAGTACAAATGCCTCAAAAATGAACCATTTTTGTTCATAAATGAGTTCAGAAATTAATAATAAATTTTTCTTTTTTGCAATCTTAAATGAGTTCAATCATAATAATTTCTTTTTATACAAATCATCGATTTGTAATTACATATAATATTATGCAATAATAAAATTTATAATTCAAAAAGGTTTATTTTAACTCATTTCTGAACAAAGAAAAAATTCGTTTTTTAAAGGCAATTCAGTCTGGCGATTGAATAAAAAAGGATGTATTTCCAAGTGCCTAAAAATGACTTTTCTATAGTTCATCTTTTAAGTAATTTCCGAACAAGTAATTTCGAAAAAAGTAAAATTTATGGTTCTTTTTTAACTCATTTCCGAACAGAAAAGCTTAATTTTTGAGAGACATTTTAGTCCGAAGAATGATACAAAAAAGGTTCATTTATGAGTGCCGAAATTGAATGAAACTCGAAATGGTTCATAAATGAATTCGAAAACGATAGTTTTGATTCAGTGGGTAGAATTATGTTTCGAGTTTTTCTTTCAGTATTTTTAACGAGTGTTTTATATCTTTTAATGATTATTTCTATATTTGTAATTAATGCTTTTACATTTTTTTGGGCATTTCGTGCAAGAAGCCTTGTTGAATTTCCTATCTTTTTTAAAATACTTCCAGTCATCGGAGTTCATGTCAAGCTGTTGATAATTCAGTATATTATGTAAAAAAGAATGCATTGTTAAATAAAAAGCATGTTTAACTTACATTAAATACGCCAGCCGCTTGTAAATGCTGTTTTAACAAAAGAAAGCAAAAATAAATGACCAAGGCATATGTTTCAACGACCTCAAATAAAGCAAAATGAAATAGAAGCCAGCGATAAGAAATGTTAGAAAAGTTAGTGAAATGTAAAAACGTAAGTAGAAAAAAACTGGGTCGCTCAAATGCAATAAAAAAAGTGGTTTGAAAAATTTTACAATTTTACATTGTAGATTTATATATTTCTTAACTATTCGAGCAGTCGAATAATTTGAGCCTGAAAACCGGGTTTCGAATTATTCGAAAAAGGTGATTTTTTAAAAAACCGGTTCGAATAATAAAAAAAAACCGAAACACCGAATAATACGAACCGGTTTTGCATACCCTAGGTACCTGCGTATCAAATGGTATCAAATCTGTTGATTGTCATTAATTTTTTTATGGGTTCAAAACCAACTTTATCCGACCAATAGAGACGAACATTAGGATATTTTATCACTGACATGTATAACAGAATCGCAATGAACTTTCTAAGCTCAATTTCATTGACATTTAAAGGGTGTTTCGGATATCTTTTTGCAATGCATAGAGATTAGATTCTTCCACAATTTTTTGTACCAGTTCTGGTGTTATGAAATATGAAAAAAAATATATAAGGAGTGCCAGTACCAGAATGATCTTTTAATTCTGGTGGATATGTAAGAGTGCCTCGATATAATGTCTGATCTGCATTCAAAACAAATTTTTTCTTCTTCCATATAAGCCCCTTCGTACTTGCACGACGACTAGCTTGGCTTGTTGAGGGATATTGTTGCCAAGCTCTTCATTCTTACAATCTTCTCATCGACAGCATTATCTTCGAAGTTATTTTCAAGAATTTTGGAGAAGTTTTCGTTTTCGCCTTCATCACTGTCTTCTAGATCATCTTCTGATCGTTCTCCGTCTAAAATTTCATTCAAATATGCTTCGATTTGTCGTTCGTTTAGTGACGTCATCTAAAATGGCATTTATTTTTAACTAAAATCATTAAAAATGTAATATGGTGTAAATGCGTAGAGTTTCAGATCTGCAACAATCACGTTAACACACTTTTACCAAATACGAAATTCAAATAGCAAAGTTTATTTACTAACCGTTGAATTATTAATGTTTATGTAACGAATGATAATTTTTTCATACACTTTCTTTAGAAAATAAACAAATTAAACTTGAAACAAAACAAACAAAACCAAAACACTTTCGACACTTTCGAAACAAAACTTTGCAATTTATTTTAGGAGACCATTCAATATACCTCTCTTAAAAATGACAATGCGCTTCCTATTTTAAATAAAAACTGCATTAAAAAGTTTTTATAATCAAAGTTTTCCAGACTTTATTCAGTTCTTTTTTTGTCCTGTACAAATACAAAAAATCGGGTTACGCCTTTTCTATGCCATCGATATTTGTATAAATAAATTTCAAACAAAGAAAAAATAAATTTGTTACAAAATTTATAAAAATGAAAAAAAAATAAAGATGCATATTCTTAAACAACAATTGTCCACCCAAAACAAAAACTTCTCAATAGTATTCATAAAAATATTTTATAACAGCTTTAAACGTATTTTAATTAAATGTCTTTTAAGTGTTAAAATATTTTCTCAAATGTTTTGAATACAGACGTATATATCGATAAGTTTCCCCAAAATATTGTAAGATGGTGTAAATAGCTTATAAGCTTTTGGTATAGACAAAAATGATAATTCTTAATTTATTTTGTAATTAACAACCTACGAATTTATTTATTGCCGAATTTAAAGCGATAATTTTGCTAGTACCTTCATCAAAACAAAAGACTTAAGACACAAACTATTCTACCTACACGAAATCGAACAATTAGGATTCAATTTGTAAAACACTTAATTTATTTAATTTATGTCATTATTTCTAATCGTTTCCTCTCTTAAGCACAATTTTACATTATTAATGACTCAATTTTTTATGAAAAATTCTACAATAGAATTAACCATTAAAATCTCTATTAGAAGCCAAATCGTCATTACTTGCGCACAATTGCTAATCAAGTAACTCATTACGAGGCACATCAATAATTATTAGCTTCCGCATTTTTCACTGTCGCTGCTGCATTTAAGCAGCTATAGACGGTTGGTCGGTCAGAAACGGTTTTAATTACAGTGAAGCAAACCTTAACCAGTATTTGTGGCTTTACAAAGCGATGTTCCAGCGGACATAAATCAGTGCTTGTGCCACTTTTGATGGACATCGGTCTGGCATCCTTTGACAAATGGCATAATGAGCGGTATAAAAAGCTTTGGATAGTTATATCTATATATATGTATATAAATATATATTCCCATTAATTTATTTAATGCTTTAGATGAAGTAGTGGTGGAGTAGTAGATGAGCATGCCAATACAATGAGCAAACCTGCAGGTAGCAGCAATGAGCGAGAAAGAACTTGAACTAGTTCATAGATGGTTAATGCAGAGAAATTTTAATGAAGCAAAGATGATTTTATAATAATAATAATTTCATTTTTATTTATCAAATTTGTCACATTTGTTAATTTTTTTTTTTTTTTTTTTTTTTTTGTTATTTCAAATATTTGTAATGCTTTCATTTCGTTTATTGTCTCTTAAACCTTTATAACTGTAATTTTTTTTTTACAAGTTTAATTTTTAATTTTAATTTAATAATAGAATAACTTTTTTTATTTTTTTTTTTTATTTTGATGTTTTAATGAAACATTCCGATAAAGTTACCAAAATAATTTCTCAGAATGCATCGGCATTGCATGGAACCGTTTTTTTACTGTATACAATTGCTATGATAAAATTTATGGTACCATAGAAAAAGTGAATTCTTTGACCTTTTGATAAAAAAAACAAAAAAAAAATTAATTTTGACGTCGTCAACAGCTACGGCACTATACGTCAACAGCACTATAAAGGGGATACCGTAAATTTTATTTTACATCCACAAAGATTGCACTTTTGACCTTATAACAACTATTAAAAAAGAAAATTGGAGACAATCGCTTAATGAAAATGCAAAAACAATGAAAACACGTTGTATGAATTTATAATTCAGTTATTATGGGCGCTCCGATAAATTATATGGATCGACAATGAAGGTAATTTCTTTGGCCATATGATAAGAATGAAAAAAGCAACATAATGACGTCACGAGGTTACTTAGGGAACTGCCTAATATAATGCAAATACACCTTCGTGGCATGTCAAGGCTGTGACAAGAAGTGATACAAGGATTAATAGAAGGCTTCGAACAAGGAGGTCCAACAATTAAAAATAAAAAAATAACTGGTCATTTCAGCCCTTGAAAGGACTTTGACCTAGCTTCTTATGATCAATTGTGTTGTGCGTGTTATTAAGGTTGTACACAATTGACCGAGAACCAGACCTACAGGTTTAACGCCGACTCCGAACGGCGATGAACGGAATGTTCTCGTTCTCAAGAAGCTTTGCATGGCATTTTGATTGCTCTCTGAGGTTTGCCATTGTCTGCAGAGAGGTTGCGGCCGTACTTTCATTTTCATTTTAATTCAAATAATTTTCTGTCGGTGCTGGGATTCGAACCCGGTTCTCCAGGTTCGTTGACATAGAGGCCACGCACTTCAACCAACTACGCCACGGACGCCAACAATTTAGAAGTGGATAAAAATCAAAATTGGTACAAGAAGTAGAACAAGTATTAGGAAAAATTTAAGATTAAGGATACCTTCTCTCTGCACAACCTACAGGTGTATTTATGACACAGCCAAGTCTTTTTTTATTATTTTTATCATTATTATTAAATAATCTCCATACATTTTTGGTTAAAAAATAAATAAATTGTTCTCCTAATATATTAAATTTGCTTTAAAGTTAATCAACTCGAAATCGAAGCAACACAAACACTCAACATCAAAAACTAAGAGCCAAGTGCCTTGGTCTTTGGTTGCACCTGCTACACTGCTGTCAACAACATATCCACCATTAAGCCAGCCAACCACCAATCAACCGAACAGGCAGTCAACAATTTGAGCCACCACAATAACAACAGCAACAACACAAAAATAAAATATTTATTCCCTGTCAATATATTTGTTTTGTCAACATATCTGCTTCCTCAGCAACATGTTGCACTGGCTTTGATGTCACTTAAATAGGATCTATAATGTTGTTTGTTGTTTTTCTTTTTTTTTCTTCAACAACTAGACTAGAAGCAACTTGTTGTTGTTGTTGTGGTTTTATTAATAAAATATTATGTCAACATAGTTTGAATGATTGCAGCTCATTGCAACTGAGTGGAAAAAAACAACAAATATTAAGAGCCTCAAATGCCGGACTTAAAAACACTTGTGGTCCATTCTGGCTAAAAAAAAATCAGAGAAAACTGGTCAATAAACAGGAAAAGCTACATTTTCACATTAAACAGTATTTTTTTTTCTTGTTTCTTTCAATGAATTGATTTTACGTTACCTGCTTTTTTCTACGTTTCTTAACAAGCAATAAATTAATGAAGCTTGACTGTTGGCCATTTTGGTGTTGGCCAGTGAGTGACAACTGGTCACTTTGCAAGTCGCCAGCAATCAGGCTGCAATTAATTAGACTGCCTTAAAAAAAAATAGTAGCCACAGCAATTCAAACGAAGCCTAAATTAAAGCAACTTTCAACACAGAAGCCTTATAATTATTTACGTTTTAGGCATAACGAGCTTAAGTTTTAGATAATTTTGGTTACTCCAAAGAAACTTTAACTAAATTATTGTCTAAGTAGGTCGTCGTTGTTGTTGCTGCTCTTCAAAATCTGTTTGCTGGTTGACACCAACAAGAGCTGTGGTGGTTGTTGTTAGTGGTGCTGGTGTTTGTCAACACAACATCTAAATTCGCAACAATCAATTAAGAAATACCATTGCTGGCAATGTTGTTGCTGTTGTTGTTGTTGTTGCTAGTGCTACTGCTGTTAATGATGATGATGATGAATTACCAATGCTGCAGTAATTGCTTATTTTAATTGCTCGGCTAACGTTCTGATTTATTCTCCACTTTTTTCATTTATTCTTCTTTTTTTGTTGCACGTTTGCTGCTGCTGCTGCTGCTACTGCTGTCTAAGAACCTCTTGAATTGTTTCAATGATTTATGTTGGTGAAAGGTGCACGTTTTTCTGCCGTTTGTTGAAAAGTGTCACACGCTGCTGTTATCTGTCTGGCATTACTTGAGGAATCTGATCTATCTAGATGCTTGTTTAAATTTATTTGAAGTCAAAGAAGATTAAAGCACTTTTAAAATAAACATTTCTTGTTTAAAATAAATAAAGTTTAATTCAATCATTAAACTAGATAATTGGAAGATTCTTTACAATTTTAACATTTTTACACTATTACTCACATCAAAGCCGAAATAATGTAGATAATTATATTTATATTAGTCTAAATTTTTCCTTTTTTCTGCCGTTTTTGACGTAGAATTACGTCATTCTCGGAGGTTAGTAGGGCGGTTGATAGTGATCAAGCGGCGATTGATAGCGTTTTTAGGTCACACTTTGAGCCTTTGGTGTGCCTAAAGTACTGATCGTGTTTACAATATTGATGTATTGAAAAAATTCATGTTTGAACTCTCTAACTTAGAGCCCGAACAGAATCAAATATCGTTGTGACCGCCGATCCTCTCTGGTCATCGATCGCAGAGAACACGTCCAGAATGATGCGATTACGACTGACGACTCAAAGTTGCTTTTATTTAGTATTTTTTTATTTATTTTTTCTATTTTATTTCGATGTATTGGTCTCTTCAATTGTGTGAATACAACACACACAAACAAGAAATGTCAGAAGATAACAAAAAACCAAGCAAATTTCATGAAACACAGCCCATTCTTAGCAAAAATATGGCAACACTAATGGCACTCAGAGAGAGAATTGTCGGTCGCAAGAGAAAAAATAGAATAGATTCTAATTGTGCGATATATCGTTGCGGCTGCTGACCTGCGATTTCATTCTGGACGTGTTCATACATTTGCATGCATTCTATTGCTTTGCGATATCGCAAATCGCAACGATATTTGATTCTGTTCAGGCTCTTATATAAATTTTACACAATCACATGAAATATAAAGCCAACATTTGATGTTACTGTTTTCTTTGCGCATGGTTCTTAATTAAGGTTGCTACCTATTTATCAATTGGTTCTTGTATATAATAGAATATATGTATGTACTGAGTGTTGCTGATTAAAACAAGAGGGCACTGCCAGTTAAAAAAAAATATATATATAAAACCAGCATTTGATGTTTCTGTTTGCTTTGCTCATGGTTTTTTACTCTTATTGAAATGTCAAAATCACGCAGCCAATTAAATATCCGGGCATATAATCCACAGCGAAATTTTGACATTTCAACTCTCGACATGGGTTGTTGAACTTGCTAGCATTGAACAAATTTTTCGACTCTACAGCGTACTAGGTAGCGAAAAAACATTCCGCTGTTGCTTTGTTTATCCATTTTTGGTAAATATTTTTTAAAAAAGATGTCATCAAAAGCGAATTTAATAATTCTGCGTCTTATGTTACGACATAGTCGAAACTGCTGTATCTTTTTTACATAGATTTTAATTTTTTCAATCAGTTTTTAGAATGTTTTAGAAATTTAATCCACTTTATTTGAAATTAAAATTTTGACCCGTTTTGTATGATCTCCTTCAGTTAGCTCCAAAGTATTTTCAAAACAAAAAAAAAGCCTACGAAAATTTAGGGGTTCAATAGGTACTCAAAAGATATAAAAAATATTTTTTTTATATATTTTCTTCTGTAGTTTATTTTAAGGTTAACTCACTTCTCAGCTTTCTTGTACAATTTTCAAGGAATGTTCATTGAAAAGAATATTTGATTATATTCAGAATTTTCAATTTATAGATTTTTATAAGAGAAAAACTTCATTTTCAGTTAATATTCAGCAAAATTTTCTCCTACAGATGAAAATCAATTAGTGTTAACATCGTTAAAAGTCCTTTCTAGTTATCTTTTGGCAAAAGAAAAATTGATTTTTTTTTTTTAGAAAAAGAATTTTACGAATAATCATGGTTATAACTATGTCATCAAGAAAATTTCTTGATGTCAATTTGCTAAAATACTTGTCACAATATAGCAAATATTATTTTGAAACGATTTTTCAATTCCCAAAAATAATTACAGAAACGTACAATAAATATTTATGGCTGTATTCATAAAAAGTCCTTCATAAAAACCTTTCACAAAGCCTTCATAAGAAAAAAATTTAAAATAATTAGACATTAAAAAATGTCAAAAACATTATTCGGAGACGTTCAATAACGTTAAAGATCTCTTTTAAAGGCTTCATAAATGAGAGAATTTTAAAAATGGTTCAAACCTTCTCTCGATAAATTAACTCAAAATTAGCTCTCGATAAAGCATTTTTAAATATATTTTTTTTAACATCTTAGCCCAAATATTGTGAAAAATATATGAAATTATTTTAATATATGTATATCAAAAATAAAAAAAATGTAAAAAATGTTTGAAAAGAGGTTCATAAACCTCATATAAAGGCTTAAAAATAAGAGGATTCTGAAACGTGCAATCAAAAAACGTTCCTCTCAAAAAGCATTTTTTAAAATATTACTCTCATTTGAGAAGAGAGAATATTTCTCAAAAATTTTGTCAAAATGAATTCAAATTATTCAAAATATTTCAAAAAATTGCAAAATATGTTAAAAAATTAAAAATATATAAAAAAATTCCAAAACGAAAAGAAAATCAAACAAGAAAATTTGTCAAAACATATAAAAATATACACACAAAAAAATAAAATAACTAACAATTTCTTCAGCTCAGAGATTAGCTTCAAAAACTTTTTAGCTTTTTATCTTTGAATATCAAAATATTGACGAAATTATGACAAATAAATAAAAAGTCATGGAATTTATCTAAAACCCAAACCATTATTGACACTCTTCCCACTTCAAATCGAATATGTTCCTATTTGAACTACAAGGCAACTACAAAATGTTTATAAATAGCAATTTTAAAAGACTTTTTAACATTAAAAAGCTCTTTAAATATTGAAAGTTTTAAAACCATTTTAAAATATGTCTTACGTATAGGGCTGTTTAAATATTTGCCCACTTTACAAAAAAACTTTTTAAAAAAAACCCAAAAAAAACGTGAATACCAGGCTTGTTGCGTTAAAAGCTTAAATACCTTAATTTACTAGCTTTATTGACTAAAACACAAAACTAATTGTTCCAAAATAATAAAAACTTAAGAACTCATTCATACTTAGAACTGGACAATAATCACTGAAATTGTTAAAACAGATTGCCTCAGATTCAAATTCACGGCTTTCCACCACGCTTAGAACATCCTACACACTTGATGTTTCACTTGATTGCCTTCTCTCCCACTAATCGAATTCCACTCCATCGAACCAAGGTAGAATTCAATAAATAGGTTTACACCTGAAATCCTTGGTTCAAAGCTAAAAAAAAAGATCCCTTATTATTAAAACAAAAACATCGTGGAAACACCCGTAGGTTTTAAATTGGCAGCATATCTTAATTCTAGTCCTTATTCTAGCACCTATCCTTTCCTTTGTTCCCAAACTTGTCCTCATCTCTATCCTTATTCTTATATTTGTCTTAATAATGGTCCTACTCTTGTTTATGTACTTATTTTAATAAATGTCCAAATTCTTGACCTTATTCTTGTTTGAATCCATTTCCTTATCCTTGTAACACTTCATTTCACAGTCTTTGTCCTAAATCTTATAAAAAGTGTGTCCAAATACTTACTGTTTTAGGCATGTCTAAATCTTTGTCCTTATTCTTGTCACAATATGTGCCATCGTTCTTATCCTTATTCTTGTTTGAATTCTTAACCTAGACCTTGTCCATTTGAAGCATTAAGATAAATTTAAGGAGTTCCCTGAGAGGCCTTATGACGTCTTTTTTTAATTTGTATCCATAAAATTTACCGTAGCGTCAAAATTTTTTTCATTGTTGTTGCATTTTTACTGCATAAAAGTAGTGCATAAAAGTACTGCATAAAAGTCTCCGTAGTTCCAAAAACGGCTCCAAAAATGTTTTTCTATTTTCTTTAAAAAAACCATTTTTAACTGTCGTAAAATAAATTTTTTTCCTAGCACTTCTACACAGCGAGTAATAATTTCATGCAACAGTATTTCATTTTTGTTACATAAATTGCTACCTAGGCGATCTGATAACGTTATAATTTTTTTTTTTATTTTCGTCCTAAGTCTAATTATTTGTCCTTGGTTTTTGTTTAATAACTCTTATCGTAGCGCATACATTTACCAAATAATAATTCAATGCAACGCCGTTGCATAATAGTTGCATTATTTCGATTTTGTACCAGCTCTCTACGCGGCCTCACGACTTCATGAATTTTTTTTCTTTATGAGGGCTAAGAAAAACCTTTCACTGGCATGTAACATTTTTACGATAGTACCAATGCATAGCCCGTTATAATTTCATATAACAAATTTGAAGTTTCGTTGCTGAGGCAGCTCCCTCCGCGCTCTGAAGACGTCTTTTATTTTTTTTTTTTTTTTTCATAAAGTCAGAAGATTAAACGTAACTGTCGCGTCATTACTTTTTTCATAGCACCTATGCTCATTGAGTAACAATTCCATGCTACACTGATGTACATATTTTGAGAAAAATGGTTTTTTCAACTTTATTGCAAACCTGCGTTGTAAAACGTAACATTGTCACGTCAAAACATAGGAAAATTTTTTTTTTAAATCCATGAAATTAACTTTATTTTAAAGATAATTTTTGACATTAATTTTTGAATATGATTTCGGGCATGTGGTTGGAGCCGCGGCTGGAGCGTATAAGACGTAGTCTGGAGGTGCGCTGTTCACTAACTCTTCGCAGTAAATCAGGCTATATTTCGGCAATAATACTTCGAATGTTGGCTTCCAAGTGCTAAATTGTTTCTGGCTTATCGGTGTAGACATGTGACTTTACATAATCCCAAAGAAAATAATCTAATGGCATCAATCACACGAACAAGATGGATAGGTCACAAGTTCATAACGTGAAATTAATCGATCATCAAATATATATTTTTTTTTTTTATCGCACGCTATGTGCCAGAGTTAATGCCTTCCAATTGAGGCTCGAAAAATCATATCTCCGTACAGCTCACCGTTGACTGTTACGTTCTGAACAACATCATATTTTAAGACATACGTACCAATGATTCCACCGGTAAAGCGCACCAAACAGTTAGTTTTTCGGGATATAATGGTGTTTTGAGACCAAATGCGGCAATTCTGGAGTTTGTGGCCCAATCCGGGGAGTAGGTTGGACTGTTGACAAGATCAACGGTAGCGTTATGCCTACGAAGGAATAGCAATTAATCCTAAAATTTGTTAGCACGGGAATAGTCTTAGACCGGCAGACGCACGATCACAATTCCACGGAGATATTCACACTTATATATCGATATCGTATAAAGTATATAGTATATCTATATAGGATATTGTTAAATTAGACTGGGGACTTTTACTGCAAAATTATTGTTTAACTGAGTGTTAAATGAGGTGTCAGATTTGAGTGCCCCGAGGTAAAAAGTGTATCTTAGTAATCTCGAAGTACCACAATTAAAATGGTGTAATAGTGACGACCTATGTGTCACTCACAGTCAAGTACGATATGCGATATGCCATATCCAATAGTGGTGACTTTTGTCATCACATGCAAGTCGGTGTGTAATGTAATATGTGTCGAGATAAATCCCTTTTTCCCGGGAGACTGTCGCAGGGCTGGCTCTTCGGGGAGTATAGTGCTGGTTCTGGTAGTTCAATGTCGCGAGCAGACCTACATTGGTCAACGTGGAGTTGCGCAATTATGCAACCGGATGGCAATGCCCAAACATTGTCAAAGATGTTAGATAGGTCTCGAATTTCTACCAATAAATGTGAATGGTGACCCAAATAATCATCCATAATTGGTACAGTTCCGTTCCAATATTGGTTGCTATCAATACTTATTAGGTATATTTATTAACACTCTCTGTGTCTACTATATTTTTGCGTGTCCACTATGACTATTTGGTCAAAGCTATTTGTTCACCCCTTTAGAGGCATCTTTTAATTCTAAATTATTTTGGAGATTTATTTTTAGGTTTAAATAAAAGAATAAAGAATAAAGGAATATAATAAATTTAAGAACACTCAAAAATTAGCATTTTTTTTTTTGCAACAGGAAAAAAAGTTGTAGGACGATAGGACGATAGGACGATAGGACGATAGGACAAGGGTTAAAATATATCTTCTATCTATATATATAAAAAAGGAGCTTATGTTTGTAAGACCGCAATATACTCCTAAACTACTCATCCGATTAGCATGAAAATTTGTGTATAGAAGTTTTTTGGTACGGTGTGTGTTTGTAGGCTATCAGTTTTGATCCACCTTGAACACCAGAGGGCGCTGTAGTACAAATTTTTTACAAAACTGCCTAAAACTCACAAACCGCTTATGCTATTAGAATGAAAAGTGGTATACAGTGGTTTTCATACACATTGAGTGTTTTGCTGCTATCTTTTTTGACCTATCTTGAACAACAGAGGGCGCTGTAGTACACATTTTTTGCAAAACCACCTAAAACTCCCAAACCGCTCATGCGATTAGACTAAAAATTGGTATACAGTAGTTTTCAGGTACAATAAGTTTTTTGACAGTATCTTCTTTGAACCACCGTGGACACCAAATGGTGCTGTAGTACAAATTTTTTACAAAATCGCATATTTTTAGCTGTTTTCTTAGGTTACATATGCAAATATTTATAAAGTATAAAATATTTCTTAAATTTAGTAAAATTAAAAAATTTCCATTATTTTGACATCAAAAACATGAACATATTTTGAAAACTATGAAAAATTTTACTACAACGATATATTTAATGCAACATCATGCTCAAAAATGAGAAAAAAACAAACATAAATTTAATTTTGTGACTTTCGATTCAAATATCTCCGCTAATTTTGTATACATTTTGTTAAATTTTTTTTTTGCCTTAAAGCTTCATCAAAGTACTATGAAAATCTTAGTGCAGCAATACCGTTAGTTGAGTATATATATTTTAAATATTTTTTTCAAAAAAGGTCTGAAATTTTTGAGTTTTCCTCAAAAAAAGGCTCAAAATTTGTTTTTGTTGTAAAAATAATTTAAATTCAAATTCGCAAATTTTCAACTCTATTTAAAACTTTATTGTTTCAATTTTACGCAAAAATTAAAAACCATTTTTGTGATTAAAAAAATAAGGCCTACCTTGATTATTTCGAAAAAATTTTTTTTTCCAATATTGTGTTTTGATATTTTTTAAAAAATATACAGGCTAAAAAATTAATTTAATAGAAAAAATTACCTTAGTATCTCTTACCAATCAAAAGTTATAGCCAATAATCTTTATCCAAAATATAAATACAAAAAGCAAAACACTGTCTGTGTGATGGCTGGAAGCTTCAAAATCACTGAGCCGATAGAGCTGAAATTTTGGCATTACATTTTTTTCAAGTACGAGATGGTTAAAATTTCTGTCACACCCCCTTCTACCGCCCACAAATCAATAAAAATGCTATATTTCCTACGGTTTTCGTCGATTTGGCTACATTTTAATAATTTAGTTTGTATGCTCACTGTCGGCCACTGTACTAAAACTGGGTAATTTCCATCTCCAAGAAAACTGGGATGGGCATTATATAAGGGAGTGTGGCTCCGCCCATACAATTAAAATTTGTATTATCGAAAGCTTTGAAAGTAAAAGTAGCAGTACTTACATACAAACTCAAAATGCAGTTACTATTTGGTGATCTCCTGCTACTGGGAAACTGTAACGGGCAGTGGAGAATGACAGTGGTGTCAAACTATGAGTCTAAGAAAAGTTTAGAATACACCTATTATGTTCCCATATCGTTGCAGAGTGCAGCAACGCGCGCCGGGAAAAGGCTAGTAACATATATAAATATACACTTAAGTATGATGTGTGACCGGTGTTGAAACTACTACGACAGAACGTTGGTCGCTTCTGGAGTCATGGAACTGACGCCGAAGAGAGGGTTGGATGGACGTTGGTTGACTCATTACCACGGTATTGACGACCGAACGATCTATCTGTTGGGTATTAATTCCATGAACCTCAACTCCTTGCCAACGTAAGCAAATTAAAATTCAGCCGAACAGGCAGGTGTCTACGGAAAACATTAAAAGGTGCGTAGTTGTCCATATGTCAACAATGCCAGCCTTAGGGTATAGTTCGAAATTGTTGTTGTTGATTGAGTTTGCCACCAAAATTGCGATTATTATGTAATCTATTATTTTTGCCACCTGCTGAGAAATCCCCAATTTAAGGCTGATACAATCACTGCAGAGTTTAGATACAACGTATGCAATTAATACCGGTACCATCATTATAGCTGCTGAGTTATTTAGAAATTACGTAGCAATAAAATACCACAGCATCAATCGCTACAGCAACAATAATAACAACAACAATAACAACAGCAACAACAATGCAATCAAAACCAACAATTTTTAAACTAACAGCAGCAGCAGCAAAATTTAACTGTGTTGTATGAATGAAGGAATGAATGCAGCTCATTACCATATTTGGTCAACTCGAAAAAAAAAAAAAAAAAAAAAAAATAGAAAATTCAAAACATCAAATACAACTTTATCTAAAGACAAAGAAAAGCTGTTGCTACTGCCAGCTAATACTATTTTATTTTGGAATTTTGTTGTTTCGAGAAAATTTGCTGTCAATTGGGCAGCTTTTCCTTATTTTTGACCATGTTTTGTACAGAAGTCAACCAATGTTGCTTGATTGCGTTAAACAATGCAGCGTTCAGAGCTGAGAATTTTCAACAGCAAATTGAACTGAGGCGTGCAAAAATCATTAAAAATAAAGCAAAATTGTTTTCACTTCAATTGGCTGCTAAAGTCAACACTTAACCTTTAACCTCAGCTTAACTAACTAAGTGGCATATTTTTTGAAAAGTGCGCAGATATATCAACAAAAGAAATGTTGCCACACACATCATTGCCTAGACAGTTGTTTCCTTTTTTGTCATCTTAGCTCTTTAGTAGACTCGAAATATGTACGTGCGAGCTTATAACAAAAACAATAGCAACAACAGTGTTTACAGCACCACCGGCAGTTTGCAATGAGGCTGCAACAAGTGTCCAACTGCTTGTTATGCGCACTAAAAACTACATGCTTCGAGGCAGAAACAATAAACATTTGTATAAATACACCGTTACGCCTCCATGGTGTGGCATGCATGCTAGTTTTGCGCCGCAGGGGTTAAAGTTTTGATGACCGTTGTGCGCTGACAATCGATGAAATTTTTTAACATATATTTTGTACCCTTTTTTTTCTCCTAAAAGTAGATTCAGTTGAATACGGATGCGAATATTTGAGATGCTTTACCTGCGTTTACACATGCACCCTGCATAATTGAGCAAAATCAAATGCTAAATCTCCGATCGCTAGCTACACTATGCAACAATTCAACAACAACTTAAGGTGGCTCGATTTGATGTCACTTGGCAAAAGTGAAAGTGACCAAAATCAATGCAGTTTTATGCAATTTTAAGGAGTTAGTTTATTCAATGCTGTTGTTGTTATTTCTTTGTTTGTTTTTTTTTTCAGTTTCTTTGCATCACTGCAGTTTCTCCGGCTTTCACTACAAATAAAAGTTTTACTGCTTTTCGTCTGAGGATTATTTTATTTTTGCGTGTGGCAAGCTACTTGGCTACTTAAGCTGCGTGTATCTTTTTTAAATCTGTTGCGGTTTTTACTCGTTTTTGTTTATGTTCGAAGCAGTTGTCTTAGACGTTTTATGTGGAAGCACAAGTATTTTAAAATACATAATATTTCTTGTCTTTTGTACGCATCGTTTTCAATTAACCCTTTTCTGTCCAAAGTGGCCTTATTTCGCCAATGTACTTACTTGACTTGTTAAGCCTTGGAAAACATTTAAGAGAGGTTTTAGGCAAAAGCGAGTAAAATGTAAACATATTTTAGAAGATGTTTTCTACAAAAGCTTATTTTATATTAAAAAACTTGTTTTGCATGTTAATTTTAGATCATTGATGGGCATTCTTACACAGCCGCAATCTTGGCGTTTATGTGTATTTGTGCATTCAAAAGCTTTCCAATGTTAAAAAAAGTTTGTAAAAAGCTCTTACATTGTACGTGTGAAGCTCTAGCAGCGTACGTTTGGCGGCAGCGAAAGCTTTTTGCCCGCTAGCGAGAGAATGCCCGACATTGTTTTAGATCTTCAGTATATTTAAAAAATAATAATTTTTTGTTTTTTACAATTAACATGCATTTATAAAGATAGCGCTGAAGTTTGTGTATTAACAAAAGGTGGAAATCGGGCCACATCATAGTTCGGGGGCGGGGTACTTGCCACCCCTGGACTGGAAAAATTTTATATATTTTTATTTCCTATGTGTTTTCATATCATCATTATCATATCATATACGTGCGCACGAATGCATACCTTTGACCCCCTCCCCCCCCCACACCTTGAAAAATTCCTGCGGATGTCTATGCCTAAATGCACATCTTATGCAAAATATGAAATACTAGCGAGCACCGGTGCGCGTTGCTGCCCCCAGTAGCTATAATAATAATATTCTAAGAGTTTTGCCGTTGTTTGCAAGCGCTCTATAAAGAAGAGGCAGTATAAAGAAAAATGAGAGCGTTCAGCGCGAGTGGCTTGCGAAAGGCTTTACATCAGCGCAGGGCGCTCCATAGCTCACTGAGCTCTCTGTGAGCGTAATTTTTCACATGTACATAAAGCTCACAACAGAAGAGAATATAATTCAGTCGTTCGCTGACGGTGATGCTGTAAGTACCTATGTCGTTTTGCGCTGCAAATTATATGTACACTCGTGAAAAATCAACTTATTGTAGATTCATAATACTTATTTAATTTCTTATTATTTACTTACATATATTTTGTAATTAATTTTAACTATTCATATATATTAAGATTTTATAATATTAAAATAATTATTCGTATATATTAAGGTTTCAGATAATTCATTCATATTATCTATTAAGATTCCTTAAATTATTCATTCATATTACTTGTATTAATTTTTTTCAGAGAAACAACAATGAACAATACGATGATTAAAAATAAAAACAAAAAAGAAAAACTTAATAATCTAGATAATTGTGACAACTATTTCGCTCAGTGTGCTCAATTCGAGAGAGCACCAACACTTACAAGACAAAATAAAATGTGACTGTGTTAGAATGCCCAGCCCTGCTTTACATTTTTCTAACTTTCATTTTGTTGTTAACAGACGCTCTATTAAGAAGAGACAAAAGAGAGCGAAATGTGAGCAGCAAATAGTTTTGCTCTGAGTTTGTTAACGTTGTTCTCAGCTGCTCTGTTAATAAAAGAAAAACCAACATAATAACAACAGTTATATGCAATTATATGCAAACTTTAATAAGCTTTAACTTAAAAAATATAAATTTTTAAGAAATAAAAAGTCCAGCTTGCACATCTACAGGTCTGGACTTGTACTTAAAAAGCCTTACGCCGTACAAAATTTGGGTTTGCGTAATATATATAAGATTAAGAAAATTAAGCACAGCGAAACAAATCTTGCAAATGTACCTACGTTATTTTTTGTTCTATTGTTGTGTGTAAAAACTAAAAAGATTTTCCAAAGTCGCTCAGTTTTTTTTTCGCTCAAAGATGTGTAGAATTACATTACAAACTGGGGCCGAATCGTCGCATCCGTGAACGTAACGGCTTTCGTATGAGAAAAAATTAATCGTATGAGAATCTCATGAGATACGAAATTAATCTCATGAGATTCTCATGCGATTAATTTTTTCTCATACGAAAGCCGTTACGTTCACGGATGCGGCGATTCGGCCCCTGATTTAAAAAAAAAAAAATCAAATCGGTTGATTAGTTTGTTTGCCGTAGAGTGCCCGTTTTGAAAAAGTATGTTTCGAGAAAAACCCATTTAAAGTAAAATTTACATCTTTACAGTACTCTGGCGCAGCGGGTTTTAAGCGTTGTAGGAAAGAGCAACCTCGTAAGTATGACATAAATGCCTCTTAGTTTTTTTCCCTAGAGTTACCATGTCAAATACATTAACGAACAAAAGTAATAATCTATTTCACTTTGGGCCGAAACGGGTTAAATACCTTTTTTTTAGTGTGTGACAAATAAAGGAGGCTTCAATTCTTGATTTATGTTCATAAGTAATGACCAAAAATGGATTTTTCCGAAGACCTACAATTTCAGTTATGGTCATAGTCATAACTCAAGAAAGTCGACAACTCATCTACGGACAAATTAACTTTTAAACATAAAATATTATTGGAAACAACTTTATCTCAGTTATTCATGGACAAACTCTTTACCAAGTTCTAGCTCTTTTAACACAAGTAACCTACAAATTAGGTGTCATCTATGCAACTTAAAACTGTAAACTGTACCTTAAAAAAAAAATTAAATATTAATAATACCAAAAATCTAACAGAAAACTTCAATCATTTTAAGTCTGCTGTAACACATCCTAGCCAATTTGTGTCATCTGCCTTAAAATGTCTCTAAGCAATGTCCATAAAAATGAAAATTTTGAAATTTTTCGCTCGTTACTTAGTTCTTCAAACAGTAAACCTCACCAATAACTTAGCTAAGAACATAACTCATTTGTAATGGTTTTTTTTTTCACAAAAAGCCAACCAGCCTATTTGTGTTTTTATCACCTACTTAAGCATAAATTAACCGTAAAATTTAGCAAATACGAAACACTTAAAAATAACACCACTTCAACTGGAAACCATCATAGCTACTTATGTTTAAAAACTGAAAATTCCAGTTTCTTTTATTTATTTTTAAAATTATCATCAGTAAAAGCTTGAAAAAAGCCATAACAAGCATACAAATATTTAAATTTGCATTGATAAAAAATACTTAAAAGATTGAGTATGCCACTATAGCAGCAGCAGCAGCAGCAGCAGTGGTGGCGGCATCAGCAACAACATCATTGTGCTCATCAGGGTGCCCATCAAATGCCAAAGCGTTGCCTTTCAAGAATGGCAAAAGCGCGCTACAGTAGCTTGGTCTCAACGCCCGAGAACTAGCCAACAACGACTTAAAACTGTTCAGGCATGACAGACAACGGCAGCAGCAACTGGCAGGCAAACGACGACCGACCGACCAACAAGTCAACGTACAAGCCGCACACATAATTTGAATAATTTGTGGCATAAGATGTGAGGTCCAAAATTTGTCTCCTTGGCGTAATCCTCAACGGTATTGCAAATTTTTCAGATTTTTTTTTCAATTTTTTTTTTATTTGCTTTTTTTTATTATTTTTTATTTTTTTTTTTTAATATTTTTTCATGACTTACGGCTTTTCTCTTATTTTGCCGAAGTTCACTTTTGACAACGCGTTTAGGATCGATGTGGCAGAAAGACTGCAGCAACTGCAACAACAACAACAATGACAACAACAACAAAAACAACAACGGCTACGCCAGAAGCCACTACAATAACGTACAAATCATTTGAATACATGCAATATGCTGCACAATGGCATATTTTAGCTATTTAGTCGTCAAAAGTTTTTCCAGTTGTACGAATACTGTCGTTATTAAGAATTTATTTTTCTTATTCATATAATCCGTATAGGGCTAACAGGACCATTACTGTTTTAATGAAGTGAAGCCCTAAGCAAGCTTTATGAGGTGCATTCAGGCAATATCAGTGGGGGGAGGGGAAAGCGGGCTTAAGTCCCGGGCCCCGCCTCGAAATTCAGAATATCATCTAAGAAAAAATTAAACAAAAATATTCAAATGAAAAAATGTTCACAGGGCTAATCTTATATATTAATACGCAAACATCGAATGTTGTGGTAGACTTTTTAATATTTATAATAAAAAAAAGGGAATGAAACTTGTATCATTGTGCCAGGTATTGTGCCACAGATGTGACGAAAAATAGAAATAGCAAAAAAATTTAAATCATTATGTGATAATTACATTTCAAAATAAAAGTATGCATTCCCATACCCATGGCTGTAGTTTCAATCTCTCTCCATTTCAAGTTTTGCAAACATTTGTTGCAGCTCTCTCTCTCCCTCTCTCTCTCTCTTTACTTATCACATTCCACATTATTTTGCCAAACAAAAATTGTAGCTGAGTGGCATTCAAGAATGATAGAAACGAGATTACGCGTTCCGTAGTCCCGTTATCTAATGCTCTCTTTCTCAACTGAGTGCATGACGTCACATGTACTTTTGCTTGACAAAAACGTATGCAAATGTGCGATCTCTTAGGCAAATTGAAAATAAATTCTTTCGAAAAAATATATAAAACTGTATAAAAATATGAATATTTTCGGATTAGAAACATATGAATTTTTTAAAATTTCAAGATTTTTATCTCCTAAACTATTCGAGTCTGACAAAATTTTATTGTACTAGTGTGTTAAGCAGGAGGTCCATATACATATTATAAAAATAAGAAAAAAAAATATTTAGGCGTGGGTGTGGGAGTAAAATTATTCCAAAGTCTGACAATATCGCTTGTGACGTCATGCTCTCTCACTCTCTCATTTGCGGAACGCGTAGTCTGGTTTCTATCATTCTTGAGTGGCATTATTGGTGTTGTTTCTTTTTCAAAATATTCATGAGGTCGTGGAGAGAGCAGCTATACGATCCAAGATGAATCAATCATGCAATGGAGTTGCATAGAATTGTTACTCGGAGAATATATGCGGCACGATAAATGTGATTAAACAAAAATTAAGAATTTTTACATGATCTTACGACAGTAAAAAAAAAAACAAAGAATGCAACAAAAATTTGACTTTGTCAGGTAGTGTAATTATGCAATATTGTTGCATGGAGCGCAGAGTAGAAGTTCTAGAAAAAATGTTATTTTGCAACAAAAAAAAAAAAAAATGTTTATAAGACCTCATTACGAAAAAAATCAATTTTTCCGAGCCACAACATCACGGGGGCAACCAGTCTTGCAACAACAATAAAAACAATAAAAAAATGCAACAGCAATAAAAAAACGTTGCATGGAATTATAACTCCATGACTATTGGCGCTACGGTAAATTTTATAGAACCACAGTGAAGCTGAGGATTTTCGTTACATAATAAAAATAAAAAAAAATTAATGGTGTCATAAGGTCGCTACGCGAACCCCTTAAAGTAACCTGAATGCTACAAATGCAATAGCAAATTCAAAAAAAAAAATAAAAAATATTTATTAAAATTAAAATTGGGACAATTATAAGGCATGGATTTGGTTAAGCTTAAGGGCAATGATAAGACAAGGGATGAGACTAACAAGGATTTGGACAAACATTGGGGACAAAAATTTCAACACTAATTAAAGTAAAGAATTGGACAAGGATTAGAAGAAGAATTAGGAAGATGACTTCGTCAAGGATTGAGACAAGGGTAAGGAAAAAGATTGAGACATACCTAAAACAATATTTGGGATTACAATTTCAAAAGAAATGGGACAAGGATAAGGAAAGGATTCGATCAAGGATAAGGTCAGGAATTTGGTCATGAATTAAAACAACAGTATGGATAGGAAGAAGGACAATTTTTAGAACAAATATAAGAATAAGAATAAGAATGAAGAAGTTTGGGAACAAAAAAAAGATACAGTAGTTTCGACTATGTCGTAACACAAGACGTAGAATTATTCAAATCGCTTTTGATGACATCTTTTTTAAAAATATTTATTCCATACACCTGAGGATATGACCTTTAAGAGAGTGCCGGAGAGGGTTAATATGTATCACCAACCCCCATTACTTTTGCAAAAGGAACATTTTTGCCTTTGACACCTATTCCCTCCGACCACTCCTTAGGGGCGCTCCCATACAAATTTTATGCTTTTGTCGATAAAACCGGAAACTGTCCATAAATAGGTAGAAAACTTAAACAAGCAAACAAAATTTGTTCAATGCTATCAAGTTCAACAACCCATGTGTCAAAATTTCACTGTCGATAATATGCCCGGATATTTAATTGGCTGCGTTTGACATTTCAATAACAGATTCTGTTAAAAAAGCATGCCCCTCAAAATTACTCAGTATTACTGGGCTACGCGAGTCTGTTAAAAACAACATGCCTCCAAAAGTATGCTTTTTTTTAATTATAAGATTTATGTCTTCACGCTAGATGGCGCTGTCTTCGCCGTCGAAAAAACCGGAAGCCGTCGATAATAGGTAGCAAGTTTAAGCAAACAAAAACATCAAATGTTGGCTTTATATTTCATGTAATTGTGTAAAATTGATATAAGTTAGACAGTTCTAACATGAATTTTTGTCGCATTGAGGATCAAGCAGACCAACAAGTGCTAAGATCAACATTGTACGTTTAGTACTTTAGGCCCACCAAAGGCTCAAAAAGTAAGGTAAATACCGACACCTGATCACTATCAACCACCCTACTTACCTCCGAGAACGACGTATTCTACGTCAAAAGGATAGGGTCAAATCTTCGAATGTGACCACAATACAGCAAACTTAATTTTACTTTACTTTGCCAAGCGTTTCTCAATAAAGATAAAAAAAAACAAGAGAAAAATCGATTTTGATAATGTCGAATTACCACCACAGGCGATACTAGTAAATGTAAAAATGCTGCCACTTAGCATAAATTTGGTGCCATCTAATGATCAGTAGGTAACCTACAAAGGAAGAGCAAAATTCAAATTCGATCTAGTAAGCGGCGACAAAATAATTGTAAAACGAATTTTTGAATGATATTTTAGTGTCCTTAAAATGGTCAAAAATTTTCACCGGTCGACCATGGGACAAATGGTCGTTTAAATGGCCTTTCCGTGCTAAACATAAATTCGGATGTAACAAGAAAGATGAAATAAACGCCTTTTAAAAATATACAGATGTAATTGACGCATTTTCACAACATTTTCTTTTTAAAAGGAGTGGGGAGGCCCTAAAAAGTTCGTGCCCTAGGCACCTAGTGGGTTGTGAAAAGCCCTGGGTGCATTAAAACTCTTTCCAAATACAACCAATATTATGACTATTATTGTAACATGACAGTCTTAATTTTTGTCTGTAGCAATTTCGATTTTAAAGCTTAAAATTGATAAAGATGTAATAAAGGTGGGGTTGGTAACCATGTCACTGTTCGGAATGCGGAGTAAACCATACAACGTTTCAACGGAAATTTTGAAGGAAGAAATACAATTTTTGTTAAATGAAATGCTAATGTTTTATTTTTTTTACTTTTTGTTGACAATGGCCGGAAAAGCCGCAAGGGCTTAAGGTCTTCATATATAACCTCTGTTTGGGACTTTTAGACCGCAGTAGTAAGTGATATTTTAGAAGCATACGTCCTTGGCTTGAAATATTTCGAAAATATCTTCGGGAAGGATATAAACTACCATAAGGTTAAGAAATTTTAATATTCGCCAGCTGAAACTTCTATTGGACTTCTATAGAGCTTACCACCAAAAGTCCAATTTGATAACATAACTGATGTTAGGTATTTCAGAAGTTAAATTCCAATTTTAATGGGGACTTAACTTAAAAGTTTCTCATAAGCTTAAAAAAATTATTTTATCTAAGCTATGTGCATGAGAAGTGCTAGCTTCTAAAGAGCTTCGGTAAGAAAAAATTGCTAGCTTTAAGCCTGCAAAGGATTGAAATTATATTTTACTAGAATCATTATCGACTTTACCTCAATTTCTTTTTTGATATATAGTAGTATATATTTCCGGATATACCTTCTGTTAAAAATTGAACCGAACTGTGCGAATGAAAAGACAACAGTTGTCATAAAGCTAAAGATGTTTTTGGAAGTAGGATAACGTCATTCTCGGAGGTTAGTAGGGCGGTTGATAGTGATCAATAGGCGGTTAATAGCGTTTTTAGGTCACATTTTGAACCTTTGCTGTGCCTAAAGTATTGATCGTACAATGTTGATGTAAGCACTTGTTGGTCTGCTTGATCCTCACTGGGAGAAACATTCATGTTTTAACTCTCTAACTTATACTAATTTTGCACAATTACATGAAATATAAAGCCAACATTTGATGTTTCTGTTTGCTTCACGCATGGTTCTTGTTTAAGGTTGCTACCTATTTATCGACTGCATTGGTTCTTGTATATAATAGAAAATGTACTGAGTGTTGCTGATTAAAGCAAGAGGGCACTGCCAGTAAAAAAAATGTATAAAACCAGCATTTGATGTTTCTGTTTGCTTTGCGCATGGTTTTTTGATTTTGTTCAAAGCTTAGTATGCAGTAGAAACGAAAATTCCACACAGTGTAAAGTCAAAATTTTTGTGTGGAGAAAAAAGCAACTACAGTACAACCTTCCTCAATCCAACTAGATAGATTTTTCCTTTATAAAAAATGTAGTTTGCAAGCAAGTTTACGGAAATGTAAGTTGCGATAATTGTGAAATTTTTGTTTTCTTTAAATTGGCATTTACTAAGTGGACAATCTAAATTTTTGAGTGTTGTGATAATAGTACTGTACTCTTATTGAAATGTCAAAATTACGCAGCCAATTAAATATTCGAGCATATAATCGACATCGAAATTTTGACATTTCAACTCTTCACATGGGTTGTGGAACTTGCTAGCATTGAACAAATTTTTCGACTCTACAGCGTACTAGGTAGCGAAAAAAATTCCGCTGTTGCCTTACTTGTCCATTATTGCTAAATATTTTTTTTTGTATTACGACATAGTCGAAACTGTTACAGGCTTTGGCATTAATTTTAACAAGTTCACAAGTTCATCAAATGATAACGGAAAAAAAAGTTGAGCAAATAGTGTGGGGAGTCGCTCTATCATTTGAGTGATATAAATTGTTTAAAGAGGGTTGCCGTACATCAGTTGGCAACTTGCCTCAACCTTTTCGTCCAGCAACATCAATAAACGATGAAAATATCAAAAAAGTAAAGGATATTGTCCTCGAAAATCGTCATGTGACCGTGAGAGATATAGCTGTCGAGCTTGATAAATCGATTGTATTGGCGCACACCATTTTGCATGATATTTTAGGCATGCGACGGGTTGCAGCGCGAATTGTGGCAAAAGCAGTAGCGCATTCTGTTACACCAATTTTATAGACCACGGGCTGTAGCTCACGGATTGCTTGGCTGATATTGGCCCTAAGTGCTTGAATCGTTTCCGGATTGTTGGCATAACATCGGTCCTTCACGGCTCCCCACAAAAAAAAAGTCCAAAGGAGTCAAACCGCAACTCCGAGGCGGCCAATTGACATCGCCAAGACAGCTGATTAAACGATTTGGGAATTTGGTGCGTAAAAGATCGATTGCTGCTGGCATGAGCTGTGTGGCATGGCACGTCATCATGCATAAACCAGAGGTCGTCCAAATTCAGTAAAAAAAAGTCGGTTTGTAACTCCCACCGTTGACCGAAACGTTGTTCCCGACCTCATTTTCGAAGAAAAATGGTCCAACAATGCTACCACTCCACAATCCTCACGAAACTGTCAATCTCTGTGCATGCATTGGCTTCTCGACAATAACGTGCGGGTTTTCTGAGCCCCAGATGCGGCAATTTTGTTTGTTAACGTTGCCGCCGAGATGAAAATGCGCCTCGTCAGAAAAGATGATTTTTCGCCCAAATCATCTTCTATTCAAATAACGCACTATTTGGGCTACACAGCACTGATTTTGGAAATAAGTTTCCAATACTTCCCAACGTTGTTCAAGCGTAAAGCGACTCATTTCTTTCCGCGGAGGTATGATACTGACTTTATGTTCAGATTTCGAGCGGGAAACAGCTGTCAGTGTCAAAATGATAAAAATAAACCACTAGGTGGCCCACCCTGTAAAATTGCACATAAGGACAACATATGACATGTGGATATCATTAACTTTTTCCAAATTGAAAGCTGAGGTTTGCAAGGCGTATGTGCAAAATTTCAAACAAAGATTATTTTTGTATTATTTTAAGAGATTTTAGCGTTTTGACAAAGTTACAAAAAATACAGGGTTTTCATTCGATTTGGCTTATTTTCAAATTGTTTTTAATTTACTTTACATTTTACTTTATAGTCAAAAAAAACAAAACTTTCCTTACTTGTGACACTATTCAACATTGCAAACACACACTTTTTTTTTTATCAAATCGGATTTCGATGAATTGCAATTTGTCTGCCAAAATTTGTCAAATACCCCATTGTACACTGGCTAGGCTGGCGAAGGATATGGACTGTAGTCCATAAATAATTCATAAATTTTAAGCAAATTTTTTGTTATTTGTTTTTCTTCTATTTGTAGAAAATAGCAGCTCATCTTTAAGGCTCTTGCGCAATCCGGTGTGTATGTGTGTGTGTTTTTTTTATTATGTCGCTTGGCTTGTTTGCTGCGCATACGCAATGACCGACCGACCAGCTTGCTTCACACTGGCTGTGCAGCATCTTCAGCAACATTTGGCAAACGAGTTGGTTTTGTTTTCTATGGAGAGATGAATATCATCGGCAACAAAAATCCAACAACAAATGAGGACGCATATCTGTTATAAAAAAAAACTTAAGCCTATGCCTACGACTTGCTGGTTGTCCATTCGAACGTTTTGCTAGCTGTTTGTTTGCCGTTTAGTGTGTTTGTCGCTCCCACTATTTGTATTTTACTTTTTTTTTATATTGTGCTTATTCAAGTATTACTTTGAAAGAGTTAGATTATTAAAAATGCTGCATTCGTTAGGCTGGCAACAACAACCACAACAGAGCTCATAAAATATTGAAGATGTTGCCGCCAATATGGCTGGATGTGTAGTATATGCAGCCATATGCAGCCAGTATTGATAACATACCATAAATGATGCCCATAGGCAGCCATTTAGCAGCAACTGAAGAAATTGTTGTCGCAACTTTTCCCAGTCCACATCCACATTGGTTCAATTGTAGGTGATGATGTCATGACACAGTGGTACTCACTACTTTTGATATGGCAAGACGATAAAAATTCACAATTTATTGATCAATTTGAACATTTTGACAAATTTGAGGGCACGAAATATTATGAATTTATGTACGCACTTCATTGAGAATATGTGATTGTGTGTTTTTTTTTTTCTTTTTTTTTTGGAACTATGTGGTTGAAAGCCGAAAAGTATAAAGTTTCCACCCACTAATACATTACCTTGATGCAATTACAAGGTAGAGAGAATCTCATATTGGAGACAAATTGTTGTTGTTGCTTTTGTCGTTTGTGGCACAGCTTTGTTTTTGTAAAATGTCACACTTGAGAGCAGTCATTTTGAAATTGGCCTACCTCGTTATTGTATCATACATAACCATCCATATTGTTTTTGAATTCCCTCTACGGAACCATTTGGTTATCTTATCATGAGGGTGGTAAAGTAACGAAGGTCTCATTTAGGATATCATCTGGAATTAAAAGTATTAAGTTCTGCACAGACTTTCCACTCGACATTATTCTTTTTCTATGGTACAAGCCATATTGCTTGCTGTATATAATGATACACCGAAGTTTCTACCTTTGCTTAACTTTTAAATTAACATAGAAATAGCATTTTGGCAAGAAAATTAGTCCAAAATGAATTCTTGACTTTCTTTAATCTTGGATCTCGGTTGTCGATTAGTAGTGATATAGTCGAATGATTTCGACACTAGTATGTGGTTTCCTACCGACATTGACGTTGTTTCTTCATTTTTTTCTCTACTGCTTATGAGCTCTGCCTCCGTTTATGCTCTGCCAGACTGAGCCCAGCTACTGTCAACCAGTGTTGTACTGTGCATATCTCCAGATTGCACTCTTCCTTAGCTGATTATGCTTTACGAAGACTTCTAGAGCATTTCGTCTACGAAAACGTTTATTTGGGTCGCCTCTGGGTCACAATAGAGAACTCATTCATTCGAGCTTTGTAGCAAGACTGTACATTAGACCGTACCTCAAAAAAAAGTGCGACGTATGTATACCAGCGAATATGATGCATTTTTGCAAGACAATTACGAATAAAAAATTTTTTTTTTGACCGAACGTAGGGTTCGCGCATTGACATATTTCTTAATATCTCTGGTGTTTACAGTCGGATTTTAAAGTTTGGTATATCAATTTTTTTGTCTCAAAGAGATCAACATGACCTTTATAGAGGTCATTGACCTCAGGTGCACCGTTATAGTACTTACCCTCCAGATCTCAGTTCCTACCATCCTAATGTGCCACCCTAATATCAAAAGCTCTAAAAATATCATTAATCTTTTGCTCAGGAAATATATTGATATTTCCAGCAGAACTATTTTTAAAAAATTTTTGAGAATTTTTTGCCGAACGTAGGACTCCCTTTTTTCATTTTCATCATATCATCGGTATTAAAAGTCTGATCATATTGAATGACATAGCGATGTTTTTGTCTGAAAGAGACCAATTATTTTTTTCTCAAAAAAAAAAAAAAAAAAAACAAAAAACAATTCCTTGGAAGGCCTTAAATTGATTTTGAGGAATTTTAAATCTCGTAAAAGAATAAAAAATCTGTAACGCCAATGCTAAAAGAGGTACTATTTTATATTGTGATTTATTAAATATACAATGTATTATTATTTTATTTTTTCACATTATTGCAATAACTCCTCCTTTGCAGCCGGTGTTGGTAGGTGTTCCGTCGCAACTAAATAGAATTAAGTGATCCATGCTATAATTTTCTTTATTCAAATATTCCACGATGCTCCTCTGGACACCTACTGCAGTGCTGTCAGCGGGTGTAGCATAGCCGATAAATTTTGAATTTTGCTCTTTCACAATGGTGACATGTTCTTCATTCACAACAAGGTTATGCGTCACATTTGCCTCCGTGACTCTTTTGAAAATTGGCTCTTTTTTCCCATCAAACGAAATACACGTTAGCAAATCATCACACTTAGCTGCTGCTGAAGCCTCTTTTCGAAATTGGACACGTTCTCTGAATACTTTATTTTTTGTAATGATAAGCCCATCCAAGAATTGAGTTATTTTTTCTGCTGTTTAGGAATATAACTCCTCTTCAACTTTTGCAGCAATCGACAATGGTCGGCACAAGCCCTACGTTCGGCAAAAAATTTTCAAAAATTTTTTAAAAATTATTCTGCTGAAAATATCGATATACTTTCTGTGCAAAACATTAATGATATTTTAAGAGCTTTATTTTTTTGATATTAGGGTGGCACATTAGAATGGTAGGAACTGAGATCTGGAAGGGAAGTACTAGGACGGTGCACCTGAGTTCAATGACCTCTAAAGGACATGTTGGTCTCCTTGAGACAAAAATATTGATATACCAAACTTTAAAATCCGACTGTAAACACCATAGATATGCAGAAATATGTCAAAGCGCGACCCCTACGTTCGGTAAAAAAAAAATTATGTCCGTAATTGTCTTGCAAAAATGCGTCATATTCGCAGGTATGCCGGGCACTTTTTTTTTTGCATAGGAGGTGGTACGGTCTACTGTACATCCGCTTTCAATCTGCTGCTTATCAGCAGTTCTTGGATTTTATTGACAGGCATTCAATAAGTACGGAAAGCCTACAAATCCTCCAGAGATCTGATTTAAGTCGGGATCAACACTATTTTTTGCCACTTCCAAATCAATGGGCGGATTAAGAAGATGTCTAATACACATGTTAAACAGGTCTATGAACACCTTTGACTTCTGCTCCTTTGCGATCTTGAACACCATGAATATAACATGATTAATATATTTTATGATTTATATATGAAAATATTTGATTTAAAAAAAAAAAAAAATTGAATAAAAATAAAAAAAAAAAATGAGACCCTGACGTCTTGACATAACAACGTCAGTTTTTTTTTTGTTTTTGCTTTTGCTTTTCTTTTGGTTTTGCTTTTGCTTTTACTTTTGCTTTTGCTTTTGCTTTTGCTTTTCCTTTTGCTTTTGTTTTTGCTTTTGCTTTTGCTTTTGCTTTTGCTTTTGCTTTTGCTTTTGCTTTTGCTTTTGCTTTTGCTTTTGCTTTTTCTTTTGCTTTTGCTTTTTCTTTTGCTTTTGCTTTTGCTTTTGCTTTTGCTTTTGCTTTTTCTTTTGGTTTTGCTTTTGCTTTTGCTTTTGCTTTTGCTTTTGCTTTTGCTTTTGCTTTTGCTTTTGCTTTTGCTTTTGCTTTTGCTTTTGCTTTTGCGTTTGCTTTTGCTTTTGCTTTTACTTTTGCTTTTGCTTTTACTTTTACTTTTGCTTTTGCTTTTGCTTTTGCTTTTGCTTTTGCTTTTGCTTTTGCTTTTACTTTTGCTTTTGCTTTTACTTTTACTTTTGCTTTTGTTTTGCTTTTGCTTTTGCTTTTGCTTTTGCTTTTGCTTTTGCTTTTGCTTTTGCTTTTGCTTTTGCTTTTGCTTTTGCTTTTGCTTTTGCTTTTGCTTTTGTTTTCGTTTTTGATTTTACTTTTTGGTTTTGTTTTCTTAAGGCCACAAATATTGGTTCTTTGAACTAAACAAAGAATTAAGATTTACTTTCGTATCATAACTTTTTTGTTAACACTTGTTAGCAAGAAACAATTCAATGCAACCCCGATGGATTTCTATAAAAGGCTTTTTCAACCCTTTTCAGAAATCTGTGCGATTAAACCAGTGGTGCTCACTACATGGTTTCTCATAGCCGGCGGGCATTGTGCATTGTTGAGCTTTTGCACACGAAGTAGCAATCGGTCAAAGAAGTCCTTTCATATCCTGCTTCTTGCTATAGGATAATTGCTATAGAATCAAAGAAAAATATTTTCGATTTTTCTTTTCAACTGTTTGCTTCGTTTCAAAACTCAAAATGGAATTTTAGATTAAAAAAAAAAGAAAATTATTAAGTAACAGTCTTTGAAAATGGGATATATTTTGCCTGAAGGTTTATACCGTTCCATATTTTGAAGAGTAAAATCTCAACAAAGGTAATATTGCACGGCCAACAAAAAAATTTATTTAAATAACTTTGAATTTTCAAAATTTTAATTTTTTTCAAAATCAAAAGAGCGTATGAACAGTGAATCCATCAAAGGTCACCGAAAAAACTCGTTATTTTCTTTTAATTCAACTTTCAAATGTTTCCGAAACATGTGCTTCCGCTGGCACACCAACTTAGAAAGCAATTCATTATTACAAAAAAAAAAAAAAAATAATGTCGACTTTCTAGACAACCCACCAACCAAGCCCAAAAGCAAAGCAATACCAAAAACAAAAACCAGGAACAGAAAACTAAAGAAATTGCACTTCAATGCACTGGCACCAGAAGAAGTGCATCCTGAGAATAAAGTGCATCCGAAACAATAACAATTCATACACTGAATGCTTACAATGACTCAGGCTCAGACACTATCGGCTCCTCGCTCTAATATCAACATTTGCTGCCATTTGTTGTCTACACTTAATCCAGTTGGAGCGCGCCAACGCCAACAGTTTGGAGAAAAAAAAATGCAGCAAAGTTCTTTCCGGGAGGATTAACGAATTCGTTGCGCCAAGACAAAGAAATAAAAAGTGCAGTTATGTCAATGCATGTGTGAATATGTGTTTTCGTGTGTGTGTGTGTGTATGTGAGTGTTCCAGCTAACGGCAACTTTTGGCACACTGCAACAACTGTTCCTTAACAATGTAACGTAAAGTTGGCTAGAATTCCTTTCCTTTTTGTTTTTGTAACTCAAAAAGACACACTCCTAGATAAAATAAAAATCAGCCAAAAAAAAAAAAAAAAGAACTGACTACATTGTGGTCCCTTCAGCTTCACGCGCACATGTGCATTTCATTCTTAGCTGACTGTCTATAAAAATAAAGTTTATTTCAAGCCTTACTTAATTGTGTGGTCGGGGCGGTCATGCGCGGATTTTTCATTCTTATGTTTATATTCCATGTGTATTGATAGTTAAAGTATGATTCTCTGCGAGTTATTGTAGGGTATCATAAGACTCTCACATTGCACTTTTTTTTCTTTTTTTATTCTTACCATTATAAAGAAGCCAGTTCAAGTCACTGAAATTTTTATCTATGAATGCCTAGCACTCGTTTCACTATAGCACTCTGTCTGTCTGGGTCAGCTGGTCTATAAGACCCACAGAGGGTGTAAGTTATGCAGTTATATGTCGATATTACAACAGCAACATGCATTCACACACACATCATGTTTGCTCAAGCATAGCTTACCAATAGCAGCAACAACAACAACATCAGTAACAATGTCATGTGCCGACGCCATATAAGAGGTCAAAGTTGAAGCAACGCTTCTACAGCTTCAAGATATTTACTCGTTTCAATTTTTTATCATTTTCATTTTATTTCTTATTTTCGACTTTTGCTTTGTAATTGGAACTCGTTGAACTTTTGAGCTCTTCTGTCTTTTTTCTTTTTATTTTTTTTTTTTTTTGGTAACAATTCACCCTGCCAAGTGTGGGAGAAAAAACCCAACCAAATGTTCAACTGAAGAACTTTATCAGTCACAGATAGCGCAGCATGTTGTTGTTGTTGTTGTTGTTGGTTATTTTGGTTGTTTTGGTGAATTTTTCTATTTGCTAACTGACGGTGAAGTGTGATAAACATTTTGTTGGTGGAATTCGTGAATCAGGTTGTAAATCGTTGGTTTTGTAATTTTTTTTGTTTATTTTGCTTTTTGGCTTTTTTGGCGTTACTTTTTTTTTTTTTTGTTTGTGGGTTTCCGTTTCTTGCTGTTTCTTTTTAAGTGATAAAATATGCTTGGCATGGAACGTGATAGAAGCGCGCTTGGCGCACCAAAGCTTGCAGAACATTGGGATCAAGTAGTTCGGATAAGAAACCCAAACGAGATCTTAACAAAAAAAGTTAAAGCAAGTATGTTTAGGTTGAAAAAAAAAATAAAAACCAACCAATGCATTCAAAGCCAACCCTCTGTGCGATGCTATCGCTGAACACGAAATTATTTGCTTTGCATACGTGCGCTGGACGTTTGTTCTTTGCTTGAAGATGAAGCAGTAAAATAAGATCTTAAAAAATAAATTATAAAAAAACAAAAATGTTACCAATTTCAGTAACAATAACAAAAATGTTGCTGACTTTGTGGGTGAGATTCTTAATTGACAAAAAAAAAAAAAAAAAAACAAAAATCTGACTAAACTAAACATGACTAAACTGTAAGAAACAAACTCATATCTGAACGTAAAGTAATTTTTTATATTCTAACTAGCGATACCCGGCGCGCGTTGCTGCACGCGGCAAATATATTGGAAAAAAGAAGTAAATTCAAAACTTTTATTAGTACCTTAGTCTGACACCACGCTCATGTTCCACAGCCTGTTACAGTTTCCCAGTAGCAGAACATAACTCCCAGGTGGCAATTCCATTATGAGTTTCAATGTCCTGTGATTTTAACTTCCATAGCTATTTTGTATAAAAAATCGGGCCACACCCACTTTTCCAATGCGCGTACCAGTTTTCCAGTAAAAAGACTTTGGCAATTAGTAACTCCATACTGAGTTTAATTGTCAAATGGTCACTCAATTTTGCCAATCAAAGCACACAACTAAATAGTACGTTTTTACCGAGTTAAATTGATATGTGACTTATAGTTCGAGAGTTATACCTTAAATTTGGGCTGCTGAAAAAATGCCACAGCCCTCGTCCAACGCCCATAAATTTTCACCAGTGAAACGGCACGTGAAAATTTCATTCGAATATCAAATTTCGATGCTGTGTAACCTATAATTCCAAAATTCCAAAAGTATTCGATATCACATATTCGCAGAAGGAAGTTTCCAATTTGGTCCAGTCGTTTTCAAGTTTTAAGCAACCGAACAAACCAAGATAGATAAGAATATAGATAGATATACATATATCAGACAGGGGAACCTCAGTATATTTATATAGCTCTCCCCCCCATTTGTAGTACTGTTGCTGTAGTTTGTAGTAAAGTACTAAATTTTAGTCTGATAAGACCCAAGCCGTTTGAAATATAAAATATTCATTAATTTGTGGGCTGTAAAAGGAGGTGTGGCAAAAATGTTCACATACGAACCATGGTACGGCCAATAAGAACACAACAAAGAAAACCTCAAGCAAATAGAACGCTCCGTTCTTAAGTTATGGAATTACAAACACAAAACACGACTTTTTTTATGTATATATACACTGCATCAAAAATTTGTACATGCAGTAGATTGTATTTTCTAAAATAATGTACATATATTGAATAAGTATTTTTCATATTTTTTAGTTATTCATGAGTAATGATATTAAAACAAAAACAATTAACTTATTGAGTTCAATAATTTACGAAATTCATGAAAGCGGATATCCCCATAATTGCAACTCAATTAATTGCACATACACTTACATCATATTGGTAAAAAGCTCGATTAAATGTCAAAATTTTAACTGTTACGCAAAATTAATAACGGAATTCCGTTTTGTAAAAGGAATTAGTCGTACCTAAAAGCTCTCTACGGAAGATTATTAAAGTTTTTTGAAAATGAATTTAACACACAAAAAAGTGCCTATAGACGTAAAAAAATTAATCGTTAAGTTAAAAAATAAAGAAAAAGATATTCAGAAATAAGTAAAATTATTGATAGACCTCGTTCAACAATCCAATCTGTTATAAACAATTTTAAACGAATAAATCATTTGATATTGCATCTGGAAGAGGTAGGAAAAATTATTGTCGATGCGAGAGGAGCGATTAATTGAACGAATGGTAAAAGCAGACCCAAAAATTGCGGCAAGCCTTGCAGAACATGGAGGTTCATCCGTTAATCCGCAAACAAGAAATTGTTTACATTCACATGGTTACAAAGGTTGCGTGTCCCGCAAGAAACTAGGTTAAATAACTAGGTTAACATTTCCAAAGCTTCTGGCAGCAATTGTAATTTTTTCTTTTCTCTTCTTATTCTTATTTGACTAATTAAAGGATCAGATGATACTAAGAGATAGTGTAGGATATCTTCATTGTTCAATTTTCTTGAAAAATTTCTGCTATTATTAAGACTTGAATATTTTGTTTGTGGCCTCTTGCGCTTCTTCAGACATCGCGCCTATTGCGATGACAAGATGTTCCACTATTTCTGAGCCATGAATCAGCACTTTATGTACAGAGGGGGGCATAGTGTACCATCCATATAAGTTTACATAAAGTAGACTTGTTTCATCGCAATATATTTTTAAATTTTCTATCTTAATTTCTTGCCCAGAAGCAAGTATTTGTAAGATACAATAAAATTTTTTTTACAAGACCGACATCAATATTTAATATGTCTGAAACTTCCACATAGTTTTTAAAAAAAGTCCTTGCAACGTTTCCATCGTTTGAGTTGGCAGTGTCAGGTCTAGGCATATCCACACAAATTCCAATTCGCTTTCTGATTTCTTTTTGAATATGTCTCTTTCTATTTTCTTTCAGAACTTGATTTTCATTTGAAGCAAACGACTTTTTAAAATCCAGGTTGTACGAAATGTGGAGTAGACATTCCATGAATCGTATCCAACAATGAAGAGTGCTAAGACCAAACTGATAGTTACTTTTATTGGGTATTAAAGATTTTACATATGCAATATTGTTCATTTCACTCGGCTTTGCATTGCAAATATTGCATGACCTTGAAGACTTTTGTGAGGTTAAAATATTGACAACTTTACCATCGACCATTGTGCACATAAGATTGTAACTAACTTCAAATTTGAGAGTATCATTAAACTCAACTTTAGTTGGCAACAAATTTTTAATCTCATCACACGTTTCCCTGTATTCCTTTTGCACATTTTCAGATGTTTCCTTTGTAAATGTAAATTTTAATGGTCTGCAAAACCTTATCGATGATGGTCTCTCATTTTTCCAAAGTGTTTCCTTACTTTGTTCTGTAATTAATTTTAAAGGCACATATGTAACCATAAAAATAGTTTTTTCATCCACATTTTCTAAATTTTCGTTATCCTGCCACTTTTGATTAAAGATTTGTTGGCCACTAGAGCCATCCATTCCCCACTTTCCTATCAATATTATTTTATTTTCTGAGACATTTTTTAAGTTTTCAACTTATGGTGCATACAAATCCTCGAATTTTTGAAATTATTATATCCCTTTTAAATATTTTTTTTGAAGTTTTCTCAATATACTGAATCAGAATAACTGCTACTTCATCCACCTTTTTATTTTGGTGTGCTTTCCACACTTCAAAAAGTTCTAAATTCGTTAAGACAGTTGCCACTAAAAAGGTTATAAAAAAAAGAGTTGGATGAAGTTGGTTCTGAAATTTACCATACTTACTGAGGAACCTTTGTACTCTTAGTCAAACGTATTAGTCAACCTCTAAAAACTTCTAAAAAAATTCCGCAGCCTACCAAACTTTGTGTGTGTTTTTTTTTTTTTAATATTTATAGGTATTTTTAATAACAAAATTTTAATGTCAAAAACGCACTTTCACAAACCAAAACTCATCTTACTTTACAACAAGAGTGTCAGTTGTAAGAATAAAAAAAAAGCTCATCAAAATAATTTGAATTAAAATTCTGAGAAAACGCAAAGCCAACTTAGCTCCCATACTTCGAAAATTTAAAAAATTCATTTGAAAAATTATCAACTTTGCTGCCTTATAAAATCAAATGCTTGCAACAGATTTTAATAAAATTTTGTTTTTACATGCTTTAAGGTGTGTACTATCATAGGGCATACTTTGTTTTCAGGAAAAACGAAAACAAATTTTTTTAATTTTGGCCAGATATTACCACTGTGCACTGGTCTATATTACAATTAGCATTGTTGTGGCTTCATTAGCAAATTTTTTTCGATCATGCTTATAAGCAAGGCGTAATCAAAAAGAGCTTTTAAACACACAATGGAAAAGAAAGAAAAAGCTTTGTACTGCTTAGTGCAGCGTTTATGAATAATTTTCTATGAAGTTTTTAGATGGTATTTAATCTCAAATTTTAATAACTTTTTATTGTATGTATTATAAAATAAAGTATGCAATAGCTTAAGTTAAGAATGACGCATTGAATTAGTAAAATAATTATTAAAATCGGTTCAGTAGTTCTTTATTTTAGCGTACACGAAGTTACGTGATAAGCCTTTTATATAATATTATAGATTACAGCCGCCATTTTTAAAATTATCCAAGCAATTTTTTGAAATCTTTTTTTTTAGTATGGCCTCGTATTTGCCTCGAAAATGTTTCTGAGGCGAACTTGAAACAAGAAACCTCTCGGAACTTATAAGTAGAGGAATTATTCTCTCGATAATACTCGCAAAGTACTTGTTAACGCAAGTTGCATATTTCGGTGAGAGAGCTTGCAACACACGAAATTCTTCTCAAACACGTTAAATCAGAGATCTCAAGATTCATTTTTTTAAGATTTAAAATAAAAGTATTTACATATAAACCGCTAAGAATATTTTTTAAAATCATATCTAACAAGATTCCATTAAGTAATAATATTTTGAATAATGGTTCAATCAAGTAACGCTTTTGTTAGCCCCCCACCCATTGAACTTGCTCTAAAATTAATTGCTTACAACATCGTTTCCACTTCAAGCTCCAGCGTAAGCCACTTATTTTTTGCAATAATTCCATGTTCGAGCTAAACTTAGCTTAATAATGTGTTAAATTAAAAATCAATCTTTGACCAAAAAGAGACAAGAATTATTTGTAATTACGCACACATGTACTCGTAATGCCTGGTTTTCCTTTTTTATTCTCGGTTTTGTTGTGCCACCAACATAATAAATAAACATTAGGACGTTCTCAACATGGCGCGGCTATAAAAATTAGCAATTCAGTTATTTCAGCATGACAAGCACATTACAACTGCAACAACAATTTTAACTACTGCAAAGAGTAAGAACAACAACAACAACAACTAGAATAACCATTCCATGGAGACATTTTGCTTTTTCTCCGTCCATGCTCAACGAATTGGCTTGAACATTGTTTCAGCCACGTCAATGCAATGCGATATTAAAGATTCCTGGAAGCACCAATGTCGAAGCCGGACTCATAGCCGGAGCCAATTAAAATGCTTCATTTAGAGAAAATAAAAAAATAAAAAAAAATAATTCCTACTATAACAGTAGCTGTAGAAGCAACAACAAGATGAACAAATGTTGCAACAACAGCAACATTGAATGGGAAACGTCTTTGAAATTGGCGCAGAGTCAAAGTTTTATTGACCGTTTTGCAGTTGCAGTTACAATTGGAAGAGCCCCAAGCTTAAGCTTCCAAAGAGATAAAATATGTTTGTTTGTTTTTTTGTTCGTTTGCTTGTTTTCATGGAGTATCCGATGCGAGCAATTAAATAGTTGTATCTTAAGGAATGATGATATGTGTGTGTTTTTGTGAATTGTTTGTGAATTTGATACTGATGTGAATTGACATTTATGTTTTCAACAATTAAGACTGAAAAAGATTTTTTTCTTTAATCATGCAGTCAGCTTAATTAAGTAGTATGTGTGTTTTCGAGCTATGTATGTATAATTTCCTCTAAGGATCCACTAAGTTAACTTACTAGTTGTTGATTTAAGAATCGAACAATTTAACTCGGGTTAACTCTGTAACTGAAAAATTTAACTCAGTTAAAAAATAACCAATTAAAAAAATTTATATTCACCATTTCAGTCCATTGAAGATCTTTGACCGAGCTTTTTCTCCTGAAAATTTGTGTTATTCTGGTCATTATATAGTTGTACATAAATTATAGATACCTGGACCTACCACATTTATTCCTTCTGTGAACGGCGCTTGTTTATGATATCAAGAAACTTTTCATCATGGTAGAATTATAAGGTAGGGCCGACTCGAAGAGAAATGAAGTAGAAAGCAGAAAACAGCGGGCTAGTTGTCAAAATCAGCTGTTCAGCTTGAGTATCTTTATGTTCATGTTTCGCAGTTGATTTTAGGTTAAACTTTTTACAAGCTTTTTTGCAAATTTAACACTTCCTCGGCATTTTATAGCTTTATTTACAATGTTGTTTTCAATATTTTCACTCAAATTAACCCAAGCACTAACACACGTGTCCGCACTATTTACAACTTGAAAACATAATAATTTTATTTCATTTGAGATTTCTACGAACTTCGCCATTTTGATAATTAGCCACCTTTTTTATTCTCCACTTTTCGTTGACGCGTGAGGGCACTAAACGAGTCGGCCCTACCTTATAGCCCGAACACAATATGCGCGACGAACGGCGAGCAACACGTCTCCAATCTGTCGTTGTAGAGAAATGTTGGGCGACTTGATTATAATACACGCGACACCAGCAAACTTTAGCAGCATGTATAGTACACAAAAACAATGGCTGTTTTCAGCCGACTCAACAGTTGCCGTTTAGAATAACAACACAAAAGAAAAGAGCTGAAAAAGAAATCATTCAATTTCATTTTATTTTCAAAAAGTTGAATGAGTGAATAACGAAATAAGAATCTATTCAATGAATGCAAAATTCATTTATAAATAAAAATGTTATTTCACATTCAAATTTAAAAAATTTATTAATTATTCGTTAAATTTATATCAATTAATGAATAAAAAATCAATAATAACTAAGAAATTAGTAATGAATAACAAATGAATAATGAATAACAAATGAACAATGAATAAAAAAAGTTAATAAAGATTAAAATATAATTATATTAAGAAACAATTGCAAATTCTAAAATTCTTTGTGAATTGCATTCTTTGTGTATAGTTTTCATATGAATAAAAAATTGAAAAATTGACAACAAAAATTATTTATTGAAATGAATTAAAATGAATTAATCAAGTTTTTAAAATTAAATGTGAATTAAAATTTTATTTATAAATCAATTTTGCATTAATTTATGGAATTTTATGTCGATATTCAATTGTACTTATTCTGAATATGAATGCAGACTTAACAACTCTGAATAAAGTTCAAACAAAACATCCCTCACTACCATCGCTACCATAAATTTCACAACAGTTTAGTTTGCTGCATGTGACCAGTAATAACCAATGTAAACAATGGCGGAAACTTGCTTTTGCTGCCTGTCAAATTAAAATTAAATTTAAGCCGACGGCAATGTCGCGCGACAATGTTGAGCTACAAGTCTCCAAAATACGTCCCATAAGAAATACATGTAAAAAAAAAGTGACAATTGGCGCTTGCCGGTCGTCGCGCGTATTGTGTTCGGGCTATTATGCTGAAATCGCAATACTGCGTTAGGTCGGTCGTGCACCGATCGTACTTTATATCGACGTTTCAAAAACTTTACGAGATAAGCTGTCAGAACGCACGACCGTCGAATTTTGCACTCTTAATATTGCGTTAGTAGGTCGTGCGTCTGCCACTTAGATGATGCCAATTAAACCAGCCATGCAAGAAATCCCACAAAAGTTGTTTTCCCCACAATTCTCAATCCCGCAATTTTCTATATAAATGCCTTTAATATATCTCGCTTAAGGCGGTTCGTGAAAAGTATGGCAATAAGTATTGCTTTACCAGCATGAGTTATAAAAAAATATTATATAAATCATAAATTCCAACGATGATAAACGAAATCCCATGAAAATCTATCTTTGCCAGTGAAACAATAAAACACCCACATACTAAGCTCTTTCAATGAACATGCAACTCTGCTATAGCAAGAAATGTCAAACGTATGACCGAGTAGAAATTTTCTGTACTCATCTCGTTAGATCGTATTTGGTCGTACTATACCCCTTCGTATGATATTTACGATCAAAGTACGATCAAAGTTTGAGGTCGAATTGTGAATTGCTGCATAAGAACATGTGAGTTTCTACTCGAGCTGCCTTTAGACTCCCAAACTATTGTAGTGCCTACCAAGCGGAGATGATGGCTTTTTTCACCGACACTACTCTATCTTTCCACCCTCCAACCAACTATCACCCTTCTTCCGAATCAACACAATGCTTTCGCATTTATAGGGGACATCCCCTGAGCGTTGGTTTAGTCTAAAAATAAAAAAAAATAAAAATTTTCTGAGATAGTCAAGCTGCGCTTAAAGCTCTGAGCTTGCATATTGATAACTCTAAAACTCTCACTGAGTGCCGCCGATCTCTTAACGAGATGGCAAGGTTATTCAGGATCCACCTCATATGGATAGCCGATCATAGGGACATCGAGGGAAATTATTTGGATGACGAATTGGCAAGGAAAGGTACGACCTCGAATTCTCTCTTAAATGAGGATTTCATTGGTATACCCATGTCCTCCTATAAACTCCAGTGCAAGAACAAATCCTTGAGTCTTGCACAAGTACGTTGGGAACACCTTGACACATTTAGGGTAGCTAAGCTAACGTGGCCTCGCTACTACTTAAAACTCACAAGCAGTGGCGTTCCTAGGGGGGGGCGGGGGGGGCGGTCCGCCCCGGGTACCACCATTTTAGGGGTGACACCATTTCGTTTTTTTTTTATTTCTCAAACAGAAAGAAAAAGGTACAAATACATTACGTTAAAAAATTTGTGTCCCATTTTGTCGCATTGAAATTATTTCAACAATTTGTGTATCAGTAGCTTCATGCGAAAAGAGTTTTTCAAAGCTAAAATTAATTAAGACTTATTTAAGGTCTTCCATGGGACAGGCAAGGCTTTCCGATCTTGCTATTTTATCCATTGAAAACGAGCTTGCAAGTAATAGGGTCAATTGCATACAAAATCCTCCTCTGAGAGTAAAATAGCAAAGTTAACGCCTGCTGAAAGAGCACGAAGATATCGGGAAAAAATAAAGCTAGATAAGGAACGAAATGAAGAATATAAACGAAGGCAAAAATAATGGTACCTATGTATGTACGACTTCGACCTCATTTTTTCTTTTTGTGTTTACTAACTGATATCGCCCATTTCACATTGAAGTGATCAGTTGCTCTGACCATCTCCGATTTCTCTCAAATATTTTTTTTGCATTGGTTTATTGATTTGAAAACCAAATTTGAAGTTATAAATTTTTAGAATAATTGTTCGCGGCCAAAATAGGGTCTATTTTGAGACAACATAGCTCAATCAACTTAAGACCGCTATAACCGGTAATATAGTATCATTGGAAAAGTTATTTCATCTATTTTGAGGAAAAGTACAAAATTTTTGAAAATATTGCAATAAGTTGACTCATTCTTAATTTGTTTAAGTTCAATACCATGCCAGCAACACGAGCTATAATTTTTTTTTGTTTATAATTTTAATTTTTTTTACGTTTCTACGTTAGGTTATACCTTTCCAATGATATAAAATGAAGATGTGGTTTAAACGGGTTTAGAAGTTTTATTGTAAAACGTGAAGTCTTAATAAATTTTCAATACAAATTTAATTAGCTATTGAATTTTTTAATTTTTTGTAAAAAAATAAAGAAAAAGAAATTGGATGAAAAGTTTATGTATAGCTGAATTATATACTTTATATTTACTTTTTTTTTTTTTAAAAGAATAAACCTGTTTTTTGTTAAACTCCCAATTTGATTTAAATTATTTGGTTAAGCGCAACAAAATGTATTGAACGTCACAAAATGTATTGAACGTCACTGTGTTGTTTTTTCTGAAATTGCTTATTATTTAACAGATTTTTATTTTTTATTGCTGCAAGTCTACTACTTTGAAAATAACTTCTATGTTGATGTCTTTTTGGAGAAAAATTTTAATTTTTTTTCCGTTAAAATTGCAAAATATGTAGGGATTTTTGGTAAAAAATTATTATTTCTGTAACTGAAATTTAACTGATTAAATAACTTAATAAACATCACAGTAAGCTTTAATTTACATTTAACATTTTTAAAATTTTTAATGATTTTTCCCGTATATCTGCTGTGTGACGATTAATACAAAATTCGTATAAAAACCATAGAAAAAATGATTTTTTGCAGGGCCTAAAAACAACTTTGAATTCTCCATTAACTTTCACTTAATTTTACTACTCAACGGGAAAATTTAAAAATCATTAAAAACAAAACATGAAAACCTCTTTGTGTACGTTTTTTTTGCAATTGACCCAATATTGATTTCGATAAGGTTATTTCAAATTTTGGAGCTCTTAAAGTAAGAAAAGTTAGTTTTTTAGACAACGTCATTAATAAGATTTCTTTGTTTAACCTTATACCTACATATACAAATATGTACCTGAAAATGTAATGTTTTTGTTCCGTCATTTTTTAAGACTGCGAAGTTAATAAGTTTTCTTTTTTACCTTATGCCTACATATCTAAATATGTAGACACTTGAAAATGTAATATTATTGTTCTGTTTTTTACAAATTCTTATTGTTTGTCATATGGTGTTTGTTTTTTTTCGTAAAACATTCGAATTGGTTTCTTTTTGCATTTAGAAATTTTTTATAGGGGTGACACCATGAGTATCCGCCCCGGGTGTCACCAAGCCTAGGAACGCCACTGCTCACAAGATGACTACTTGAATTCATAAGGGTAAACCTTTCAAAAATAGTAGGAATCGTCATGGGTCACTGTCAAATCGGAACACATGCTCTTCGATTGGGACTTACATCAAATGATTTCTGCAGAAGCTGCAAATGCGAAGAAGAGGTAGAAAATGTCCAGCATTTCCTCTGCGAATGTCCAGCGCTAAGTAAACGGAGATTGGAAACTCTGGGCCATCATTTCGTAAATGAGACTTACCGAAGTCTCATGCCTGGAAATCAAGCATATAATAGAATTCATAATCCGTTCGAACTGGTTTGTTGAGGAGGGATATCTCTCATAGGTCAAAAGAGATTATGTGGTATCACAACGGGCCTGCACTGGCCGAAGAGAACGAGTCGTCTGCCAGTTCAGCCATCGAAACCTAACCTAACCTACCTTTTAAAATCAAAGAGTTGATACAGTTTTCACAGAAAAGGAATAAGATTGAAAAATAGAATTTCTCACTAATCAGTTCTTATTTTTTCACAGAACTCTTATATGAAAATTATATGAAAAAACAGAAAAATAATATCTTCATAAGAGATTCTTGCAATTTTTTTTTTTTCAACTATTCTGTAATTTAGTTGATAAAATATTTGTTCTTATGGTTATAAAGTCAGCCTTCAAGCTAGGTAACGCTCTATTACACTACATTCCGCTGCAACAGCTCAACAACGCTCTTAAAAAAGAAACGTCCAAAGCCTTCGTCAACTGATTAATATTTATAATGACATTTAAGCCAGCCAAGCAGCAAACGCACAAAGTGTTGGTTCAAGCCAACTACTTGATGCTCTGCTTACACTTTACAGCTTTTTCTTAGAGACATTTTTTTTTTCCTTTGTTTTTGTTAACCAACCACATTCCGGCTTATAAGGGAGGACGAAACTTGTTCAGTTTTAATTTATGGAAAGTGCTGCACCACTTTATTCGGTTACCTTTGTTGGCTCTATTGGCTTGTTGCGAACCTACTCATTGTCTTCCTTGAACGTTACCGATTTCTGTGAAATTTTTACGCATGTAGTTGTCAGTCATTGCGTTGATTATTTTGCCATTTTTGTAACTTTGAAAACTTGTTGTCAGTTTGATTAATGCGTGATTTACTTATTTTTTCGCTTTTATTCTTGGTTTTCTTTTTTTTAATTTCAACTGATTTTTACTCTCCTTTTTCAGAGCACGCCTGTTGGTACGACAATCTTTCGGAATATTCAAGCGCTGGATAAGGATGCTGGTGTTAATGGGCTAGTCGAGTACTTCATAGTCGAAGGTAGCGCTAATTCGACGGAGGATGAAAAGATGACCATTGCTGATGGTTATGGCACATTTGCCATATCATTTCCACATCAGGGACAGGTAAGAAAATGAAGCACTTATCTTGAGTATTTATGAGAAATCAATCAAAATGAATGCCATAAAAATTATTTGTATTTTCCTTTGGGGGAAAAAAGCGACAAATGGCATAAAATGCTTAGCAGAATTTATAAAAATTACGCCAAAATAAGCAGCAACAGTCGTTAACTACCATAACTTTATGACTGACTGACTGACTGACTGACTATTTATTTATTGTTGCAGCCATTATTTGGCATCGTGGTTGACTTCTTCCTAAATCACGATTATTGCTGCAAAAGATTGATTTCACTTGTTGTTGCATTTGGTGTCTGACGTTGCTTCTTGGCATTTTCTGTGTTGGTTGGCTGTGAAATCCGCAAAACCATCGCCAGCTGCAACGGCAACTGTTGCTGCTCGCTCTAGCAACATAATCAGTCACAATCGATCTCATTTAACTTAAATGTTGTACATAAATATTGTTTGATAAAAAAAAGCGGCAGCCACCAGTGCATTGAAGCCAGCTTCAACCAGCAAGTGCGTTGGAGGCAGCAACAACGCGACATTGTTGTGCTGTCTGTCTGTTTTTATTTTTTATTTTATACTTTTTTCTATGTCCCACTCCTTGCTGCAACAGCAGCAAATCTATTCAATCAATCAATACAAGGAAACATCAATGTTTATGTTTGTCATAATGTGCACAATAATTTATCTAAATGATTGATTTGCAACTGCATCAAAAATAAAAATTAAACAATTAATTTTAATTTTGATCGCAAGAGATGATCTTGAAATGATTGCACTTGAGACATGTTCGGTTGCGACAGCATGATAATGTTTTGGCTTGCATGGTTGTACAATTGCATGTGTTGGAATGGGTTGCTTTGCTGCCATTTTGAATAATTTAAAACCTACATTGAGCTAGAACACGATATCGGGCCTTGATCCCTGATTGATACTTGAGTGGTTTTGGTGTACTTGAAACCTTGATTTCACTTCCAACTGTTGTTGAATTTATTATTATTTGATTTGTTGGAAGTTGATGATGACTCATAGGATTTGACTGAGAGTTTTAAAGCAGACTGAATAGGTGACACTTATATTCTAGGTAAAGGGATACTAATAGCATTAGAAATTCTTGCATATGTCGAAGAGTTGTAAGTGCAAAAACAAACTTGAATGTGTTTATACAGTCTAAGGTATAAAAATACAGTTAGGAGCAAAAGCGAATAACACGTGTGTACTCATATCAGATACATCTTCACATCTTAATGTTTTTGTAAAAGTCAAAATGGAGATGGGTAGCATTTGAAAATAATTTTTTTTTTTTTTGTTTGTAATAAATAAGTGAGAATATTTTTACAGAAGAGAAAATTAAATGCATTTCAAAGTGGCAATCGAACAATGAATGACACCTACACATGTACATATATGTATAAGTTAAGTTTAATAAATGGCTGACAGTCCAATTTGGTATAAAACCAACAATTTGTTTCATTTTGCCAACAAATAAACTTTTTTGTCTTCAAGCTTTGTTATAACAACAATTAGAACGGTTGACACTTACTGACAACCTGTTAATTTATAGTCAATGATGAAAAATAAAGAAATTGAAAATATTTTTTGTCATCTAAGAGTTCCTAAAAATAGTCGAAATGGTTATGGGTGACACACCGTTAAAAGTTGTACATAATATAGAAACGGATGACAGCCCAAGACTGATGTGATGGTATAACTGTTAAAATAATAAAAATATGCATTTTTATGTTAGAAAATTTTAAATAAACCATTAAAAACAGTGGGTGTCACGTACAAAAAAACGTTTTCTTTATCAAATTACAGGTGGGTAACTCAGTGCTGTGCTATGGCACTGTGCTGACTCTCTGTAGTGTGTCATGTGTGCTAGCACCCTACGTTGACTCACGTAATGATAACAGCACACGATGAAGAGCAGCACTTTTGCGCTTAAAGTGTCTATTATGTAGACATGTGTGTGACACTCAGTAGTGAGCATGTGTGCTAGTACATACGCGTATGGAGCAACACTTCGTAAGTAAAAACGAAAGAGTAAATGAGACAAATGCTGTTGCTGGGGTCGCAACTGATTTTCATGTATTTCTTATGGGACGAATATTCGACTGCTTTTGCTTTTCGACTGCGAAGTGCTTTTTTCGACTGTGACACAATTGTGCTAGCACAGTGTGCTGACACATAAGGGTACACATGTGCTAGTGTGTCAGCACACCAAAAATTGTGCTAAATATTACCTACCTCTATAACAAATGGATGGTACTCATATTATTTTAATTAACTTAATAGCTAAAAATGTTTTTTTATGTTTCCAATTGTTGGGCACAAATCAAAATGGAAGTGGGCGACACTTCTCAAGAAAACTTGTTGGACAACACAATTGACTAATACACACAGTTCAGATAAGTAAATCATGGGTAATCATGGGTAATACATATCCATAAAAGTTCGTTTATGTAATGTATAAAAGTAAGTTATCAATTCGTTGTCAATTCTGGCACTAATTCTGGCATATTGTCACCCCTGAAAATCTGAGATTTCGCTTAAGTTATGTTCTCGAAAAAATGTGGAATTAAAATCGGAAACTTTATATCAAATGAAATTAGTATGGCTCTTTTAGTCAAAAATTTGACATAGGCATTCGAAATGAATATGGGTGGTGACACTTTCAAATATAAGATTTTTTTAATAAATTAATGACATAACATAAAAAATTAAAATATTTTTTTTTTTTTAATTTAGGTAACGATTTTTTCCATACATGGAATACTTCTATATTGGCAGTACATTCAAGGTACATTCGCCAACATTAGAGTGGAGATATATTGTTTTATGAGCAAGAAAATATCTAAGCGAATGTACCCGAAATTTAATTTCATAGTAAAAAAACTCAGGAGCGGTGTTTTCATTGACAAAAATTTAATTTAAAATATTTGTTGTTTGAATTTTTATGGATTGATTGTAGTAATTTTCATTTATTCAAATATACTAATACAAACAAAAAAATCGTATGTAGGCTATCTCTCTTTGATTTCGCAGTTGAAATTCATTGAAAATTTATGTTACTGCCAATATAGGAGTATTAGATATATGATTTTTTCAAACTTGGTGACAAAGAACACTGGGTGACACTTTTGTAGGTAAACAAGTTGTATTTGATAGATTAATGGGTGAGACCAGTAAGAAATACCACATTGACGTCCAAAAGTCTCTACAATAGTTAATACAGGTTTTCACAATAACTTGGTTAGTATTTTGAAAATAGGGTTTTGTATTTATCCAACACTTAATGAATAAAATCTTTTTAACAAAAAACAAAACCCGACTTCAAAATCACTACAAAGTAAAAAATAATTTTAAATAACTTTTTCCATTAATTTCTTGCTCAAATTTTACAAATTATTTATATGTATTATAATATTGGAAATCTTATCATTTTCATTTTTTCTATTTTGTTTTATTATAATCAATATATTAATTACTTTTTGTGCATCATTGTACATAATTGTACATGCTTTTTGTAATGATTCTACCTACCCACCAGAGATCTGCATGAATGGATTCATTTGCTGTTTCAAGTTCCTTTAATTTTTCAACTTCCTTCAAGTCGAGGCAGGCAAGCAACAAGTTTGTGCGAATCATAGGCAGCAAAAATTAAGTCGCCATTTTCTTGATATGTAGAAAACTTGAAATGTAGAAACATGAAATGTAGGGAAAAAGCAATTATTTTGCCTACAAATTGTTTATTTTCAAGTCTGTTCATGAAGTTCGTGGAATTAACTTCGTGTCGTCAATGCAAACTTCGTTTCTCGAGTTGACAAAACAGTTTAACTTTAAAGAAGTGTCGACCACAATAATAATTTTGTCTCATTTACTCTTTCGTGTATACGCAAAAAGACAAAGTGTTGCTCCACACTCGTGTGTACTACGCTGTCGCAGTGTATCCAGATGTGGCGATAAAGCGCCAATTGGGCGATCTTTTTTATAATTTTGCGCTTATTTTTATTTAAAAAGTGCCTCGCGCTTTTTTGGGCTACTTTTGTGTTCATGTAGTTAACACAACATCTTAAGAACTTTTTAACGCAGTTAAACCGTTTTTAGAAGCACAAAATTTGACTCTTCAAAACATAATAGGTATCGGAACTGATGGTGCAAGCATTTTATGTGGCATTAACAATTCGGTTTATACAAGGCTAAGGGAGCATTCTCCAAATATTATTCTTGTAAAGTGCATATGTCATAGCCTTCACTTTATTCTTCAAAAGCATCGAATGTTTTCAGCAGCGAAGCTGGTTTTCTTGTAAAATAAACGTACAATTGGTTTAAAAATAGTCCTTAAAGACGAGAAAGGTACTATCAAATATGTAGTTTCATAAATAACCCACAATCAAGCAGATTGAATTTCATACAAGTTTCACCAACTCGGTGGCTTTTAAGATATAATGTTGTTTATGAGAGAACTTTTGGGGCTTAATATTGTAAATTCCCCGAATTTGCGTTTTTTTTGGGCTACAAAATATTAAAAACTGAAAAATTGGGCGATTTTTGGGCGGTAAAAATTTTGTAGTTCGCGCTTTTTCAAAAACTATCTGGTCACACTGCACACTGCTCCTGAAGCAACTTCAAGTTGACCTAAAATGGCAACGTAAACTGAATGTCTCCAAGTGTTTGTAATGTTTTTCTGATGAAATATCACTTTGAATTAAAATCCCAGCTGATTTCGTTTTGAAAATATCTCAATTTTTGCATTTTCACGTGATTGAACCACCTTGTACATTAGACAGCGCAATATATTCAAGTATAAAACTGTTTATATATGTATGGATGTATGTATGTATGTATTTATATATATATTATACCTACGTGTGTGTTTGTGTGTGTGTGTGTGCGTGTATAATATTGAGAATTGGGATATTGTTTCCACACCATCTACGGAGATAAATATCGCGGCGCGTTTTTTTTTTTAAGTGGTATCCCTTGTAGACCTATTCCACTATCCCGTCCCGTCCATAAATTACGTAATCACTTTTATTCTTAAATTGGGTCAAATTGGACAGCCTCTAAGAAATTCAGCCATAGTCAAAACTATTTACACATCGCTAATATTTTTAAATGTTTTAAAGAAAGAGCTCACTTTATTTGTTGTTTTTTAGCAAAACAAAAGTTTTAGCAAACCTAACGATATGTATCACAAAATAAACTAATAATTGATAACTACTTTCTGGCGTCATAAGTATTTACACAGCCTTTCTTGGAGTCAATAAACACAATTATTTACAAGAATAAGGGCTGCACGACCTTACTTTTTAGGATTTAAGGAAGATACATGAATGTTTTTCCAAAAGACTCCTCGAATTTACAGGAAGACTCATCAGTCCACAAAACATTGTGCGAAAACTGTATAGGCCAGAGAATAGTTATATTTTGCTAATTTTTTTTAATGATATTTTCCGTTAGGTTTTTTAAAACATGTTTTCTTTACTTTGCATACTACAAAGAATACAACAACCAAAAATTTCTTTGCGAATTATGCAAACAACAAAAAAGGCGAGCGCATTCTTTAATCTATTGCTTCTGAAAGTGTAAATAATTTTGACTAGGGCTATATACATCTATCATTTATTACAAATGTTGCGAAGTAAATGTCACTGCAGCATTTTTTAAGCGACTTGAGTGTGAAGAATCTTGGATAAGATTAATTTTATATCTCTCTCAAAACTTGTTAAACTCCCTGTGAATCGACTCTCCAGCCTGCTCTGACCACAACTTCCCGAACTTCATCTTTTGCAGGGCTTTGTCAATCATTTGTTTTGGAGTGGTATCGTACCTCTTTTTGGGCAGGAAAAAACATTGATTTGGGCCACAAAGTTAAAACTAATGGCTAAAAATGATCAAGGAGAGATCTTTGAAGGCAATTTAGAGTACTGGTGTCACGCAGACGATAAAAATACATGTTATATTAGATCATTTGAAGGATGCTATTATAAAACTAGACTGAGATGGTTTGGGATTGTAGTCGGAATGGGCTGGAGAGTCGATTCACAGGGAATTTTAACAAGTTTTGGGAGAGATTGAAAATTAATCTTATTGAAGATTCATCATACTCAAGTCGCTTAAAAAATACTGCAGTGACATTTACTTCGGAACATTTGTAATAAATGATAGATGTATATTTCTTAGAGGCTGTCCAATTTGACCCAATTTAAGTATAAATGTGATTACGTAATTTGTGGACGGGACGGGATAGTGGAATAGGCCTACAGGGGATACCACTTTGAAAAAAAAACGCGCCGCGATATTTATCTCAGTAGATGGTATGGAAACAATATCCCAATTCTCAATATTTTACACACACACAAACACACACGTAGGTATATTATATATATATATATATACATACATACATACATATATAAACAGTTTTATACTTGAATATATTGCGCTGTCTAATGTAAAGAGTGATTTTTTAAGTGCCTGATAACTTTTTTTTTAAAAAAAACGCATAAAATTTGCAAAATCTCATCGGTTCTTTATTTGAAACGTTAGATTGGTCCATGACATTTACTTTTTGAAGATAATTTCATTTAAATGTTGACCGCGGCTGCGTCTTAGGTGGTCCATTCGGAAAGTCCAATTTTGGGCAACTTTTTCGAGCATTTCGGCCGGAATAGCCCGAATTTCTTCGGAAATGTTGTCTTCCAAAGCTGGAATAGTTGCTGGCTTATTTTTGTAGACTTTAGACTTGACGTAGCCCCACAAAAAATAGTCTAAAGGCGTCAAATCGCATGATCTTGGTGGCCAACTTACCGGTCCATTTCTTGAGATTAATTGTTCTCCGAAGTTTTCCCTCAAAATGGCCATAGAATCGCGAGATGTGTGGCATGTAGCGCCATCTTGTTGAAACCACATGTCAACCAAGTTCAGTTCTTCCATTTTTGGCAACAAAAAGTTTGTTAGCATCGAACGATAGCGATCACCATTCACCGTAACGTTGCGTCCAACAGCATCTTTGAAAAAATACGGTCCAATGATTCCACCAGCGTACAAACCACACCAAACAGTGCATTTTTCGGGATGCATGGCCAGTTCTTGAACGGCTTCTGGTTGCTCTTCACTCCAAATGCGGCAATTTTGCTTATTTACGTAGCCATTCAACCAGAAATGAGCCTCTTCGCTGAACAAAATTTGTCGATAAAAAAGCGGATTTTCTGCCAACTTTTCTAGGGCCCATTCATTGAAAATTCGACGTTGTGGCAGATCGTTCGGCTTCAGTTCTTGCACGAGCTGTATTTTATACGGTTTTACACCAAGATCTTTGCGTAAAACCTTCCATGTGGTCGAATAACACAAACCCAATTGCTGCGAACGGCGACGAATCGACATTTCACGGTCTTCAGCAACACTCTCAGAAACAGACGCAATATTCTCTTCTGTACGCACTGTACGCATTCGTGTGGTTGGTTTAATGTCCAATAAAGTAAACTGAGTGCGAAACTTGGTCACAATCGCATTAATTGTTTGCTCACTTGGTCGATTATGTAGACCATAAATCGGACGTAAAGCGCGAAACATATTTCGAACCGAACACTGATTTTGGTAATAAAATTCAATGATTTGCAAGCGTTGCTCGTTAGTAAGTCTATTCATGATGAAATGTCAAAGCATACTGAGCATCTTTCTCTTTGACACCATGTCTGAAATCCCACGTGATCTGTCAAATACTAATGCATGAAAATCATAACCTCAAAAAAATCACCCTTTACAAGGTGGTTCAATCACGTGAAAATGCAAAAATTGAGATATTTTCAAAACGAAATCAGCTAGGATTTTAATTCAAAGTGATATTTCATCAGAAAAACATTACAAACATTTGGAGACATTCAGTTTACGTTGCCATTTTAGGTCAACTTGAAGTTGCTTCAGGAGCAGTGTGACTGCGCTGTCGACACTGCTTTTAAGCATGGTATAATAATACAAGGTAGCATTGACAACTGCTTATTTTCTCTTCTACAAGAAAACGTTTCCTGTCAAAAACAGCTTTTTGTGTATATGCATCTGCAGCTGATGTGGTTGTTGTTTTTTTCACTTCAACGTTTTCAACATTGTTACTGCTTTCAATGGCGGATTGTGAGCGCTCTTTTTTGAGTATATTTTTTGACAGAAGATGTTTTCCCAAGCAACTGTCAATGTTACCTTGTATTATTATACCATGGCTTTAAATCATTGGATTGAAGTTTGTTTGTTTGTGTTTTTTGTCGTTGTTTTTGTTGTTTATTTTTTATTTTGTCACTTTGTATAGAAAATATAAGTAGACGCTCATTAGTGGCTTTCTGCGGCAGCGCAGTCGCATAGACTTGAAAACAGACTTGAAAAGTAGAAAGCTTGGTTTTTTCTATCAATTAATGTAGGGTAGAAACAAAATAGAATCCAGTCTGACTTATGATTCGTTTTTCAGAAGCAAGTCTCTACAAGTTTCTACAGGTCAAGTCGAAACGTGATTATTTTCAAGTTACTTGATTTTCAATTGACTTGTTGCAGATCTCTGCTACCCACCTACCTGCATACCAAATATTAGTACCCTAGTGTCAATATTAACTGAGATACAGTAGACGCTCGAAAATTAGAACTCTCGGAAATTCGAATCCTTCGGAAATTAGAACTAGCATTTTTAATACATTACACGCTCAGAAATTAGAACTGACGGTTGTAATTTCAGAGCGTTTTTTTTTTTGTTTGCTTTCAATACTAAAAAATTGCTTAGTCGTCATATCACATGGTATAATAATATAAGGTAGTATTGACAGTTGCTTGGACATCGACCATCTGTCAAAAAAAATGTCTAGAAAGAGAGCGTTCAATTATTTCTTATGTTTTCGCCATTGTTTATGTTTCAGCGCTTGCAAATAACCAAACATTTTCTTACAAAATATTGCCTATTTTATTTAATCAATAGTGAATTATTATTACTACAACGAAGATAACTTGTAAACTTTGTGTTATTAAGTGCAAACATAAGAAAAAATGTTGAAAACGTTCAAATGTAGCAACCTCAGCAGCTGCAGATGCATATGGACGAAATTAAAGAAGTTTCCAATTATTATTAAAACACCACGGCTGGAAAACGTTAAACACATATCACACATAATTTTTTCACAACTTTCATTATTATAATTGTGTATTTAACGCACATATTTTGCGGAATTTATTTATTTTTACATTCGTTTAATTCTTGTTGCACGAACAACTGTTTTTGACAAATGGTCGTTGCCTTGTTGCTGAGAAAATCATGGTCATGGTATCATGGTCATATCATATAAAATTTTTCGTATGAATGTTCTGTCATATCTCTCTTCAACGACGCTCTTGATGTCTGCTCAACAACTGAATAAGAGAGAACAATATGTTTGAATTGAGCGAGCACAGTTTTGTTTTTGAAATATTTTTTTTTTTTTTTTTTTTTTCTTTAAACTGTGATGAATTTTAATATATCGGCATGTTTTGGGTTCCTTTTATAAGAATAAAAATATAAAAACTTTAAGCCAAAGTGTTTTTTTGTGTATTTTCTAAGCAAAGATGTACTTTAAATAAAAAAAAATAAATAACTGGCCATTTCAGCCCTTGAAAGGACTTTGACCTAGCTTCTTATGATCAATTGAAGATGTATTTTATGTTACTTTTAATTTAAAAAAAACCTTTGGAAATTAGAACTTCTCGAAAATTAGAACTACCCCAGGAACAAAGTGGTTCTAATTTACGAGCGTCAACTGTATAGTATTTTTCCACACCCCTTTGTTGAATAACGCCCCCTTTTTACCGTAAGTTGTAGTAACTGTGCCTACCCATGTACTAAATTTCAGTACCCTAGTGTCAATATTATTCGATATATAGTGTGTTTCTAATATTGTCACACCCCTTTGTCGAATAATGCCCACTTTAGTGACTGTAATTTGTACTAACTATGCCTACCCATGCACTAAATTTCAGTTTCCTAGTGTCAATATTATTCGATATATAGTGTGTTTCTAATATTGCCACACCCCTTTGTCAAATAACGCCCACTTCATTGACTGTAATTTGTAATAACTATGCCTACCCATATACTAAATTTCAGCACCCTAGTGTCAAAAGTATTTGATATATAGTGTGTTTCTAATATTGCCACACCCCTTTGTCAAATAATGCCCACTTTCTTTACAGTAATTTTCAAAAATTGTGTCTACCTCTGTACTAAATTGCAATACCCTAGTGTCAATACTATTCAAGATACAGTGTTTTTATAATATGACCACACCCCTTTGTCAAATAACGCCCACTTTGTTGACCGTAATTTATAATAATTCTGCCTACCTCAGTATTTTTACTGTAAATTTCAGTACCATAGTGTCAATATTAACTGAAATACAGTGTTTTTCTGATAGTGACACGCCCCTGTCGAATATCGCCAATTTTTTTAAAAATTACCTCCGCGTTCATGTTATATATCTGTTGACAAAAAATTACGGAAATCGGGCAAGTGCTCTAGGAGTTATCGATGTACATACATTTAAAAAACGGACAAACCAACGAACTTGAGAACCTCCTCCTTTTTGTAGTCGGTTCAAAATTAAGAATTTCAGATATTATTCATCTTAAGATCTCACATTTTTATTTATTTTTATTTTTTAAGATCTCACATAGGTCTTCCTAAAAGCTCAAAATGGTTTCTTTGCATAATTTGCACAAACTTCCAGGGATGGTAAAATTATGAAAAGAACAGAGATGTTTCAAATGTGATTTTAACAAATTTTATTAAAAAAAAAAATTAGATTTTTGGCCTTCCATTGAATTTACTTGATATTTCGAAAAAAAATACTGTCGTACTGTATGATCAGTTAAATAACTGTAGAAAAAAGTAATTACTGTGCTGTTAACATCAGTGGTGTTGGGTGACACTCATCAGCTGTGGTGTGACACTCATCTGCTGCGGTGGTTGACACTTATCAGCTGTGAGCGATACTTATGTCGAATTAAAAAAACAATTGTATTTAGTCAAAGTCAAATAAAGTGTTAATTAGTCAGGTTTTTTAGTCATAGTAACAGCCGAAACGAAGATGTGTGACACCATTAAGTTATAATTCATTGCATTTATGCGACTTGGTGTTAAATCGAAAATGGCTGACATTAAAAATTTAAAGAGATCATAAAGTTTATTGTTTTCTACTCATAACGAAGATAATGGGTGACACTCGTAAAGTACATAATATTATAAAAGAAAAAAATAATACTTTTTTGTCATTATAGAAATGTATAATAAGTTTAATCGAATGTGTGACATTTGCAATTATTAAGAATATTTATAAAATAAAAGTGAAGTATCCATAAAATTTCTATAAATTCAAAAATTATAATTTCAGTGGAGCCGCTTGAGAGAATATACATATAAAAAATAAATGTCAGCATGGGTGACAGTTTTCAACTTCTGCTAATACGTATAAAAGGCTTAAATTATAAATTTTGAAAATAAAATAATAAAAACTTCCGAACATCTCTCAATTTCGAGTGACACCCAAAATTCACGTATAAAGATTGTAAAGTTATTCCCGACATATATAAGAAAAAAGTTTGAATCAAACGAGTTCACTAAAAAGCTCCTCATGCTCATAAAAGAATAGAAAATACTTTTTAAATAGCTATTCAACTAAATCATTTCCAGAAAGGGATGATCATTTTGTCACGAATTAAAAAAAAAAATAATATGTACTCTTTAGGTATTCTTTAAATTTTTTTTTTTTACTGACTTAAATATTAATCAGGTTTATTCTAATATTTTATTCTATATTTATTCGAAGCAATATTTTAAAAAAAAAATCCTTCATCATTTCTTGCAGGTAACGGTCGCCAAGACGTTGGACTATGAGAAAATTCAACGCTATTATCTGACAATTGTGGCATCGGTAAGTTGACAGTTTATGTCCAACATTTCTAACACATAAATCAATTACAAATCAAAACTTGTAAATCTCTGCGTACAACATGCCCATGGAATGAACCCATGGCCAAGTAACACTATCAGCACACATAGCATCAACTCGCAACTGATTGACAAATACCAATATTATATGTTCTATGTGTTCTAACAACAACAACAGCAACAACACCAAGAACAACAGCATCAATATATTGTGCAGTGATATATTATACTAACATTTATAGTCAAGTACTTCCTGGATTAATTTGCCATGCAGAGCTATAAGCAGCTTAGGACATACATTTCAATGCCCGCTGCTCATATTCACTGAGCATTGAATTGAAAGCCAAGAATTTCTGCTTGACTTGACCAAATGTTGCGGTGCATCTTCCTATTGCATGCATACGTATAGAATGCAATAGAAATAGCAACAGCAACATTAGCAGCAACAAAGATATTGTGCTGACTTTCATAGAATTATTCAAAACGCCTCGATCCAAATGTCCGATTGTCCGACTGTCCTGTCAGTCGCTGTCTGTTTGTCTGTCTCAACGCTGTCCAATGTTCAGCTTGTTGTACAAGCATCGCTTTAGCGCCTTTTTATTCATTCTAAATATGGTCGAACAATTGACAACGATCGATATTTTGCTCCGAATCCGGTGAGCAGCAAGCCACCATAGCACAGGCTATGCCATCAGCTTCAACATTGGTCGCAGTCTCAGTGAAGTAAAGTGTTGCCAAAGCATTTCCTGAATTAGTTTGCATCAGCAATAACAGCAAATTGTTTGTCTTCGTCACTGTTGTTATGTTGTTGTCGGCTCTGTGTTGATGGAAGAAATTTAATTCTATTGGTGCGTTTGAAAAGAATTTTTTTCTTCAAGTTCATTTTATAGATGAATGTATGTTCGAAGCAATAAGTCCTTGGTAGCATCAGTTTTTTTTTTTGCGTGTAATTTCAATTTTTTTTTTAAATATTAAATTTGAGTTTTAAGTCTATTTTAAATATATAATTTTTTGGTTAATTCAAGCAACGTAAAATCAGAATTCTCCTAAAAAATTAATAGAATAAAGACATCTATTTATCTATTATCAGCGGGTATGGGCACCACTACATTTAAAGATTCTGTGTTGTTACTGTGTTTGTCTTTTTTCTATGATTTGTTGTTATGTTTTGTGTTGCTACATAAGCCTTTGATCTCTCTCAATTCTTACTCTCAACGCACTCAGAACGCTCTCTGCCCATAGCTGATTATCTGCCCATAGCTGTGTTTAAGTGCTAGGAGGCTGACATTGAGCATGATTTTTTTTTATTTCATGATTTTTTTATTAACTGTTATCTTTCGATTAGAAAGACATCACGCATCGATGTCAAGGTTTTTAATTTTTTTCCTTTAACTTACTTAATTTAGCGTATAATAAGAACAAGCTAATGCGAGAAATCGAATAACTTAAATTAATAACTTAGAACTTTGAAAAATCCGATCAGGATGCTAAGCTAAGTAACATTAAGAAATAACTAGTTTATCCTTTCACTAGTATTACGTACCTCTACGAGAAACTATTATTTAAATAAAGGAATATTTAAAAATTTTAAAAAATTATAGAAAAAAAAAATCAATCAATGATCGGTATTATTCGATAAAAACAACATAAGTCAAACCATGGTGGAATAAATATAAGGTGTTCTCATCCGGAATATCAGAAAAAAATAAGCTGCCTTATTTTGATGTTTCATACAAAAACCTTTATATAAACCCTTCAGATTGTCAAAATAAGGCAGCATGTCAAAAAATATATAGAAAAATGTCATGGGATGAGAACACCTTATAATTATTTCACCATGAGTCAAACACTGCTCGATATGATTTCTGTCAATAGACCACCAATATCAATATTTTTAATATTTCAATTGTCAACAATTCTATCAATTTCATTTATCAATATTTTTTTATCGGATTATTATATAGAATGACTAAAAAAGAACAATAGAAAAAGAAATTTAAATAAAACAACAACGGTGTTTGATATTTGAAATATCAAATTTGATATTTCATCAAATTGATTCTAGCTATATTTTCAAGTCATTGTGAATGGAATAGAACATCACTTAAATGGCCCGTCTTTGATGGCAGTTCTTCAAGCGGTCGGTCCAATTTTTGATGACTCGGTCCAATATTTGCGTCGTTATTCGGGAAAAAGCGTATCGAATGTTGGTCTCGTCAAAAGTAGTTCGCTTGTTAGCATAGACTAAGAACTCAACGTAGCCCTCAACGTAGAAAAAAATCATGGGTTGTCAAGTCGCATGATCGCGGCGGTCAATTGATGAACACCCAACGTAAAATGACCCAGTCACCAAATTTCTGCTTCACCACTTCGAGGGTTGCGTTGCGTGTATAACAGGTAGCGACGTCTTGTTGGAACCACAGCTCGGATATATCGATGTTGTCGAGCTTTGGCCACAGGAAGTCGGTTAATATCACTATGTACCAGTGTTAAACAGCTTTGCCCCACAAATACGTTCTCATTTTGCTTTAACACTAGCGAGCTTTTAAGCTTTCACTGAAAGAAAATTGCGTGTTATTTTGCAAAATGACTTAAGCAAGTTGACTTGCTATTGCACACTGTTTACATTTCAAGTTTATTTATGGAACTCACAAGGGTGAAATTAAGGTAAAGCCAAGCCTAGAAAATCTAATAATAATAATAGCTAAGAAGAGAGAAATTGATAAAAGTAAGAAAAAGTATATAAAAAAATAAAAAGGGTTAAGAAAAAATAAATGAGGAGAATTGAAACGACTAGCTAAAGACAAGTATAAATTTAATGAGATAAATGCAGCCTTCTGATTTCTTTTGATTACTATTTCAACTAAAAATCATGGATGAATGGATGAAAAGAAAATTTTTACAAAAAAAAACATATGTGTTAACATAAAGTAAAGTATTGAGAAATTAAATTACTTGATTAAAAAATTATGTGTAAATTAGTGAAAATTAAATTTTACATAAATTAAATAAAATGAAATTTTATTCAGTGTAAGAAGACGATCTTATTAAACTGAGCGCATTAGCAAACGAGCAGCATAGATCATAACCGGGTATGGGCAGAGAGCACTCTGGGAGCGTTGAGAATAAGAATTGAGAACAAAGGCTTATGTAGCAACACAAAACGCAACAACAAATCAAAGACAAAAGACAAACATAAAAAGAACACAGAAGCTTCAAATGTAGTGGTGCCAATACCCGATCATAACTGCCCAACGGAGAATTTCATACTGAAGCTTTCGTCGTGCTGTATGTGAGATATATTCGTGCTTTTACTTTTGTGAATGTATTTCGGGGCAAAGCTGTTTAACACTGCTCTGTACCTAGGCCCATTGAAAGTAAAGGTGCCTCTTTCCTCACTTGGAAAGAAATAAAGTTCTATGGTGCCGCCATGTTATATAATCGCCCAACTTTAATTCTTGTGTCAGCGCAATCTTAAGGCCCAACCAAGCTATGCGTAAGCGATCCAGAGTATCAGAGAGAAGTAAACGAAAAGTTCAAACAAAACTCGAATCGAATCAATACAAATCAATTCCAAAAAATTGACACATAAAAAATCTTTTGTTTTTTTGCTGATAAGGGTTGCCAACAGTTTTGAACAAACATTATTGAACAAAAAAACAGCTTAATTTTGCAGTGAAAACTCATGAAGTTTGCTAAGTTTGTCTTAACTATAAATTTAAAAAAAATATAAATGATCTTAATTCGTATTTCGATGAAAGATATAATGAAAAGAAAATTAAAATCATTTCAAATATATAGGCTGCAACCCAATTCTTCTTAGCAAACTACGGAGTCGAGCGTTCTCTCTCAAGTTCAGCTAAGTAAACGAAAATTGAGAAACTGAACGAAAGAAAAGCTTACGCAAAACTTGGGCGACTTCATATAAAGCAGTGGTGCTCTCTACATGGTTTCCAAGAATGATAGAAACCAGATTACGCGTTCCGCAAATGAGAGAGAGAGAGAGCATGATGTCACAAGCGATATTGTCAGACTTTGGAATAATTTTACTCCCACACCAACGCCTAAATATTTTTTTTTATTTTTATAAAATGTATATGGACCCCTAATACCACATGAATGCTCGAAGCATACTGACTTGAAATTTTAAGCACAAAAAACAAACTTTTACGCAGTGTACAAACACAGCGAGCCGATTGCTACTTCATGTGCTAAAGCTCAACTACACATGATGCCCGCGGGCTATGGGAAACCATGCAAGAATGGTTGAAACAAGATTACGCGTTCCGTAGTCCCGTTATCTAATGCTCTCTTTCTTAACTGAGTGCATGACGTCACACAGTACTTTTGCTTGACAAAAACGTATGCAAATGTGCGATCTCTTAGGAAAATTGACGAAATTGAAAATAAATTCTTTCGAAAACGTAAAGTAATAAAGTTATACTCTTCTGTATAAAAATATGAATATTTTCGTATACGAAAAATATGAATTTTTTAAACTTTCAAGATTTTTATCTCCTAAACTATTCAAGACTGATAAAATTTTATTGTATGAGTTAAGGAGGTCCATATACGTATTACAAAAATAAGAAAAAAAATATTTAGGCGTGGATGTGGGAGTAAAACTATTCCAAAGTCTGACAATACCGCTTGTGACGTCATGCTCTCTCTTTCTCATTTGCAAAACGCGTAATCTAGTTTCTATCATTCTTGAGAAGGAGGCAGCGAAAGAAAACACAAATTTTTGTCTTTGTTTCATCTGTCAACAATTGAGGATTTTCTCTTTCTTCTATTGGTTCAGTATTCGTTGGCTGGCTTACTTATTGAAACTTTAAAGAGTGCATCCCAGACTAAGAGTTGCCTTAAATAAGTTTTTAAGAGCAATTACATAACTTTTTAAGAACTATCCCGAATTCAATACACATTCAATAGTACATGGATTTCGGTTATCACTTGTATTTTTAACAATTTTCACACGTTTGGCACCCGTGACAAATCTTACTGAATATTTTGACAGATGGATATCATCGGTAACTTTAATAACTGCTAAAACATAACAATTGGAAAAACTGTCATTGCTATTTGATCCTAAGAATTACATTTAAATATGGGATAATCATCTTAATCTAAAAATGTCTATAGACAAAAATGTCCTTTAAATATTTAGCCTTGGAAACTAGGGACTATGAATGATGTTTTTCATCTTCAGAACATGTGTCTGTATCACATGTCATCGAAATTCGAGCTCTTATTATTAAAAATACTATTCAATACTTTTAATATATTCATTTCCTTCGAATTTTCAACGCTTTTTCATCACATCTTTGAGATTGAAACTATACGATGATAACTGTATTAAAAATTTGAAAGTGGCAAATTTTTTATATTCCGTCAAAATATTGACATGCACCCACACTTCCTTAAAGATTTAAACATTCAAGCTAGGACATTTTTCAAGCCATAAATAATTTTAATTTAGCACATATTCTACTGAAGACATTTTTTCTGTAATCCCCTCATATAGTTGTAAAAGACTGTTATTTAACTGCAAAAGTAATGAAATAATTCGGCTTGAAAAGCCCACCTGGTTAACAACCTAAGCAAACGCTCACTTTCTCATCTTCAAAATACCAAATCAGATGGAAAATTGCAGCAACAATTGAAGATTTTCCTTAAGAAATATCCACGTTCAATCGAACCGCAACGAATGCAATTCGCAGCGCTTTATTTGCTCACTTTGCATAATAAATAGTCAATTAATGTCAAAAATTGTGACATTAGAATGTCAAATCATGTCATGCTAACGGCTAGTCGTTCGCTGCCATTTATGCAGTCAACTCGTCCCCCTTTCGACACCAATTCAGTACACAGCTATTAACTGCCATTATATGCCATTATTTTCTCATTATTCACACTAAAAATAAAAAAAATAAAAAAAAAATTTTAAATAAAAATTCACTTGCAGCAAAATAAAACAAAAATAAGCACATTAATTCTTAGCCTTCGGTAACGTTACGTTTGGAGATAACGTTAAGTTAGCGGCAGCAGCCACCATCGCAGACACGATCAGGTGCTCAATTGAACGGCTTTAATGAATTCTCCAAATCTCAAAATAACAATAAATCTCAGCTGGCTATTGTTGTTGTTGTTGTTGTTGTTGTAGTCAGCAACAACGTCAACATCATCATCATCATCGACACCATCATCACCAACGCCATCATCATCAGGGCAACTTTACTGATGTTTTGATGGACTCGTGATGAATCTGCGCACCGTTTGAGCCACATTTTGGTGCAATATTTGCTTAATGCCAACCCAAAAAAGTCATGAAGAATGCCTCCGGATTCACGTGAAAATTTGCGTTACTCCCTCTGCTGTAGATAGTGGTTTTTCTCATTGTTTTTTTTTTTTGTTTTTTATGCTATTGTTGCCTTATGCAGCACTTTACTAAATAAACGTGATATTAATTCAACACTTTGAGAGTCATTAACGGGGTCTAGTGTTTTTTTTTTTTTTTTTTTGTACTTTTGTAGCTGTTATTGGCGATAACGATGATGATGATGAAGCAACTTTTGTATTCTAATGACACGGATTTTGGTCTGCATACCTTGTCAGTGTTTTTAAGCTTCTTTTTTCAGCACTTTTGCTAATGACGTGTTTTCTTTAATGAATTTGACAGCTAACCTTAACCGTTGACATGTGATTGAAATGTGGAAAAATAGTATCATGGGAAATTTATAGTATGTATACTGAAAATATACTTTCTGTATAAATCACGGTTGAGATATTGTCAAAAATTTTGTTTTCTGGATTGGTTCATCTGTTATTTGGTGTTCAAATATATATTTGAGAGCCACTGTTTGTTGTGTTCTGCGAATTTCGCAATATTGTTGGAGAGACCGCATCGGATCAAAAATAATATATACAAGATTATGCCATGCGCATGTCTACCTACGTCATGATCGACATTTTGTCAAAATCAGCTGTTTTTCACTGAGCATAACATAAACAAACAGAACTATTTCATTGAGAAAATCAGTGAGAAAAACTGAGCAAGTATTTTATCCTATCTACGTCAAAAAAGACCGAACGTCTTGCGCAGAACGGTACAACTTTTTCTGCCTCTGTTGGCGTAATCTGATTTCTATTATTTTTGGCATCGGATTAATGTCGCTAAATAAATGCTTTTTTAAGGCCAAAATGTTATTGAAGTCATCATTACCGGTGACGAGATATGGATCTATGAATATGACATTGAAACTAGCCAACAATCACCGGAATGGCACTAAAACCACGACCGAATCGATTCAAAATCAAGGCTTTATTGACCATTCTTGATTTTCATTGTGTGATCCATTCCAAATTAAATTTGGAGTATTAAATGAGCGTAATATGGTTGTAAATTTATAGCTACTTTCTAGACACGCTTGAGAACTCAACAACAAAAAATCGTGCGAATCGGATCAATACAACCCGCGAAATTTCTGAATTCCCCTCACTTTTTGAACAAACCTTCAGAAATAATCGAGATAAATCCATTTAAAGTCTTTCAAAAACTTATCGTTACTCAAAGGACAAACTTTTAGCTAAAAAATTGGTCTAAACTGGAATTAGTTACTGGAAGTCTTTTGTTAAATTACAAATAAAGACTTTTGAGTTAGTCCACATTTACAAAAAAAAAATATTTGTAAATTCAAAAAAATTATTTTTTTTTTTTTTTTTGAAAAACAAAATATTTGTAACATCGGTTGGTGGCGACCGTGGCGTAGTTGGTTAAAGTGCGTGGCAGCTATGTCAACGAACTTTGGAGACCCAGGTTCGAACCCCAGCAGCGGCAGAAAATTATTTGAATTAAAATAATTTTTCTGTACGGCCGCCACCTCTCCGCAGACAATGGCAAACCTCAGAGAGTAATCAAAATGCCATGTAAAGCTTCTTGAGAACGAGAACATTCCGTTCATCGCCGTTCGGAGTCGGCGTTAAGCCTGTAGGTCCGGTTCTCGGTCAATTGTGTACAAACTTAATAACACGCACAACACAATTGATCATAAGAAGCTAGGTCAAAGTCCTTTCAAGGGCTGAAATGGCCAGTTATTTATTTTTTTTTTTTATTTTTAATATCGGTTGGAATATAATATATTAATTATATTCGTTGAAAAATCGGTTGGAACAATTTGTCATAATAACAATAACATCATTTAAATATCGCATCTGTATTCCTGAAAGTAGTTACCTTTCTGAAAAAAAATACCAAGATCAGGACGAAACCACTATGTTTGAGACGATGTCGGCACTTACTGGGTACGGGGTTATTATTTGTAATTCTGTGTAAATAAATTCCTAAGTTTGATTGTTTCTCTGACTTCAAAGAAATTAATTCACCAAAAGGCTCAGCATTTATATTTAAACCTCCTTTGTACACCCGGGTCTGGCTGGACCTTTTTAATTTTTGAACGGTCTTTTGGCATAGTTCTACTTAAGATTGGAAGCTCCCTAAAATTCCTAGAACAGGACGAAAAATGTACATGTAAAAACTACACCTTCGGTTGTTCACCCCGGGTCTGGCCAGACCCCTATATATTTTGTATGGAAACAAATGAATATAATGCATTTTGGCCATTCTACCTGAGTTTTATTACTTTTTCATTTTAAATATGTACTCAGACTGTCTATTATATGCACGCAGACATAATAATTCCTTTTTGCTATTTTAAGGAAGTTTATGGGCTCAGACGAAGCGTTGCATGACGCATTTTTTTACTACGCTGTCCAACACATTGGTACTCGCAAACATCAAAAAATCGAATGAATAGTCCGAATGTAATAGCTCAATTTTCGACTCGTTTGGCAATGGAATCATTTTTCGGCCGACAAATAAATATATCATCGAGTAGTATGGTCAACCAAAAAAGCGGAGCCGATACACTCGCATCGTATACAAATTGCGTCACAAAACTCGTTTTTTCTGTCCGTCATGCTCAAACTCAGTATGCCAACATCATTCAAAAGTCCCGTATACACGTTTTGCTTGCAATCCTCAGAACCTATAAGAGAGTTGGTATCATATTTCATTTATAGTCCCTTTTGTTTTGTCTTCAATCTTCATTTATAACATACTAGCTTTTTCCCGGCGCGCGTTGCTGCACCCAGCAACTACAGTGGCGAGCAAAACTGGCTAAATGTTTCCACTTTTATGCATTTTTGACTGTTGCAAAGCCATTTTTCTATATAGCGCTACCAAATTTTCTGGTTATATACTTCATTTATTAAGAAACGCAATGTATAAGTCAAGTTTGAATAATATATAAAAATAAAAAAATATTACCTACAAAAATAACAAAAAATTCTATTTAGCCAGTTTTACATGGCGGTAATACTACAGCGTCATCTGGTGTCCAAGGTGGATCAAAGGAGATAAAAAAAAACTCACTGAAAAAACTGAAAAAAAAACTGAAAACCACTATATACCAATTTTCATTCTAATCGCATAAGCGGTTCAGGAGTTTGAGGTGGTTTTGTAAAAACAGTTATACTACAGCGCCCTCTGGTGTTCAAGATGCGTCAAAAAATATAGCAGAAAACACTCAACGTACACAAAAACCACTATATACCAATTTTCATTCTAATCGCATGAACGTTTTGGGAGTTTAAGGTGGTTTTGCAAAAAATGTTGTATTACAGCGCCCTCTGGTGTTCAAGATGGCCCAAAAAAGATAACGTTAAAACACTCAACGTACATGCAAACCACTATACATGGAAAGACCTGTCTGTCCCAGTTTTTCAGTAGAAGGATATCACCAAGTTGCAACTCCATACTGAGTAACATTGTTGTGCAACATTTATATCCAAAGATATTCTATATCACAAATTTAGCTTGTATGGGCGGACACCCTCTTTTCCAAAGTCCGTCTCAGTTTTCTAGGACATAGAAGGACATCACCTAATAGTAATTCCATTCTGAGTTTTATTGTTATGCGACATGTATTTCCAAAGCTATTCGATATCATATTTTTGAATTATATGGGCGGTGTCCCCTTGTCCAATGCTTGCTTAATTTTGCTAGTCGAAGGACGCGACTAAATAGTACGCTGTTACTAAGTTTCATTGATGTGTGACTTTTAGCTTGAAAGATATACCGAAAATTTGGTCTGCTGAAAAAGTGCCACGCCCCACGTCCAACACCCATAAAATTTTTCCTGTGGAACGGCACTTGTAAATTGAGGTAGAACACCGAATTCCGCTGCTATGCGACCTATAATTTCAAAGCTATTCGCTATCGTAGATTTGGGTTTTATTGGAGGTGCCCCGCCTCCTTGTCCAATGTTCCGTGCATTTTTTCCAAAACCTTCGCGTAACAATTACGAACAAATTCACAGAAGGAAGTATCTAATTTGGTCCAGTCGTTTTCAAGTTTTAAGCATCCGAACAAACCACTATTCATTTTAATATATTAGGATGCTGTAAAATTTATCTCAATATATTTATTGGATTATTTAACTCAGTAGGTATTCAAATAAAAAGAGTGGCACGCAAATAAATACGATATATTGGGCTTATGGCTACACTGTAGCAGAAATTAACTGAGTGCAACTGTCCACTCAAGAGACCAGCGCGGTGAGTTGTAGAATCTCACCTCTCTCTCTCAACAAAGAGCTTAAGCTATTGTTTGCTGTTATTTCGTGCTGCTTATATGTTACAATGGCAGCATGGATTAAAATGCACGAATTCTTAAATAATTAAATAAAAAGATTTACCAAAAACGTAGTACCCAGTAGCAGGGTCGCTTATTATAGCAATTGAATAGTGAAAGAATTATTTAAATCGGTTCAGCATTTACCCCCTTGATTGAACGATGAAAATTCGAGAGACGCCTTTTATATAATAGTATAGATATAGATATAGATAATTGAAAATAAAGAACAAAATTAACCGAAAACCAAAAAATATTTGGGAATTATTTTCACTTCTCTAGGTAGCTCGTAGAGCCCAAACTATTACAAAAGGTACGAGATTCAAAATATATACCTGCTTGGTCTATAAATAATCATGTATTCACCATATTGTTCCATCCAAATTCATACAAATGTATAGGGGTCTAGCCAGACCCGAGGTGTACAACGGAAGGTTTTTAAAATCGGTGTACAACGGAGGGTTAAATCCTTTTTTGACAAAATATCGCAATTACCTATATGTTTTCTGAAAAAATGGGTTACAATTTTTTTTTTCTTTTTGAATCAAATTTTTGAGTCTCCAAGGAAAATGAAAATTTAACATATATTTTTTTTTAAGACTAAATTTGAATCAGGTATTGCAGTTTATTTATTTATTAATTGTTGTTTTAATTTATTTGTAATAGCTGAGGAGTGCTAAAAATAATTAACCCTTAAATGCATGGCCTTGTTTTTGCATTCAACATTTATTCACTTTTGCTCCAAATAATTTAGTCAGCTGAATTCTGTAAGTATAACCGTTTAAAGAGAACGAAAGCTTTAAATCGGTGTGACGCAAAAGGTTTATTATTTTTCCCAATATTACTCTCGTTCAGACATGGGGATAAAACCTTTGGTTGTGCCAAATATGACACACTGTATTTAAGGATTAATACCAATTAATTATGTTAATATCACCAATCAGTTAAGAGTGTAACTACCAAACTATACGTCTGTTCTGCTCAGCCGGATACAGAGCTGTTAATATAAAGTCGTTTATCCAACACACTAATTTGAACAAATTTATCGACTTAGCTTCCAAAGTATTCAATTAATATTTCACTCGCTCTGAACAAATCAGTTAAAGAGCCCATTAAAAATGTAATTTATTGGATTAGATATTTTGCAACACTTTTTAAGATCAATGAATTTGCTTAAAATTCAACAGATGTCGTGTCGAATGAATTACAATCGATTAATCGATTGTCTTAAGTTAGCCAAATTTAGATAATCAAGCATTCGTAAGCATTTCGCGATTAAATCTATCTTCAACCAAGCGCAGTCAAGCTGTTGATTAGTGTTGCCAATGGCAAAATAGTTGTTGTTGTTGTATAAAAAAAAGCCGTCACAACCGATCACTACTAAACTCAGCACGTTTGCTCTAAATTCACCGAATTTAGTGTGTAAAGCATTCTTTTTTCCTTAACAGCAAAGAGCAGAAGGAAGGAATTTCGGATTTTTGGATAGACTGTGTTGCATGTATGGCAGAAAACTAACAGCAGAATGAAAAAAAAAAACAAACAGCTACTTTTCATTCATTATTGTACTCATATATTTCGTGCTTGTTCTCTCTCGATCTTTGGCACAATAGAGGGCGCTGCTCTAGTTTGCTGCAATTAGCGACAATTTATTTGCCATAATTTTAAAATTTATAGGAGAGCGTAACGAATTTTAAATCTGTACAAATTGCTTTAACTCTGGGTTAGAACTAGCACAAATTTATGGTAGATAGTTTGCCATAAGTTGATATTGTTGCCATTGTTGTTGTTATTGTTGCAGTGCAACTTTGTTGTTGCCTTCAATAACCTGCTCTAAATAATTTATATTGCATCCTTCATGCCTTCAATTTACACGCAGGACATATAAAATTAATTGAATTTTAAACCCCACTCAATTTTCAATTTATTCTTTATGCATTTTTTGGCTCTTTCTTGTATTTTCTTTATGTTGCTTCTTTAACATAAAATCATAAAATTGTTCAATGATGATTAAATAGCAGCGTGTGCTATAAGAACTAAATTGAAAATTAATTGAATAAATATCAGTGCACATCCATCTGTTCTCTTGAGCTTGTAGTTAATGTGTTAACCTTTTTTACGAGCGTTCTAAATGTGTAACTGTGTAAATGTTGCCCAGATTTACAATGTTGAACATGAGTATGTGAAGCTATAAATGGCACAAAACAATCTCGTACATCAGCCCTTTTTTATCTAGTTTCCATTTTTCCACTTTAGTGCACATTTATTTCTAGTTGACTAGGCCTACTATCCTTCCTTGCTAGCTTCCTTCCTATGCTCACTCAATGAAGTTGCAAATTAATTGTAACAACAACCTGTTGCTTGCATAACTGCATCAACAGTGCTGCCAAATCAACGCAAATGTTGTTCTACTCGTTGCTTGCCCGAGTGAATTGAGTGTGAAGTGCTTTTCGCCTATATCTCGATTTCAATTAATCTCAGCTAAAACTTGTATCTTATGCGTCTGTGAAATAAATAGAAGTTCTTAGAAAAAAGGCGTCAAGCACATTAATTATTATTTTGTTATATTTTCCATAAACGAACGGCATATTAATGTGCCGTCCAAGTGGTAACACCTTTTCGATATATTTTTTAATTGTGGTGCTATGTTATTTTCTAATTTAAATCTTTAGATAAACGGAGAAACGGAGCTTGCAGTTGTAATCGGAATAAGAATTAATAAAAATGCCTTTTTTAGAGGTTTCATTTTTTAATACGGATTGAACTGTCATACGATGGTCAGATCTGGCAACGATGGTCAGATCTGGATCTATTATCATATGTGCTCAGGTTGTTTTATCATCTTATAATGAATATACCAAATTCAGAACAACGCTTTTTCACCAGTATGAAAATGGACTGGAAGCCAACCCAGTGTTCTTTAGATATATAATGTTGGACTAGGACCTGGACTGTATGGACCAGGTAGTCCATATTAGACAAAATGTTTAATGTGTACTCATATCGCATATAAAGGCATCTTGTTCACAATCAGCACAATATTCACGACTCTAATTTTTTACAGAAGACACATTTAACCCATATTTCACCAGGAAATAATGAACAAAATATTGTGAAATCAAACCAAACCCATGTATTTCAGTCATTTTAGTTGCAGATTTTCTATTTCATATTAAAATAAATTCGGATTTTTTTCATCATTCTCTTCGAAGTGTTGAGTTTACTAGAAGTATTTTCTTGGTGGCTCTTAGTTCACTGACATGATTATTTGCCGTTGATTTTTCCAAAAAAATTTGTAACGATTTTTAACAGACTTCAAAAAGGAGGAGGTTCTCAAGTTCGTTAGTTTGTCCGTTTTTTTTTTTTTTTAAATGTATGTACATCGATAACTCCTAAAGCACTTGTCCGATTTTCCTAATTTTTTGTACCATTACTGTTAGTACTAACAGATAGATACCATTAATGTGGAGGTCCTTTTTTAAAAAAGTGGCCGAAATTTGACAAAGGGGCGTGTCACTATTAGAAAAATACTGTATTTCAGTTAATATTGACACTAGGGTACTGAAATATAAAGTGAAAATACTGGAGTAGGCATAGTTATTACAAATTACAGTCAATAAAGTGGGCGTTATTTGACAAAGGAATGTGGTCATATTAGAAAAACACTGTATCTATCTAGAAAAAATAGTATTGACGCTAGGGTACTGAAATTTAGTGCAGGGGTAGACACAATTTTTAAAAATTACTCTAAAGAAAGTGGGCGTTATTCGACAAAGGGGTGTGGCAATATTAGAAACATACTATATATCGAATAATATTGACACTAGAGTGCTGAAATTTAGTACATGGGTAGGTACAGTTATTTAAAATTACGGTCAATAAAATGGACGTTATTCACCAGTGGGGTGTGACAATAGCTGCGTTCGATTCGCCAGTGCTCAACTCAACTACGAAAAAAACGGCTACTCACTTAGCTGTTACTTACTGCATAGTTGGCAACACTTTTGTTTTTACAGACCACATAAAGTCTGCCAATAAATTCATTTTGTTTTTGTACTCACATCACATTTTGACAGAATCTATTACTTTTACCTTATTCCGTACACAAACCAACTAAAAAATAAGAAACTGGCAACGCAACTTTACTCAACTCAACTGATAATTGACCTACTCTATACTCAACTAGCTGTCGACTTTGTTGTTGGTTTCCCATACAAATTTTGAAATAAGCGACATGAATTGAGTATAAACTGGCGAATCGAACGCAGCTAATATTAGAAAAACACTGTACATATATCGAATAATTCTAACACTAGGGAGCTGAAATTTAGTACATGGATAGTAGGCACAATTACTTCAAATTATGGTCAAAAAAGTAGGCGTTATTCAACAAATGGGTGTGGCAATATTATAAAAATACTATATTTTTTAGTTAATTTTAACACTAGGTTACTAATATTTGGTATGCAAGTAGGTGGGTAGGTAGAATCATTACAAAAGTGGACGGGATTGTACATAGGGTGTGGCACTTTAAGGAAATTACTATATATCAGTTAATATTGATACTTGGGAACTGAAATTTGGCACAGGGCTAGGTAGAATCATTATAAAGTACGGTAAATAAAGTGGGTGGGCTTATAAAAAGGGCGTGGAACTTTAATAAAAATTGTAAAGATATAGAAATGGTAAATACCCAACAAACTTTCAGGAATTATTAAAACAAATTTTTTAAGAACAAAGTGTCATGTTTAAAATTTTACTCAAGAATACTATTACATAAAATTTTTCATATTCTCTAAAAAGGAAGAAATAAAAACTTTTTAACAAAAAAAAACCGACTTCAAAATCACTACAAAGTAAAAACTAATTTTAAATAACTTTTCCCATTAATTTCTTGGTTAAATTTTAAATGTTATTTATATGTATTATAATATTGGAAATCTTATAATTTTCATTTTTTCTATTTTGTTTTATTATCATTAATATATTAACTGCTTTATAACATAAAAGCTTTGAAGTCGGCGCTAATCTTTGACACACAATCATGATCTTTTACCATCCCTGCACTATTTTATAAACTTTTTTATTTGATGCTATGCTGCCTTGGTGACACTGCAGTAATTTTAAAAGCTTTGTACACATAAACATTCTCACTATACTGGTTTGAGTGAGCTTGTAAAGCTCATATTGAATATGACATAGTGTGTAACAGCTGCACAAATAATGCATGGAACACATTGGCTACATTCAGCGTACCCAACAATTGCCAACTGAAAGAAAAAAATCGCTAAAAAACTTTTATATTCATAAAGTTGGTAATATTTATATGATAATAAAACAAATTAGCAAAAATTAAAAAAAAAAAAATGTTCGACTTAGTAAGATAAGCGCCGACTTCAAAGCTTTGGTGTCCACAACACGAGTAGACGAAATTACTGACCTTAGTTAGAAACTTAATTATGTTTATTAAACTATAACTTTTAAATGTTTGCTACTTAGCAAAAGATAATTATTTAAACCATATTCTTTATAAGTTTACTTATTGCAAAATAAATTTTTAGGAACTCTCATAAAAAAGCAATTGTATAGGCCCTCGCTAATGTCTATTTTTGCGAGGTCATTTTTTGGATAACAGGGTGTTTCAAATTTTTAAAAACAACTTTTGTTTTTAAATAAGAAATTATTGAATTTTATAAATAACACACGGAAGGTCAAATAAATCGTGTAGTTTTGAAATTTCAATCATGGCCGCATATTTATTATTAAGAAAATCATGAATTTACCGATTTTATCAAATTTTACACACAATTGACTGATATCTGAAACACCCTGTCATCTTAATAGGTGACTACAGTTTAAAATATAATGTAACTACAGGCAGTATGGGTGGAATCTGCTGGAAAATCATCACGAATCTTTGCTTCCTAAGAAGACTAGCCAATGCTTCCCAATGTATTACAGAAATATCAAAAAATCTATTCTTTTCAAAATTAAGTAAAATAAAAAGCTAATTCATCCCTAGATAACCTGCAAGATAAGCACACTCGAAAAAACTTATTGGAAAAATGAATTCGTGATGTACCGAGCATTTTTTCTGCATTCAGATCTTTTATGAAGACAACACAAACAAGAAAGAGTTCAGAAGAGAAAAATCAATGCAAATATAGATTTATTTCTAACTTTTAGCCTCAAGCAGACACACATACTAACACACAAACACACACACACACACATACTCACAGACACACTCGAGTAATTATAATGCAATTGTTTGATTATCCTTGGCATGCTTTATGCACGCTTAACATTAAAAACAACTCGATGGGGGGCCACAAAAACACCAACAGCATAAGGATAACAAAAAAAAATAATGCTGAAGCAAAGTTAACAGGAAGTTTGTTTATTGTGAATTGAATGCTCGCTCGCGCATTCCTGTCCACCTCGTTGTTCATTGTGTCTGTCCGTATGTTGTTGGCATGTGTTCTTGTTATTGTTTCGTTTTTTTTTTATGCTTATTTCCTAGATTTTGCTGTTTTATCGCACGTAGTTGGCAACACCAAATCGTGCCATGCTGCTTTGCTGCGCTTCCTACATGTTTGCTGTTGCGCATGCGCTCCAGTTTCAAATTCCTTTTTTATTCCATCTCTAATCAAGCAGACGAAATTGCAAGAAATCTTGATACTCTAGTAAGGAGGAGGTAAAGGAAGAGGCACTCGATTTACTTAGGAATTTAATTAAATAAAAAAACAGAAAAATCATGCATGTAGCATATGAGTGCTTTCAAGCGTATGTGTGTGTGAGTGGGCATGAATATCTGTCGGATATCTGTTGAGAGTGATAATCTTGCAGGCAGGTGGGACTTTTGTGTGGTCGTTAAGAAGTTCGTTAAATTGTTCTTTAAATGTGCTTAAATCGTGGCATAACGAATTGGACTTTGTTTGTGTGTGTATTCGGAATAAAGATCTGACAGCAAGGATAAAGAAATTTTGGCATAAGATTAGTTTAGTTTTTATTAAAATATATAAATGGAGATTATATGCAAATATATTGAAACTTAATTTTCTCCTATAAAATGTCTTGTTTTTAAATCTTTTGTTAATTTAGAATGCGTTTTAATAAAAAGTTGCCTGTATTTTATACTAAAATGTTTAACTGTAACCTTACAGCTGCTACAGCAACAGTTTTCGAGTTATTTTCAAAAATTGATCCAATAAAATTTTTCACCCAAATATCTCAAGATTATTGTTTCGTTATTTCTTCAACTCAGCCGCTTCGTATGAATCCATCCAACCAATTTTTGATCATGTTGTTCCAGCGAAAAAGGTTGAAAAATCTCTGCAACATTCACAACTGGATCAAAGTCAACGATTTTGCTTGAGACGCCTTAGCATTTGGTAGCGGTGAGATGTGTTTAAATATAACTAAAGACATCCATGATGCTCTCCACCTTCATCTCCACCACTAAAAGGCAAAAGGCTGGTAGCACTCCAGCTTTCGTTGCTTGTTGCCACGTTTGCTTGCATCCAAAGTGAAGGCACTGGTTGTGGAGCCATTGGTGGCACCGCGCTCGAGCGGACATGACAGCGAATCTGTGAATTCGTTTTGAAAATCATTTATCAATTTTATATTAATTTTGCATGTTGTTGTAGTTGTTGTTGCTGTTGTTGCTGTTTTGGGTCTTTATTTATTTATTTTTTTTTCTTCTAGTTGCCCACAAGATTGCTGTCGTTGGTTGTTTTTATAATAATAACAACAAAAGCAGCAACATCAGCAACAAGTTGCTAACGCTGTATCGCTTTGACTTTTTGGGCAACAGCAGCGTGTTTTTTTTAGTTTTTATGTTTTCTATAGACAACGCCAACTGCTGCTATGCGGCTGTTGCGGCACAGCATCCGCACCCCTGGTTCGGGGTACTATTTACAGCAACTGTAACAAAAAACATGCAACTTAATATTTGTTAGCCACACACAGCGCGATTTCGTGAGGGTAACAAGCAGCAGATTAGAAAAACTTTGCTTAAGTTTTTCTTTGGATTATTCTCCTGGAAGTTGTTGGAATGATGAATTGTGTGAAACACATGGAATTCAATTTATCTATGCTTTAGTAAAATCGATTTTGTTGCCTAAATGAAACATAATTTTCTTGGGCCATTTTCAATATTTCAAAAAGATATTATTAGTTTAAAGACTAAAAAAGGAGGAACTTTTCACAATAGATCAGAAAAATAATTTTTCTGTGGCCTTGTGTACATCTTTACTTTGTTGATTGCTCGGGACATGGCTTTTTCGCTGAATTCCTCCTAAACGGCTGAACCGCGTTTAATGAAATTTGGTGCGTGTGCGGTTGGGTCTGTAGATGGCTTAAGTCTAAAGTTTAACCTGATAGGTGGCGCTATTGTTGTTGTGACAGTGTTTAATGGAATATTTGAGAGTATAACTCAGAAACGAATTGAGAAATTGTCATGATTCTTTCACACCACCATTACTTTTTATGCAAACAAATTTACAAAAATACAAAATTAATAAAAATAAGTAAAATAAACAAAAAAATCTTATCAAATAAATATCAAAATTTTACATTTTTTCGCCCGAGTAAAACCGGGTATATCATCTAGTTTAAAATAAATTTTATTCAAGAGAGAATATACTTTTTACTATTTTTCATTTTGTTCAAATATTATCTCTCACTGCGAAAAATTCATTTGGTTTTGCTGTCCAAATTTAATTAAGGCCACCTTTTACCTTTGAAAACTTTTTTGCGAAATTTTTTATTTTGTTTTTTTTTATATAAACTAGCAGTGTATTGGGTACGTAATACTAAAGACGTCTGCACAAAACATTCTCTTCATAGTATTTGAATAGCGCACAATATGAAGGTGCATTGCATTTCAGTGTAGCCAGGACATCGGGCAAAAATATTATGTCTGAAGCGAAGCCAAATTAAACACTAATGTCATGTCTTGAAAGCTCTTCGTTAGTATGGTTGGGTTTTGAAAATTTTGATATGTAATAAGATATCAAATCATAAAGCGATACTGAAGTAATAGTAAAGAGAAACACAAAGCGAAACACAAAGCGAGCACACCGAGTGCACCATGTACTCACAAGTATAAAGGGTCAGTCGATAACATAATTTTAACTAAAAAAAAATAAAAAAGCGCCATATCTCCAAAACGAAGCAAGGTTCCAAACAGGGCAAAAATTACACCAGCCTTGGCTTTTCTAAAGAGGGTCTTGAACTCGAGACGCACAGGTAGAGGGGCCGGACGATGTGACAATCTTAAAAAATTAGGAAGAACGCTATATCTTAAAAAAAACTTTTTAACAAAAATAAAAAAAACCGATTTCAAAATCACTAAAAAGTAAAAAATAATTTTTTCAAATTTGTTTTATTATCATCAATATATTAATTGCTTTATGAACATAAAAGCTTTAGAGTCGGCGCTAAAGTCGTGGCTTGACCTATACGCCAGAGAACCCGGTTCAATTTCCATTTGACACAGAAACTTTTTTCAATCGAATTAATTTTTTTGTTCGGCCGTCACCTCTCTGTAGACAATGGCAAACCTCAGAGAGTAAATAATGCCATGTAAAGCTTCATGAGAACATGCAAATTAGCCGTTCGGAGTCGGCATAAAACTAGTAGGTCTAGTTCTCGATCAATTGTGTACAAACATTTAATAACACGCACAACACAAGACCTATCTTAAGTCTTAAAAAAAAAATAACTTTTTTCAATTTTGACATTTGGATACTACAGTTCCGTTATTTTTTTAACGGCCCTCTTAATTCTAGTACCGACGATAAAGGCATCAGTTCTGATGCAAAGCCAGATGGTGCACAGCCATTTTTTGAAATTAATTCCGTCTCATTTTGAAATCCTTGCTATCTCTGGGTAACTTTTTATCATATGCTATGAATAAAATAAGTTTTGTCGTTACTTTCAAAGTTGAAATTACTTCAAAAAAGATTTCTTGCAAGAAACTATGAATGCTGTGACCTAAAGTATTTTAATTGATTAAAATCGAAATTTTCACTCTTCAAAGCATAAATAACCCTGCCAATATCAGTTCAAGCAATCTTTGCCGACAAAGTGCCGAATGTGGACCAACTTCACTTTGCGCCAAATAGTATAAATGAGCAAGAAAACAATTCGCAGGAAAAAATGCTGTCTTGCTCTTTGATTGTAGCCCATATTTTTTGTATTATTTTTACTTATTTTTTTTTTTATAGCTCGTTGATATCATTATTTGAGCTTTTTGCGCATTTCCCTGCTCCCCGCACACAATTATTTATAGTGTTCCATGGTTGCAAATTGTTTGAATTATGACCAACGGCATTAAAAAATGAAACTTAAGCTCAAATGCAGAGCAGTAGAAATTTGTTTTTTTTTTGTATTTTTGCCATATTTTTGATACTTAATCTTTTTTCATGCAGTTGTTGTTACTATTGTTGTTGTTGTTGTTGTTGTTGATGGTGGTTTTGGTGATGCTGGCGTTTGTTGTAAAATGCGGTTTTGTAGCCACCACTCGTTGATTGTAAAATGATCTTGTTTTACAAAATCGCCCGCAGCAGAAACAACAACAAAAAAAAAAAAAATAAAATGAGAAGAAACCAAAAAAAAACAAAAACAAAACTATATCGATAAAGTGCTCAAGTGTAACTTGGAGCAGTAATTTAAGCATGGAAGTGTTATCGGGCTCGATTCGTACATGACTGCAAGGGTTATGGGCACAATCTTGGTCTTGTTGCTGTTTTGGTTGTTATTGTTGTTGGGTTGCTTTTTGTTGCTGCAATCTTGGCGAATTATGATTGCAATATAACCTCAAGACTCGAGCGACGACTGATGTCTACTACTTGAGAAGCCTGGCTGCCATGACGCTTGATGGCGCTGGTGTCGAATTTTTCAATATTTTGCACGTTTTACATCCTATTCGCCTTTATCGCCTCCCCCGCTAGAAAAATGATCATGAAAAAAAAAAACAACAACAATAAAGTGTTGCTTTGATATGCTTGGCAGACACTTTGGAACTCTTTGATTTTTATGGATTTCCTTATGCTTAAACTTTTAAAGTGTTGCCCAGTTTTTTGCCACAAGTTGTTGGATTTCGAAAATGTTACGCTTTTTATTGATGTCGGTCGGTGGTATTGATTCTGTTTTCGAGATAAGCAGAAAAGTATCGATTGTAAAATTGATTTAAATGCATTTGCCTATATTTACCGCTATACAACTAAAATAAAAAAAGAATACTAAACAAAACTAATTTCATGTTTCTGATAAAACCTCGTTCCTCAACTTGTTGTCATGGACCAGCAACTCATTATTTATTGGCCAACAATATTTGGCCAACTTTTAACCTGCTATCTATCGCTTAAACATAAATAATTTCTTGCCACTAACATCAACAACAGCAACAACAACAACAATAACAACAACTACAGCAACAACACCACCAAAAATATTTAATAAATAAGCACAGAAATATTTTAGAAAAAATTAAAAATAAAATCCAAGCAACCCACAATAATTTGCACTCTTTTGCCTGTCAGTGTAAACAACAAACAAGTTCAATTCGGGTTAAACATGTGGCAACGCGTTGCACTCATATCCAACCCGATACAACACAACACTCGACAACAGCAATAACCTCACTTGACAACAACAAATAACAATGCGATTAACAATCGACCATTTTTAATTTATGTTAATTGCTCAAATAGTTGTGTAATTTAACGAGACATTTTCCAGCAACACCAAAACCAACAACCAACAGCAACAATAAAGAGATACTTGAAAATTATTTTCTTAAAGTCAACACCACACTTGCTACATTGTGGCCCATTGTTGTTGCTATTGTTGTTATTTATGGCCTTTTAACTTTGTGATCAATAAATAAGTTGCATTCAACATGCAGCAAGGTGTAGATCATATACATATATCACTCTTAATTGTTTGCATACTTTCAGGCGTTTGACAAATGCCAGCACCATTGTTCGATATTTATTAAAAATAAACAAATAAATTTATTGTGCTTTATTGCACCAATTAAAGCCTAATTGGAATTAAATTTCGAATCGGAGTATTGAGAGTTTTGCTAAATAAATGGTTTTTTGTATTTAATAGTATTTATCTGATACTGAGTCTTATGCTTTGTTCACACAGAGAGTTTAGTTTGAGTTTCTAGTATAAAGTTGAGTTTTGGCATCGAACTCAAAACAAATTCTTGAGTTTCCAGTACAATTATGCAGGATGAAACTCGACCTAAACTCAATTTGCTTTCTGAGTTTTCAAAACTCAATTTGAGAAATGCCTAAAACTATGCTAATGTTCATATAAAAAGCTACGTTCAGATGCAACTTATTATATGACAAGGTCTGTTGAACAATTTTGTACTGAGAAATGTCAAAACAGCCGTTCCTAAAATTGTGCAATTTACTTTTTGCAAAAAATTGACAAAAGTGCGAAGAAAAGAACTGTAGAAGCAGAAGAAGATAAGATCTTCATATAAATATGGGCCAATAAAAATTCCGATTTGAGCAGCACAAGGAAGAACTCGCTTGTGTACGCAAAGATTACTGCAACCTTTTCCCAAATAGTATTGATGTCACTGTGGTGGAGATGCAAAAAATATGAGAACACATCAGTTAACAAAGAAATGTCACACTAAACTCAATGCTACCGACGCATCTCTGTGTGAAAAGCTTTGAATGAACTTAAACTAAACTCTCTGTGTGAACATATCATAAGAGTAAACTAGACTCTCGTAGAGTAAAACAGGGATTGTTATATCAGTATTAAAGGGGCTCTACAAGATACAACTATTGTACAATCGCTCATCGTACAACAGTTGGCAGTTTCAATCATTCGACCCTGCAATATTCTAAATCGTCGCATGATTGCATCCAAACAATATAATAATCGCACACAACCATCAAATAGCAACCGATATTGGTACAGCCGTGTGGCGTCCGTGGCGTAGTTGGTTAAAGTGCGTGGCCTTTATGTCAACAAACCTGGAGACCCGAGTTCGAATTCCAGCAGCGACAGGATATTATTTGAATTAAAATGATTTTTCTGTACGGCCGCCACCTCTCTGCAGACAATGGCAAACCTCAGAGAGTAATCCATTCATATTCTCAGAGAGAATAAGTACGAAATTAACTCAGAAACACATTTTAAGTTTTGATTTATTTCTGGCATTTATGTTGAAATTTTAGCTTGGCGCATGCAGAGACTTGTAGTAGAATTTTACGATACATTTTTTTGTGGAATATTTTAACCCATTATATCCTTGGTTTATGGGTCTTTTTTGCCTTTTATCAAAAAAAAAGAACAAAAAAGACCCATAAATTGAGAAGTTAGGGGGTTAAAATGTTCCAAAAAATATTTCTCATAGTATTTTACATAAATCGTCAGAACACACCCTATACCCAAAATGTGCAGGATAACATGATTTCCTATGCCCATTCACTATAAGAATGTTCAAAATGGGGGAAAATTAAATTCAACCTAAAATAGGACTGGCATCCGTGGCGTCCGTGGCGTAGTTGGTTAAAGTGCGTGGCCGCTATGTCAAAGAACCTGGAGACCCAGGTTCGAACCCCAGCAGCGACAGAAAATTATTTGAATTAAAATAATTTTTCTGTACGACCGCCACCTCTCTACAGACAATGGCAAACCTCAGAGAGTAATCGAAATGCCATTTAAGGCTTCTTGAGAACGAGAACATTCCGTTCATCGCCGTTCGGAGTCGGCGTTAAGCATGTAGGTCCAGTTCTCGGTCAATTGTGTACAAACTTAACAACACGCACAACACAATTGATCATAAGAAGCTAGGTCAAAGTCCTTTCAAGGGCTGAAATTGGCAGTTATTTATTTATTTTTTTTTTTTTAAACAAGGCTCAGACGTAAACATTCAAAATTTACGTGTGATTTTATTGTTCAGTGTCATGAACTCGAAGTCAACCGACAGTTTTATTGCAATATTCTCTTCAGTGGTGAGGCTTATTTTTGGTTCTATGGGTATGGCAATTAGCAAAATTTTCACATTTGGGGAGGAAAAAATCTACAGAAATTCTCAAAGCACCGTTATAACCACAAAAAATCACTTTTTTGTGCTTTACAGCTCAGTTGAATCATTGCTATTTACTTGTTTAAAAATGAGGTTCACGAGAGCCTTACCGTCAACCACGAGCACTATAAAGCCGTGGGATGTTTATTGAAAATATATTTTTCTAATAGGAAGGCGCCACTATATTTGATATAGAACGCATCAAAGAATTGACTTATTGAAGGAAACTTTTGGCGAATGCGTTATTTCTTGAAATGGGCCCACCAATTGGCCACCAAGAACGTGCGATTTAACGACTATGGATTATTTTTTTGTTTTTTTTTTTCTTTTTGGGTTATGTCATTGGTTTATGCGAAGTCATTGGTTTATGCGAACAAACCAGCAACTATGGATGCCTTCAAAATTATATTTAAACACTAATGGCATAATATTGTCTTTCTAATAAAGCCAATTTTCTGCCTGAAATTATGTAATCTCCGTTTTTTATTTCACTTCAAAGCTCTACAACTTAAAAAAAAAGATACAGTAGTTTCGACTATGTCGTAACACAAGACGTAGAATTATTCAATTCGCTTTTGATGACATCTTTTTTAAAAAATATTTAGTAAAATATTTATTCCATACACCTGAGCATATGACCTTTAAAAGAGTGCCGGAGAGGGTTAATATGTATGACCGACCCCCATTACTTTTGCAAAAGGAAATTTTTGCCTTTGACACCTATTCTCTCCGACCACTCTTTAGGGGGGCTCCCATACAAATTTTATGGTTTTTGTATATTTATTCCATACACCTGAGCATATGACCTTTAAAAGAGTGGTGGAAAGGGTTAATATGTATGACCGACCCCCATTACTTTTGCAAAAGGAACATTTTTTCCTTTGACACCTATTCCCTCCGACCACTCCTTAGGGGGGCTCCCATACAAATTTTATTGTGTTTGTGCCGGAAAGGGTTAATATGTTACACCGACCCCCATTACTTTTGAAAAAGGAGCATTTTTGCTTTTGACAGCTACTTACTCCGACCACACCTTAGGGGGGCTCCCATACAAATTTTATGGTTTTTGTATATTTATTCCATAAACCTGAGCATATGACCTTTAAGAGAGTGCCGGAGAGGGTTAATATGTATGACCGACCCCCATTACTTTTGCAAAAGGAACATGTTTGCCTTTGACACCTATTCCCTCCGACCACTCCTTAGGGTGGCTCCGATACAAATTTTATGGTTTTGTCGATAAAACCGAAAACTGTCGATAAATAGGTAGCAAGTTTAAGCAACCAAAAACATCAAATGTTGGCTTTATATTTCATGTAATTGTGTAAAATTTATATAAGTTAGAGAGTTCTAACATGAATTTTTGTCGCATTGAGGATCAAGCAGACCAACAAGTGCTAACATTAACATTATACGATCAGTACTTTAGGCCCACCAAAGGCTCAAAAAGTGATATAAATACCGACACCTAATCACTATCAACCACCCTACTTACCTCCGAGAATGACGTATTCTACGTCAAAACACCATGTGTATTATGTTAAATTGCTGTATTTTAAAACTCATTAAAAGCTAGACAGACTAAAAAGTTCACTTATCACATTTGCGAACCTTACCATCGATACTGTTATTGTGATAATGTTTTAAAACTTTGCCAATGTATTTCGTTATGTCATTGACATCTTAGCAATTAACTGAGCAGCATTAAGCAATATATAAAAAAAAATTGCGTGAGTATCAACGTCTGGGTGTCTAAGATAACATCAAATTTTTCAAGGAACAACTAGAGCAAAATTACGCTCTAGGCATAAAGTAAGTTAATAAAAAGCGGAGATTACAAGGTGAATTAGATCTGTATTGTTTTATAGCAACTCATGAATTCCAAAAAAAAAAAAAAAAATCTTTATCTTCTAAATTGTTTCCTTGCATTTTAAAAGAGCTTCAGCGAAATGTTAATAAAATAAAGGTCAACGGCCTAATATTGTGCCTCAAGCTCAATGAGTGGCACTTTTTTGTCAAAAATCAGGTTGAATAGAGTTGTATTATTTCTTTATTAGATCAAGTTATAGAATTTTTTAAAAACTCATTTAATAGTTGATAATGATAGGGCGAAAAAATTAATCTCTTAATAAAAAAATTTGCTTTTAATATGCATTTTTTTTCTAACCTCTACACATTTGAGCCAAAAAAGCATACACAGAAAAAAAAGAGTAGAACTTTTACCTAAAAATGTAGTCAATTCAGCTAAAGTAATCCGGTGATTTTCAGTCAACGAATTTGATTAGGTGCGCTACCAATTTCTAAATGTTAATTATATGCAATTATATTGGGTAGTTTAACTGCGAGAGTAGCTAAAAAAACCTAAATATTTAGGTGTACCTTCAACCATAAAATAGATAAGACACATAATTTATTAGAAGAATTAGCTAATTTTTTTAAACTATGACCACTTCAGATTAGGCAAGCCACCTACTAAGTGTAGAAAAATCATCTAATTATTTAGATAGAATTCCCACTTAAGAGTGGGAATGCCGTGCAAAAAATATGCAAAAAATTTGTTTTTTGTTTTGCAATTTCTATTTTGAAGTGAAACTTTCCCTCCTTAGGTGACTTTACTTCATTTCGTCACATGATAGAGAAGAAAGATTTGTTTTATAGTAGATAGAATGAGAGAGATATATAAATTGTATAAATGACTGAAAAATTTCTTTGCCACCGCTGAGATTCGAACCTCTGATCTCAAGATTTCAATAACCAACGCCTTAACTACTGAGCTAAATTTCCAATTGAGGAATTTACGCTACATACCAATTAATCAAATTGCTGTAGATGCCCATAATTTAAGAGTTGTGGACCTCATATTTTTATATACATTTTGTTCAAAAGTTATCAAACGGCGTAACAGCACAGCGGTAAAGCGTTTGACTTGAACGCAAGCGGCCCGAGTTCAAATCTCGCAATGAGGCTTTACTTTTTGTAAAATTTTCTCACTTTGTTTTTATTTATGTTTTTTATAGGAGAGCGCTGTGCTCTTTACTTTTGCGTTTTGCAAAATTTTAGTTGAATTAACTAATTTGAATTAGGTGAATTACATAATGCATGATTGTTAAATTAACTGTGTAAGTAGAAAAGTTGTTGAAAAGATTAGGTGAAATAGAAACTTTCACATTAGCTAAACTAGTTTAGGTAATAAATCAATTCTTTTATTTTCTGTGTAGGTTAACTTCATTAATTATTTATTTTGAAGGTTGATCTGTGTCATTATAGAGGAATTTATAAGAAATATTTTATTCACATAGAAACCACAACTATGCTTGAGGCAATTCTTTCGTCTGACTCTATTCTGACATCGTTTTCTTGTTAATATCTGCTGGTTTGACGAAGGTATCGATGCCCAAAAATAGCTTAACGCAGTTACACCATAACATCTAGGTGGTCAATTGATTGATCAGTTCTTAAAATTTTGTTTTTATTGATGACTTTGTGACATGTTGTACTCTGCCTCCGAAATGTCATAAAAAAATGAAAATTAAATTTATCATGATTCTATAGCAATAAACATAGACCGCCTCGTAGACTCACGATCGCTATTAATAAGACCCATAGCATGAATCTGGCATATTTTCATCAAACTATCAGCACTGGTGTGTAGGTTAGATTAAATTAGTTGAATACATATTTCGAGATTTTGGTTATAAAATTTTAATAACACAGCATGTCTACATTTCAATTTTTATGGTGATTGGCCCTGCCATGGTCTCTATGCTGCCATAAATTTTCAACATGGCTGGCAGTAGCCTTTTAAATAGAGTTAAGCATTATTTCAACTCCCAACAGAATTGTTTCCATTAAAAGTACTCGAACAAATCAAAGCTAGATTTTTTCTTTATATAAAGTCCCACTAAAATGTGGGATCTGGGCTTTCGAGTTGCATCGAAAACATTGAAATACTCGCAACATGGATCATGCGACCTTATCATACCATTAAAATAACAGTAAAAAAAAAACAGCAAAAATAACATTAAAAAATACATCAAAATAATGTGAGCAGCAATTTCATGAATGCAGGATCCAATAAAAGACAAACACTACGTACGTGAGAGGTTATTTCCTGCTATATGGCTATTTTTTATTTTTATTTTTTTTTTTTTTTATTTGCTCTGCTGCAATTAGATAAACAGACACTTCGATTCGATTCGAATTTCGATAAAATTTCAGCATAACGCAAATCGTGCGTTCAAAGTGCAGTTTTAAAGGAACTGATTTCACTGTAACAATTGAAAATAATCACACAAACAGAAAAACAACCAGGCACAAGGATGAAACACATGAAGTGTTTTTCGTCACTTGCAGTGTTTTGAGCAATTAAACGAGACACACACAGAGTATTATGTGTAAAGCCGAAAACGAAGCCTTCGCACAGTGGGATGAGTTGCGCTCAAAGTTAAAATATAAAACTGAGTATCGTGATGTAATTCCCCAAAAGTTTTTGATAGTAACTTATCACGCATCTGAAGTCAAAAATTTGAAATAATCCAATATGGTGATCCAATATTATCACCATATTTAATAATTTCGAATACGAGGTCGAAAGGTTCTGAATCAGAAATAGTTTAAAAAAAATCTTTAGTGGTTATGGCTTATATATATGGCGCAAAATGTTGATTCTAAATTTTATTCATTTATTGAATTATATGTAATTGGCTTGGCTCTAGTTTAAATACCTTAAAGTCAAGTTTAAGAACTTTATTCAAACACGCAAAGAAAAAAAACGTTTATCGCCAGTTTGCCGCAAACGAACTTCGTTTGTCGTACTTGAAATCGTTATTTGCAAACGTTTCAACAGCTGTCATAATAACAGTTCAGTTGCGAGAAACGCGTCATATAGTTGCAGGAAATTAATTTCGTTTGTCATAAGCGCGAGTGATTTTTAAATTGCAGCAATTGAAAACTTCGTTTTTCCCAACTGAAAATTTTCTTTTTTTTCCCTTCATTGTATAAACATAACGCTTATAGTTTAGAATTACTTTTTGGACAAATTGTTACTATATAAGGAAATTGGTAGTTTGCTTAATACGCAGACGGAGATAGCAACAGAGGTGCAATCCATAAGAAGACGGACGGACATAATGAGAAGGATTAATAATATAATAAATAATAATGACCGAAATAGCTTGCGGTACATATATATAAAATATATTTTTAAGTTGTGTCAGCTGAATATTCGTTTGCGGCAAATACAGCTTGCAAACGAAGTATAGCTGGTGAATTTTTCAGTTGTGGTAAACGAAAAATTTCTTTGCGTGAAGTTATAAAGATTTTATGAATTTTATGAAGTTAAATTTTATGATTCCATGATGGAGAGGTTGATCCATTTATGTAATTTTTGTGGAATCTATGGCAGTTTTATTATTTTTACAAAGTCACTTTGTGTGGAAAGTGGGCGTGGTTTTCATTTGATTTGAAATATGCCTATAAGAATAAAATTCAATAAATAACATTTTAAGTTATTAAAAAAAAGTTTTAAAAGTTAAAATTTTAAAAAAAAAAGTTTAAAAAAACGTACATAAAACTCGTAAGAAATGATCTTCGACTGGGCCGGAGTTAAAACAACCCCACGGCCGAACCAAAGTATATTCAAAGTCTTAAGCAATCAATAAAATGTTTATTTGTAAAACATTTTCGTTATAGTTTTAACAGAAAATAATCGCTTTTGATTTTTGATAAAGTCACTTTGTATGGGAGGTAGGCGTGCTTTTCATCCGATTTGGTTGAATTTCATACTGAGAGTACATTTTATATATCAAAGCTCATATCGTTGATTCCATATCAATTCGACTAGTTTTGAGCAAAATCTGACCTTTGTGATTCAGATTTTTTTTTACATTGTAGGTAAGTAGTGCTCATGAAAACAATTTAAACTGTATTTTTTGTTTTTGCCAAAACGATTTCTTTTTTAAGTTATACACTGTAAAAAATTTCAAAATATCTTAAAAAATACAATGTATTGCATGTATTCAAACAGCTGTAACTTCGAAACCGTAAGTCGTACAGAAAAAAATCCGAAATATATCTTAAAGATCTTGAATGAGTCTTTTTTGTGGTATACTCTTTTTGCCACTTTTTTCATGAAATTTTTTTTTATTTTTAATCTGAAGTTTTGTATCAAATTCATGGTGATTGCAGTTAATATTTCACCTTTTGAACATAGTGTCGTTAGAATACATTAATTTTTAAGGTTTATACAAACTTTTAGCTTGGAATTCTAACAATTGCTATTTTTTACGAATTTTAAAAAAAATGGCTGCAAGAGATTTCTTACTTTTTTACCGAAAATTTCATATATTTGCATATAAAACTCTTCTGTGCATGGCTTTGCCACTGAACTCCTCCTAAACGGCTGGACCGATTTTGATGAAATTTGGTGTGTGTGTGCGGCTAGATCTGTAGATAGGTTAAGTTTGACCCGGTAGGTGGAGCTGTTTTTGCTGTGGCAGTGTTTAAAAGGGGTATTTGGGAGTATAACTCATAAACGTATTGAGAAATTGACATGATTCTTTTACTACACCATTATCTTTTATGCAAACAAAATTACAAAAATCTTATCAAATAAATATCATAATTTTAAATTTTTTATCCCGAGTAAAACCGGGTATATCATTTAGTTTTAACGGTCGACTACTGCTTAGTCGGCTTCTGCTTAGTGTAGCTCCAGCACAACTTTATTTCGAAGAATCAAATCAATAGAATAGCTCGTTGGTTCCTTATGTTGTTGTTGTTGCTTTACGCAGCCATATACGCTTTTCGTTTTTTGAAATTTAAAACCAACATAACTTCTTTGTTTTTGAATAAAACTTAGAATTATTTCGCAAGAGTTAAATAATTTCTTAAGAGATTTGATTCTGCATCACCGAAATTTATGAGTAGGGGGGTTTTTCAGAAAGTAATGTTGAGTATTAGGGGAAGATGACGCTGCAGTTCATAGATTTTTAATTATGATCATAGTCCCTCCCATGACCTTTTCAACCACATACTTACTTACTTACTTACTTACTTATAACGATATATAAAACCTTAAAATTGGACTACAAATAACTGAGTTATAGACAAAAGACCAATTCCGCTATTTTTGCCACGCCCACAAAAAACTTTATTTGCACTCTCATAATTTTCTCGACATAACAGTTGATATAAGGCGGTAACATTTAGATTTTATTTTTTTTTCATATAGAGCGATACGGCTTAGTGTACAGCGCACATCGGTTATAGCCACGTACGGATATGATTAGCAAGGCCTTCAGCCGCCATTTTGAATTATTTTTCATCGAAAAAATTGTATAAAGTTCTTAAAATATACATAAATAAATGCCACAAAGGATTTACGTCCGCTCGAAAAAAATCCTACAGTTACGTTACGTTTCTACTAGAACCTCCCCTTAAAGGCACTTAACCCTTAAATGCACCGTGTATCTTTAAAGATACAACCATTCAAGAAACTCCTACGGCTATATTTTTGGTTTAATTTTTTTCAAATCGGTTCTATATTATTTATAATGTTATAAGTCTTAAATAAAAAAAATAGTTTTTACTTCTATTTGTCATACTTTTTAAAACAATTATGTACAAAGTCAAAAAAAATTTTTGTTTTTAAATTAAATAAACACTATTTTTAACAGTTTAACTTCTAGGAACAGATAAATAATTTTGATTAGGAAAAAATACTGACTGCTTTCAAAACATGTCCTTTAGTAATTTTAAGTGGTACGAAAAAATTTCGATCATTTGGCACCTCACTGGGTTACTTTAGTTGGTTGTATCACTGAGCATACAATAGATAGAGAACTCAAACCATATAAAAATTTCGACCCAAAAAAAAATGTATGCAATGGCTCCCACACTCTCAATTATGCCATGGTATAATAATACAAGGTAGCATTGACAGTTGCTTGGGAAATCATATACTGTCAAAAAATATACTCAAAAAGAGAGCGCTCACAATCCGCCATTGAAAACACAAGCAATGTTGAAAACGTTGAAGTGAAAAAAAACAACAACCACAGCAGCTGCTGATGTATTTCCACAAAAAGCTGTTTTTGACAGTTTATGTTTTCCTGTTGAAGAGAAAATAAGCAGTTGTCAATGCTACCATGTATTATTATACCATGGTTTTTTGCTTTTATTTTTTGTGCTTACAACAACAAAAAGTGAAACAAGCTAAGCATAGAACAGCTGGTGCTCGCAACAACAAAATGTATGGCAGGCTATTGTGGTAGCTATGAGAACACGAAGGGACTATGAGAATGCGAAGAGACAACAAGGAATAAATGAGAATGTGGGAGCCATTGCATCGCCACGCATTTTATGGCAATTTGAGTCCTCTATCTATTGTATGCTCAGTGGTTGTATCTTTAAAGATACAGTGTGCACTCCCTGCAGTTTTTGATACGTTTAACTTTGTAAAATAATTGAATTAATAAAAATTTCATAAAACATTTATTTTATTTTGATATATTTTAATAGGGATTTTAGATGGGGGTAAATTCACATTGAAGCTTTATAGACTTTTAAAAAAGAATTTTTTCAAAAAAAAAAATTTTTCAAAACTAAAAACGCAGTTTTTATTTTTACTCAATTTTACATAGAATATATTTTTTCGGTAAAAATCGGGCGCCTTGTACATTTAAGGGTTAAGGGGACTATAGGTTACAAATTTTAAAAAAAAAATTTTTTTGGGAATTTTTTTTCTTAAAAGGAAGAAAGATATCGTTTTCAATTTTGCACACATATTTATTGAGGTTTAAAGAATACAAAAAAATTTTTTCAGAATTTTTGAAGCGGTTTTTGACGTTATTTGTTTTTTTTTTTTTTTTAAATGACAAAAAATTGACGGTGTGCAGGATTTCACCAGTCTAGAACATCTGAGGAAAAAATAAAAAAAAAAATTAATCCTGGTTTAAGTGGCCACCATCTGACCTAGGATAATTTTTATCCGCCGAAAAAAAACAAAATGGCGGCCATATGAAAAAAAAATCGATTCTCGAGGTTACAAAATCTGTTGCCATTTTGTTTTTTTTCCGCGAATAAAAATTATCCTAGTTGAGGCGGTGGCCACTTAAACAAGGATTAATTTGTTTTTTTATTTTTTTCTCAGATGCTCCAGACTGGTGATATCCTGCACACCGTCAATTTTTTGGCATTTTAAAAACAAAAATCAAATAACTTCAAAAACCGCTTCAAAAATTCTGAAAAAATTTTTTGTATTCTTTAAATGTTAATAGATATATGTGCAAAATATGAAAATGATATCTTTTTTCGTTCTATGAAAAAAAATTCCCGAAAAAATTTTTTTTAAAAAATTTGTAACCTATATATCCCCTTAACACTGTGGCGGCAGTGAGAGAACGCGTTAGAGTGCTTGAGTCGTTCGATGCCAGTCTTACGAGCCATCAGGTTTTTCAATTGAATTTGCCAACTGCACACAATTATGACCTCGGTAGTCGAGTAGGTAAAGCGTTTGACTGTCACCCTAGGTGTCCCGTCTATTCTAATCAAGTGGAATTGCAAATTCATCAATATTTACGACTTAAAAGTTGTTGTGGGTGGTAGATAAGTTTACTGTATTATAACCTTATAACTAGAATTGACTAAGGTAAAGACAAAGGACTTGCCTCAGATTCTAATTCACATGTTTCTATGTGTTTCCACCACGCTTAGAACATCCTAGACATGTTTCTTCGTATTGTTAGGGACAACAACTGGAATCCTTGGTTCAATGCAAAAAAAAAACATCAGACAGTAAATAAATGCCGTGTAAAGCTTCTTAAGAAAATGCATATAAGACGTTTGGAGTCGGCATAAGAGTAGTAGGTCCAGTTCTCAAAAATTTGTGAAGAAAACTTTAATAACACGCTTAACACAATTTGATAATAAAAAGCTCGATCAAGGTCCTTTAAAGGACTGAAATGGCCAGTTGGTTTTTTTTATTGTTAAAGTTACTTTGTATGGGAGGTAAGCGTAATTTTTAAACGATTTGGCTCATTTTCGAAATCGATCTTATTTTTTTGAAACTATTTTTTTTTATTGCATTAAATACCCAAACTATAAAATTAATAAAGGTACATAGTCAAGGACTCTGCCCCAGTGTGTGTCGTTAATGCGTGAATGTGTGTGCGATGTTTGCCTAGTGTTTGAGCTGAAACCAGCAACAGCAACACAGCTCAAGTAATTCACACGGAAATTCAAATTTTTGCTTGTTGCTCATGTTGCTGTTGTAAGTTTGTTGTGATTGTAATGAAGGACGATGGCAAGGCAAGCAAACAAATGAACAAGCTAGCTACTACGAAAACAAAACTAATCAATCCATTTTCACTATTTTTTAAGAGGTACTGCAAGACAGTTTTTGTTGTTGTTGCCGTTGCTTTTTTGTTTTTTTTTTCGATAGTGAGTACACTACAGCGCAATTAATGGAACTTACATGAAAATTGTTTGAATTAAAGTGTTTATTTTTTTCGTTTTATTTCCATTAGTTTTTATCACTTAACTTTGGTGTGTGGGTTTCCTTGAGCATTTACTGTACACTATGCAACATTTGCTAATCAACAACAAATGTTGATTTTCTCTCGCTCTTTTTTATTTGGTGATTGTTTTTTTTTTTTTTTGTGTTGTTGCTGACTTCATCGGTTGTTTTCACTTTTTTGTCGTTAATTTGAATATGTTTGTAATTGATTAGGAAAACGCGGCACGCTCGCGTGAATGAGGAGACTTTGTTTCTTGTAAAGCAGAGCTTGAAATCGAAATTGCATTTGCTGCTTATAGATAATACTGCACTACGTACGAATGTGTGTGTGTGTTTGTTTATTGTGATATAAGTCTTGCTAGCTACAGCACTTTAATGGCATTCGTTTGATTAGTTTCAGGCAGAAGTTTAACTATCTCGATCGTCAATTTTTATGGCCAGATATTTTTGGTAACATAAATTTGCAAAGCATATAAAAACAAAAAACTAGTTTGTCGCCTAAGTCTTTTGTTTGCACTCAAACTTTTTGTGTGAGAAATTTTTGTCCTCAACTGGTTTATGAAGATTTTCGCTTTACCAAATTTGGTCAAAAAGCATTTTCCATGGGAACTACTCTATTTAACTGTTATTATAAAAAAAAACCATTTATTTGGGCAAGCCTGTGTGGCTGCAGTTTAATTTGTTAAGCAACCGCCTCTCAAATTTTACAAGCAATAAAATTGGGGAAAACTTTTTAACTACAAATTGAACGCCTATTTTTCGCTTATTTGCTACACAGGTCAAAATAAAAATACAAAAAAAAAAGCAAAATCGAAAATGTCATATTAATTGCAACCAAAAAATTTACATAGTACTTAATGCACAAGAAAATTTCATCACTTGCGTGCATAGATTTCAGAAAATCCATAATAAATTAAAAATGCAACATATAAATATATAACAACAACAACAGCCAAGATTTGACAGCTTTACATGAAAAAAACAAAATCAATCCAAAAAAACCAAAAGTAAAATAGTTGCATTCAATCGGCATCGCGTGCGCCGTTATCTGCAATCAAAATCTTTTTATTTATGTACGCCTACTTCCTCAGTTGCTGTGGCATGCAGTTGTGGTATTCATGTTGCCAAAAAAAAACAAAAAAAAAAAACAAAAAAAAACAAAATGAGCTACGAAAATCCAGCTTGTGTTCATGCCTAATGAAAAATATTTAAATTAAATTTTTCGAGTTTTCTCAATTTTATTTTTTTATTTTTTTTTTTTTTTTTGTTCCTCTTTTTAATACCAAATAATTGAACATTTGCGTTTTTTACTCATTTGTTTTGCCACCTGACTGCATGGTCACTAATGAACCACCACGTCTCGCTGGTCATCGTGTGGAATATTTTACTGCAGGATTTTGTCAATTAATGTGCGTTGCTTATTTCTATTCATGTTTTTAACGCCCCCCGCCTGGCTGCCCGACTGGCTATTACATGTATGCAGCACACACGCCCCTTTTGCGTGTTAATTAAAAATATTGTGATTGCAGCACAAAGCAGTGGTTTTTAAGCATGTTCAGCTAGTAGGTGTTAATGAACATGAGTTAATTTGATGATTATTGTTTTGTGGTTGTGGTCGTTCCGTAAAATATCCTAAATGGATGTTTATTGATGGAGTGTATTGATTTTTTTATCTAATTTTTATTATCATTTAAAATGTGCAGATAATTTTTGAAAACTTTTTTTGAATTTTTGTTATAATTTTCATTTATTAACCGCTCTTCATTTTTTTAACTATTTATCTATACATTTTTATGCTCATTTCATGACCTTTAAGAAACATTTGAGTTCGTTACTTAAGTCTTTCGTTATAGATAGTAGCAAAACAAGTTCGTTGCTTAAGTCTTTTGTTTATTTTTGATAGGAATATCTAATTTTTGAACTATTTATAAATGAATTTATAAGTTTTTATGCTCATTTCATGACCTTTAAGAAACATTCGAGTTCGTTGCTTAAGTCTTTCGTTATGGATAGAAGCAGCTCTACTTCGTTTTCAAAACAAGTTCGTTGCTTAAGTCTTTTGTTTATTTTTAATAGAAATATCTAATTTTTTAACTATTTGTAAATTTATTTATAAGTTTTAATGCTCATTTCATAATTAAGAAACATTCGAGTTCGTTACTTAAGTCTTTCGTTTTGGATAGAAGCAGCTCTGCATCGTATTCAAAACAAGTTCGTGGCTTAAGTCTTTTGTATATTTTTGATAGAATGAACAAATGCGAGAATTTTTTTTTATATAAGTGCTCATTTTGGTCACGTGTTGCCAACAATTTGCATTGCATAAGTCTTTCAAAATTATTCTTGCAATTATTTTGTTAACAAGAACTTGTTATATATATATCAATGACTATATAATTTTAAGCTCACGTTCTTGTAATTTCTCGTAAAACTCAACAAGATAACCAAACGAAGCTGCTGGCGTTAACTGTCAAAATAGTTTCGATTTCAGTTGTAGATTTAAAATTAAATTGAGCAGTTAGAATGTTTTAGAAACTGCATTTTAACAAGCAAAAATATAACAAGCAATTCACAATGAATAAGAACGCTGCTGGGTGCTATTGCAGCAGCATGACAGTCATTAGGAAATTCCTAATTTCGATTATTTTTGTTTATTTTTTTATTTTTTCTTCAAATATTAAAATTATCTTTAAATATTCAAAAGAATTTTCTCTACCCAATGCAACAGCTATTAATTTACTAACTTCTCCATACCATTGATTGGCAATTATCAAAGTAATGCATTCATTAGAAAAAAAATAATTAAAGCCTGCAAATTTTAAAAGCTGCTTTAATTGCAATCTTTAAGAATAAAAACAAAAAAAACCTTAAAACAAAACGCCGCTTCAGGCTAAGCTGCAATATAAATTGTCAACTTAACTAAGAGCAGACACAAACAGCTTAAGTCACGCATGCGCTTGCTTAGCATGCATAAATCGTCGCTCGTAAAACGTTTGAAACGTAAGCACTACACTGAGCCCGCTATTTATTGCCCAGTATGCACAGTTATTGCTGGTAAAACTAATGTTTTTTTATTCACATGCATCTAAATGAAATTCAACCCGCATCTGTTTTAAAGACACTCAGCTTAAATTAATTGACGCAATTAACATGAACATGGATTTTCATTTATGTTAGAAAAAGAAGAAACCAAAAGCTTAGATTCTGCATTTAATTATTAAATATCTTTTCAACGTAGTTAGTTTTATTTCTTAAGTTTAATTACCGATTTTTATAGTCAGTTAATAATGATTTAAGAATAAAATAGGACGTTAAAAAGGGGATGTTGCTGAAAGAAAACAGCGATGTCACTAGATTAATTGGAAAAAATCTATTTTGGCTCAAATCAGTAATTATAAATAAAAGAGTTTAAGTAACAAACTTTATAGTTTATTACTTGAAGAAAAATATGAAAAATCCCATTGAATCTAATGACTTCCTGCAGAAATGCAGAAAGTCATAATGCTCAATGTCACTTAAGTTGGAGGAATTTCAAAATAACTTAAGATCAAAGATAAGACCGAATATAAACTGGAAGATAAGGGATCGAAGATCATAGATCAGATGAAAAGTATAATTAAAAACTTGTCCAAAAATGTTACGAAATATAAGAAGAATGAAAAATTCAAAGATAAGTTTCAAGAATCGTAGACAAAGTCGAAGGAATAGATTAAAGTCAAGTTTGAAAATAGGCCCAGATCATGTTTGAAAATATATATATTTTTTTTTATAATTTCAAGTTCGAAAAGATGTTAACAATGTAGGTCTAAAATTAATTAAGAAAAAATTCTTATATAAATATAATAATTTAATACTTATAATATAAAATACCATAAAAAACAGTATATATTAAGTCGAAAATTTAAAAAAAAATAACACGGAAAATATTTTATAACAATATATTTATGCTTAAATATCAGCTTAAAGTTAGGATTGAAAAAAAAAATTTAATCCTAGAACTTATTGAAAATTATATTCAAGATAAGATCGTAAGATACCTTCGAAAGCAAAATCTATACTATTATATAAAAGGCTTATCACGTATCTTCGTGTACGCGAAACTAAAGAACAACTGATCCGATTTTAATAATTCTTTTACTAATTCAAAGTGTTATTCTTAACTTAAGCTATTAAAAAGTTATTAAAATTTGAGATTAAATACAATCTAAAAAACTTCATAGAACATTATTCATAAACGCTGCATTAAGCAGTACAAAGCTTTTTCTTTATTTTCCATTGTGTGTTTAAAACATCTTTTTGATTACGTCTTGATTATTAATATAGACAGAATCTATTTCTTTTTTAATGAAATTTCCTACAGTAAAATGCTAAAAATAATTAAATATGTAAACATAAGCATATGTAAATAAATATAATTCAGTGTCTAATTCACTCTTGCAAAATAAGCGATACTTCGTCTTTGTACGAAAACACGAACGAGGAAATGAGACAAATGCTGTTGCTGTTTTCGACTCAGACTCATTGCTGCCAAACAGTAGCAGCGGTGCTGCCATCTCTTATCAAGTAGCTGATAAAAAGCTTTTATCAGCAGTGTTGCTAAGCTCACATTACAAAGGTTGAAGTTTTGACAAAACACTTATCAAGATCCATTTTTGTGCCTCTTTTTTATGTGTGATGGTACCACGGCTACGACAAAATAATGGTTATGCTAATTTGATGAAAGTAATTAATCTATATTAACTAACCATGAATAGCAGAATACCTTATATTGCTTATAGCTGGAAAAGTATGCGCGAATAAGTTTATAGTTGTAAATATGAAATCTATTTATATAAAAAGTAGTGTACATTTTTATGTCACCACTTACTGCGGAAACGGGTTCTCCGATTTCAACCAAAATTTCAGGGTATGTTGGGAAAGTTTACGGGACATTGAAACTCATAATAGAATTGCCACCTGGGAGTGATGTTCTGCTACTGGGAAACTGTAACGGGCAGTGGAACATGAGCGTGGTGTCAGACTAATAAAAGTTTTGAATTGACTTATTATTTCCAATATACTTGCCGGGTGCAGCAACGCGCGCCAGGTATCGCTAGTTGAAAATAAAGTAGAAGTTCAATAAGGATTAAAAAAAGGTAAATCAAATATATAAGGAAATAAAATATAAGATAATTGTGTGATTTAATTAATAAGAATATATGATCAATTCGAATATATGATCAATACATTAAAGAGCAAGCATTAGATGAAAGAAAACTCTGTGAATATTTCTAGCAAACAAAATAATAAGATATTACAAAACATAATGATATTAAAAACGTAGATTCTTATAATTAGTAAAAATATATAAAATCGCGTGTGTTTCGGGACACTCTACACAAGTGAAATTTCAAAGATTTTTCGTAATTTTTCTTAATTATTTTGGTAAAAGAAATAACAATATACGTTCTGGCATTAGTATTGGTTGCAAAGTTTTAGTTTTGCAAATAAAATATTAAAAACATGAATTTATTAAAATTAATTACATAAAAATCTTTAGCAAAAACCCATTTTGGAACCTATGGGTTGGAATTCACCCTGAAAATTTCCCTAGATTACGGTTTTGTTGTTTAATTCACGAAATTTGTTTTAATCATTTTTTAAATCTTAAAGCCATAAGGGGTCGTTCACAAATTACGTTACCAATTTAGAGGGGGGAGGGGGAGGTTTAAAAATGTACTACGATGAGTAACGATAGTTGGTAAAAAAAGTTAATAATCGGTCACAAAATTAATGACGTTAACATTGCATTGATTGTCCTACACAACTCTGCATTATCGATAGAGATGCACAGCAGTTTCTTAGTTACCCAATAGAACAACCATATTTATGGATTGAAAGTTTCATAGATATCCAATACAACAATCATAAATATTTTTCTTAATCATATACGTTAGAGCACCCACAATATATATGAAAAATGCAAAGGTGTTTTTTTTTTCGCTCCACCAGCATTTTCTAATAGAATGAGGTTAAAAAATAAGTTCTGCATCAAAAGACGGGTATCGTTAGTGGAAAATAGCCAGCCGGTTTTCATTTAAAGCACCAAAAACGGGCTTAAAATTGCTTGAAAAAAGCTCAAACAATTTTTGCTCTGTAACTTTATTAAAAAAAGTTAACGGTCTTAATTTTTTTTTTCTTTTCGACATAAAATTAAACACGTAAGACCTTCCGTGCAACTTTTTTTATGTAGGTGCGATATTTAATGGTGTTTTTGAAGATCAAACTCAATTTTTTACTTAATTTTTATGTTCTATTTTTCTTAAAAAAATTCCCAAAAATCATAAAAAAATCTGCGAACTGATGGAACGATATCATCATGAAGAGAATTTATTGAGGTTTAAGTAATTTATTACTTTTCATTATTTGTTTGCGTTCCACCCATGAACTGACGTCTTAAAGGTAAACAAATGATTTTTATTTTTGCTTCATTCAATGGAAATCTTTCAAATTCAAACAAAGTACTTATTTTACTCACCTAAATCATTGATCCCTAAATCATTGACATGATTTGATCCATTTATTTGTTGTAAGAGCCGTTGAGCTTTGTTTCAATTCAATATTACTCATATACCTCGTTAATAAAAAAGTTAAATATTTTGTTTTTTTATTTTGGATTTTAATTGGGTGGGATCGTTGGGCCTCAATTCTTTGCCAAAATACCAAACAAAATGAAATTGATAATACACCTCGTATAAGTTACTTGTAAATTCTAAAATTCTAAAGAAGGATACAACAATTCGTTTTAATATAATTTAACTCATTCGTTGTGTACTGTGAAACTAGGCAATAGTGTAAAAACACGTGCTTTTTGAGGCTGTTGTTAAAGCTTAAAAAAATTCATACAATTTTGAAATTTTCATATCATTTGAAATTCAATTTTGAAATTCAAAACTATCATGACTACATGGCGGCAAAATCATTAGTTAAGAAATTACTGGTTGTAAATGATACAGCAGAACGTAGTGTTGCTTTAATTTGAAGGTTTAATGCCGTATTAACACACCAGGAGGAGCAAAAGCAGTTCATTTTGCATGCAATGGAAAAACATTTTAGAAATATCCCAACCAAAAACTTTTCGAAAACAAAGTTTTTAGAATATTTAACTTCAAATAAATAAATAATTTTATTTCTTTTCGTTTAAAATGGTATATTATTTTTTCCATAAAGTTTTTTCAAATTTCTTAATTTTTGGTATACACCTAATTCTGTTTTTACACGGTAGATTAGTTTCAGAAAAAAACGTGTAAAAAAACTTGTAAAAAAAGACGTTGATCGTATGAAAAAATAAGGGATTGGTTCCTTGTCTCTAAGACCTATTAAAATGAGGGAAAAACAAGGATTTTTTAAGAATTTATATTATTCATGTTTATTTTATTAAATCACATATGTATATAATGTGTATTTACACAAGCATAGTTATTAAAAAAAAAAAAGACTGTAGGTTTAAAAGCAATTGAAATTTAATTTTTTTATAGTTCTTACTGTGGCTTCGTTTAAACTGAACATTTTGCCAAGAAATGAAGGTGATCTAAAATTTCAATTTTAGTTTCCAAAGAAATAGCTTTACGTTTTTGTTTTGTATTTGTAGTTTTCGACATTTTCTTTTAGGCATACATAAAATATTTAACAAAATTAAAAAAATATAAATAACTGAGGGAATATAAACTATTTTTTGGCTTACCTTTTATTTTAATGCGTTAAAATTCAATTTAGTTTAACGTTAGAAAAAAAAATCTTCCTATAAAAAATGTCTTTACCTTTAAATGATAGTTCACAAAATGTTAACCCATTTCAATTGCTTTGACAAGTTAATTTGCTTGTATCCACAAAAAGGACATTCCCCTAAATTTGTGATATGAAAATATTTCGCAAAAATTAAATTTGACAAAAAAAAAAAGAAAAAATGTAAGCCCAATAAAGAAATTTCAAATTTTCAAACCGTGTTAAATCAAAACCATGTAAAAAAAGACCGTGTAAAAACAGAATTAGGTGTACTTACATAATTGTCAAAAATAATTATCCATTCCAGCTAAATTCTGCAGATTTAAATTAGGTTTTCTTAGCACATGTGTTTAACGAAGGTGGATTTATCAGGTGAGCTAGTTAGGTACGGATTTGACTTCATTGGGGGTCACACAATTGTTGTATCCTTCCTTAGAGTTTTAGAATTTACACGTAATTTATACGAGGTTTATTATCAATTTCATTTTGTTTGGTATTTTGGCAAAGAATTGAGGCCCAACGATCCCACCCAAATCCAAAAAAACAAAATATTTAACTTTTTTGTTAACGAGGTGTATGAGTAAAATTGAATTGAAACAAAGCTCAACGGCTCTTACAACAAATAAATGGATCAAATCATGTCAATGATTTAGGGATCAATGATTTAGGTGAGTAAAATAAGTACTTTGTTTGAATTTGAAAGATTCCCATTGAATGAAGCAAAAATAAAAATCATTTGTTTACCTTTAAGACGTCAGTTCATGGGTGGAACGCAAAAAAATAATGAAAAGTAATAAATTACTTAAACCTCAATAAATTCCCTTCATGATGATATAGTTCCATCAGTTCGCAGATTTTTTTATGATTTTTGGGAATTTTTTTAAGAAAAATAGAACATAAAAATTAAGTAAAAAATTGAGTTTGATCTTCAAAAACACCATTAAATATCGCACCTACATAAAAAAAGTTGCACGGAAGGTCTTACGTGTTTAATTTTATGTCGAAAAGAAAAAAAAAATTAAGACCGTTAACTTTTTTTAATAAAGTTACAGAGCAAAAATTGTTTGAGCTTTTTTCAAGCAATTTTAAGCCCGTTTTTGGTGCTTTAAATGAAAACCGGCTGGCTATTTTCCACTAACGATACCCGTCTTTTGATGCAGAACTTATTTTTTAACCTCATTCTATTAGAAAATGCTGGTGGAGCGAAAAAAAAAACACCTTTGCACATATGGGTGCTCTAATATACGTACATGCAAACCTAGAACCATTTCACAGCATGGGTGAATATATATTTGCGTGGTGAGTTTATGTTGATGCTTGACAGCCGTAGTTAGTACACTTACTAGCGAATACCGCAACCGTTGTCTATAACACAAATGAAAAAAGCAAACACCAACTAACATTCTTACTTATACGCATGTGAAAAAGATTGCCGAGTGTAACCGAACCCTGCCAAAATCACCAGAATTGGTGACAGTTTACAGTTATTTCGTTACATCATATTTTCTCCTCATTCTAAAGTACTGTATACGTGGCTGAAGAATTTTTACTTCAACAAGTAGCAATAGTAGTAGTAGTAATAGTAGTATTGAATTTTAAATGAAAAAATGTATCGAAAATGAATTAAAAAATAAAATGTTAAAATGTTAAAAATAAAATCATAAAAAGTAACATGATTAAAATAAAAATCATATCGAAATGAGAGAGAAAAAAAATTGGAAGATAAATTTAAATAAAACATTTTATATTTAAAACGAGTTATTGAGCTCTAGGCCAATCATGTTGAGAACAAGACAACATGAAGAACAAAGAAGGCGACAGCCAACAACAACAACAACAACGGCTCTGTATAGAGCCAATCACAACAGCTTTGACTATACAGACTGTTTCATTGGTCGCTACACCAACTCATCAGTAGTCTTTTGTGTGACTTTACACTGTGATCCACTCAAGCTACTTAGGTTCTAGTTATACTGCCAATATGCCGAGAAAGTTACCCGGAATTTATTTTTGGCAGAGAACGCTTGAATTTTTGTAACTGAGTTCTTATCGACATTAGATGCAAGCTGTACCAAGGCTGACCTAAATCGTATCATACTTTTAGGCCTAGCCTTAATTCATGTGCATCTTCGAAACTCGATCACGTGGTTTGCCGCTATCAGAGCATATTGAATAACTCGTTTTAAATATAAATAATGAAAGGCCGTATTCAAAAATATTAAGATATAAAACATTTTAAATAATTGACAAAAGGTTTTAATGTAAAGTATGAAAATGAGATCAGACATAATCTTCAAACATTTCATTTGTCTGTCCCGTACAAATCTTGGAATCCATTTTTAACCAACTTCCCGATGAGCTACAGTTTTGAAACTTAAAATGTAGCTCAGAACTGGATGACAACACAATATTAACTTATTTTCTTATATGCACGTTTATTTGTTTGACTAAAATGCGAATTTATTTGATACATACATACCAAGGGCGTAGGCAGGATGAAAATTAGGGGGGAGCAAGACCTTATACATTTTTTTTTTACCATATCTAGTTTCAAAGAAAAAGGAAAAACTACATATTAAAAAGGAATTACATATAGAAACTACTTTCAAAGCCATTGATTATATAAAAAAATCTCAGATTTAGGGGGCAGTAGTCTCCCCTGTCTGCCCCCCCCTGACTACGCCCTTGATACATACATAAATATAAAAATCAACCAAAACAATTAAAAGCTCATTGATATTTTAAAATTTCAAAAATTCACAATTGAAGTGAATTTACTACCTCATTTTAGAAATTATTATCGTGTGAGTTCTAATCTATAGCTCAGAGCGTAAAGCGATCGATTTATAAGCGCTGGGTAGTGAGTTCGGGCCTCGACAATGTTAACGAAATTTTTGTTTTTTTATGAAACAAATTCAAATTTTAAAAAATTCACCACAGAAGTTGGGAAAAAAAATTGTAAAAAGTAGTTTGTTTGATGTATTGCTATTTAGATGATATATTTAAATGGGTTCTGTAGCTCAGAGTGCACGACGATTTCTTAATAATCGAGAGGTTGAGTTGAATGTCCATGAATTTCTTCAGTTTTTTTTTTTTTTTTGTTTAATATTTACGGAACCATTTCGGTTTTTAAAACTAATTTTGTACACTAAGGGAAAAAAATATTAAATTTATCCAAAAACTTTTTTAATTTATCCAAAAAGCGAGTCATTTTTGCACCAATAACGCATTTATTTAAATCGACCACGTAAATATTTAAAATTTATTTTAATACTTTTTTAATTAAATAAAATATTAAAATATTTAAACAGAATTAATAAAAAATATATTAAAATTATGCAAGAATATATTTAAATATCTTTCAAATATTTACTATTTGAAAATAAAACTATCGCATTTAAGAAAAATTTATATAAAAATATTGAAATTGAAAAACAATTTATTTGAATATTTCCCACGAGCTGCGTCCATATCAAACGCCATTTAGTGGTATATTTTATTTTCTTTTTGTGAAAATATTATTTTTGAGTACGGTGGTGAGTGCGATGCATGATGAAATCATGTAGAGTGGAGTGACATTCTTCAGAAAATACCGAGTTGTCACTCCACCTTACATGAATTCATCATGCTTCGCACTCACCACCGCACTCACAAACCATATTTGCCAAATATTCACGATATATTACCCTTGAAATATTAACTAAATGAGAACTATAAGACCTTCAACTGCTGGTACGAAGAAACTCAACGCACAGGAACAGAGTGCGATGCTGCTGCTGCTTGGCGGCTGCTTGGCAGCTGTATGGAATATGTGTGTCAGTGTGTGGTATAAATAAAATTTAAATACGGGGAAAAAACGAGTTGTAAGGAAAATATTTGATTTGTCCACGTAAATATTTAAATGGAATATATACTCAGGCGTAGATAATGTTAATATGCGTTATTTCCCTTAGTGTACTGATAAAAATATATAACCTTCAAAATCTATTGTAAAATTTTACACCAGACGGTTTTATGAGAACTAACAGCCCTACTCTAGCAGAAATTATTTTATACTTTCTAGTTCGTTTTAAAAACAAAAAAATTTTTTTACTTAAATTGTTATTTTTTTGTTTTTTTTTTTTTTGGTAATATATTTCCTTTTTGGAAAGGTTACCTTAGAATATGTTGTGTTTATTCACGATGGAATTCAGGGCCGCCAAGTCGAGGTACATTCCAAAGATTGTATAAAAATGTGCTGCAATGCATATATTTCACAAAACTTCAAGCAATCATGCTGATTGTGGAATCCGGCGGATCAGTTGCGGCGGGAAAATAATTCGATCTCGTTGATTTAGCTATTGAAGAAACCGGCGAGTAAGTTCAATGCGGATCGATAATAAAGTTTGCAGATTTGGAGCGATTGTTGAAAACGCAACCGATCCGCACTTCATATAAATTTGTTCACTTATCATCCGCAATAAATTTGGTGCGGATCAGTGCGGATTTAAAGAAAAATGTTCAAAACAAAGAATGCGATACATGATTTCAGTGTAATTTAAGATCGTTCAACTCGAATTCAACGTAAAAATTATTACTATGTTTCGATATTTTTTCCATTGTTAAAAACAATTTTTAAAAATATAAAAGAATTATCAAAAAATGCTTTCTGTTTCCAAGACAAATTTTAATTTTTTTTTTTTTTTTTTAATTTATCAGAGCAAATGCAAACATTTTTTGCAGCGTACTAAGCCGAGGTAAGAAACTTAATGTCGCTCCAAAAAATGCCAGAAATACCATCGGCGTCTGTATCAGAAGCCGCAGAGCTACATCTGCAACGTCTTGGTTTAGAGCCAGATGATTTAGGACCCACTTAACACTTGAAAAATATTAAAAAAACATCATTACCAACAAGAGCTACTGCGATGTGTCCTAACAGCTCTTCTGAAGTGCAGGGTGTAGCAGAACATTCGCTAAGAGCTCCATTATTACGGGACAATGTTGCACTCACGTTTAAGCGAGAAGTTCATTCACTGCATATGCATATGCGTCCGTCTACTCGCTGAACACAATGCAATAGAAATATGTGAAAGTTTATTTACTGCATTTGCATATGCGTCCGCTTACTCGCTACGCAAGCAAAGTCGAAAATATTTCAACTTTTCTTGCGTAATTTGCGTTTTTTGACAGCTCGTTACTTATAACGAACAGAGAGAAGAAATAAAAGAAACGAGTCAGAAACTCATTACTTTTAGGGATGAACCTTCTTAATAAATCTTAAAAACTAAAAATGTCTATAATTTTTTCATTGTTAATTTCTCAAAAGAACTTTTTTATATACTCAGGCTTTAAGATTTTTTTTAACAATAAATGAAGACATTTTAAGTATTTTTGTGTAGATACGATAAAAAAATTCCCCATTAAAAACATACCAAATATTTTACAAGTTTGCATCCATGCTATGTCTGAACGTAAAACGCAATCATTGAAATCTGCCATAATTTTCTTGCGTAAATTGTGCCAGCGAGTAGACGGACGCATATGCATATTCAGTGAATGAACTTCCCGCTTTTAGCAATATATTTCTTTTAAGTTTACTTTTAATTGTCTTTTTGTTTATTATTTTTTATTTGCACTTCACTCGTTATTTGATTTTGTTTTGGCTGCTGAACAGCTGTTGTAAGTTACGAGTAAATAGTTACTAGCACACATCGAGTACATTGCAGCACATATCTCTTTTTTTTAAGCTATAAAACAAACAAGATCTAATGGCCAAAAGATGCTTACCTCGTTATAAACAACTTCTTTAGCTTCTCATTAGATAAAAATTGAAAAAAAAACACCCACCCGCTGGCAATCTGCTGTCAAACGCATTAAAAATGCTGCAATTAATTTGCATTTTGTAGTTTTCGACATACGCTCGACTGATGTCTATTTCAGTCAAGTGCTCAAAGGACATTAACAAATTATTGCGTCTTGAGTACGAGCGAATTTTTGCAAATCTTTAACTGTTCCTCGTGTTTGTTGTGGTACGAGTAGCTGTCGTCATGCTCGTCGTCGTGGTTGCTTATGTTTGCTGTCTGCGTAAGCAGCGGGAAGTATTTAAATGCAATTCGGCGTTGATGTGCCAATAAAATCGAAGTGCGAGCTAAACCAATGCAAATTGTGTTGTTGGCAAAAGCATGACAACATTTTATGACCACAAACTGTCAACATGTTTAACGACTGGCTTAAATGTGCGGGTTGGCATTATTTTGGCACAAAGCATGTCGCGCAATTTTATGGCTTAATTTATATAGATTGAAAGATTTAACTGTTTTTCATTTGGATTTCTTATTTCACGCTCTAATGATTTTTCTTTTTTGTCCTAACAGGATCGCGCTCGCAACACCACCGAACGTCTCTCATCTACAACCACTCTTACAGTTAACATTGCCGACTCCGATGATCTCGATCCATCCTTTATCTATCGTGGTTGTGTGCTACTTGATGGCGCCTGCATAAATCCAGAATATACTGCCTCAGTGCCAGCGGGTTCGCTGCAAGGCGTTCTTACCGTTACACCCGAACGCATACAAGCCGTTGATCTGGACACCATCAGCGCACCTATACATTACTCTTTTGCCAACGGCATGCCCGGCAACTATGCAGATTACTTTGAAATTGACAACCAAACCGGCGTGCTGAAGCAAATCAAGGCGGTAGACACTTCAACAGCCAAGAAATACGACATTGTCGTTAAGGCGGAGGAGGTTTCGTTGTCGAAACGTTTTACAACCGCAAAGCTGACCATCACCGTCAAGCCGGTCGATGCCAATCCACCCGTCATATCAGCCAGCGACATTGAGGGATATGTCGATGAAAACTCCGCTGTGGGCACCAAGGTGCTCGACATCAATGGACGCCCAATTTCCTTTAAGACCACTGACGCTGATCTGGGTGAAGATGATCTTAAGCCCGATTATATCTATGAGTTGACTACACCCTCGTTTGCTGTCACTAAAGACGGCATTCTGGTGGTCAATGAGGAGGGTTTAGATCGTGATCCGCCTGCACCTGGTCGCTTTAAATTCCAGGTGGTGGCCCGCGAACCACGTACAAATGCCGCTAGTGCTCCTCTAAGTTTGACCGTAGTGCTTCGTGATGTCAACGATAATGCACCTAAATTGGCAATGGTGCCACCCATATCCATAACCGCGGGCGATGGTCAACGTTTGGTTACTCAAGTAACTGCCACTGACAATGATGAGGGTCCCAATGCTGTTGTAAGCTACTCCATCTACCACGTGTCGAACAATGGCATGCAAAAGTTTGTCATCGATGAGCAGAGCGGTGAAATAGAAACTCGAGGTCGTCTGCTCGCCGGCGAGCAGTATAGCATTACTGTACAGGCTACTGATGTGGGTGGCCTTTCATCGCAGGCTATCGTTGAAGTTTCGATCACTCCGGGACCAAATACCAAACCACCTCGTTTCGTCAAACCCATCTATGAGGTACAGGTGAGCGAGGGCGCGGAAATAAACTCAACAGTTACGGTCGTACATGCAGAGGATCCCGAAAGTGATCCGGTCATCTACTCCATAGTTTCGGGCAATGATCTGCGTCAGTTTGCAGTGGGTCAGGAGAGCGGTGTCATCGTTGTCATACGTAAGTTGGACCGTGAGAGCTTAACGCGCTATCAGCTCACCATCAAGGCCGAAGATAATGGTGGTCTTTCGAGTAGTGCCACCGTTAACATCAAAGTGACTGATATCAATGACAAGAATCCCGAGTTTGACGAATCGACAATGCCTTATGTCTTCCAGGTGGATGAAGGCAAGCCACCTGCTTTTGTGGGTATCGTACATGCCACCGATGCCGATGAGGGCATAAATGCAGAAATCACTTACACGTTGCCCCAGGATATACCTTTTGCCATCAACGGTAAAACGGGTGAAATACATACCAGCGCCGAGTTAGACTTTGAACGGCAACAAGAGTATCGTTTTGTTGTCACGGCCAAAGATGGTGCACCGGATGCACGTCTGGGCACAGCAAGCGTTACAGTTTCCGTGCGTGATCTACAGGATGAAGTACCAAAGTTCACTGACTCACGCATAGATATTCGCGTGCCCGAAAATGTTCCCGACCTCCTGGTGGCTACCGTACAAGCCATTGATCCCGACACCATGCCCGAGATCACGTACGTGCTACGCAAGGGTCCAGCCGATCTATTTAAGGTTGCCAAGCAAACAGGTGAGATTAAGACCATTAAAGGCCTAGACTACGAGAAACAGAAACAGCACGAGCTCATCGTGGGCACAATGGAAAATGATGGTGAAGGACCTGGCGATACCATACGTGTTTTAGTCGATGTTGAGGATCGCAATGATGTACGTCCCGTTTTTGTTTCTGTGCCAGAGCCTGTTACTGTAAACGATGATCAGTCCATAGGCGCTTTGATTGCCACAATGCCGGCCATTGATGGTGATGGCACTTCACCCGGCAACGTGGTGCGCTATGAACTGGTTGGACGCGGCAAAGCCTTAAAGTACTTCCAAGTAGATCCAGACACAGGTGCAGTGCGACTACGCGATGAACTGCGCAAGGAAGAGGACACAGAGTACCAAGTGGACATACGTGCCTATGACATGGGTGAGCCCCAATTAAGTAGCGTTGCCACGCTACCCGTCTATGTGCGCCATCTGCTATCCGATCCCAATGAGGAAAATGTGCTTCAGGGAAATATGGACAACGGTGTCATAATGAATCCGGAAAGTTTGGGGTTAGCCTTTAGCGATGATAGCTACACCACTGGCGTACCAGAGACCACAGGTATCAATGCCACCATCAAACTTATACAGATCATCAATTCAAAGCGTGCCACAACGCGCAGTAATCCCGGCTTCAAGTGCGAAATTGTGCGGGGAAATGAGTTGAGTATTTTTGAGGTGACTATTGAGGAGCATGGTTGTGGCATACAACTGCAGAAACATCTGGACTATGAGAACAAAACGGCGTATTCACTGGAGTTGCGTCTGGTATCGCATAAATATTTCATCAACCCACAGAAAAGCATGACAACGGTAAAGATTATTGTGCAGGATGAAAACGATAATGCGCCAGAATTTGTGTTCAATCGTCTACGTGGCAGCAAGGAAACATTCTATGTTGTTGTAGCGCCGGATGTAGATATCGACACACCCATACTGCAGGTGCGTGCCACCGATAGAGATTCGGGCAAATTTGGTATGGTGCGTTACAAGATCTATGACGAGGAGAACAACAGCATCAGCGATGAGAATTTGGTAAGCTACAAACTTTGGATTTTTCAGAGCTCTAAGGTGTCTTACAGTTTTTTTTTTTTTTCTTTACTTATAGCCCACCACCTTTTTCCTGATGAATGAGGAAACCGGCATATTGCGCACTGCCAAACACTTCACCACCAACGTCGACTTTCCGATGAAGTTCTTTGTGGAGGCACGTGACAATAACGGGCAGGAAATGGGCTCGCATCGCACGCGTGCGCGCATTGTGGTCAATCAAATCACAGATTCAAATCGTATGTCACTGGCCTTCTCCGATTCGGGTCCGAATGAACTAAGAAATCATTACGCCGCCTTGGAAGAGTTGCTGGAGGAGAAGACTAACGGCTTGCTGAGTGGCATTGAGCGCTTTAGCAATCGTAAAATACTCACGACAAACGGTAGCATCGTGGAGTTGCCTTCGGCCACCGATGTCTGGTTCTATTTAATTGATCCCAAGACCGAATTAATATTGCGCCGCAATGATAGCATCGTACAGGAGATGCTGCTGGAGCCTACGGCAAAATCTGAGCTAAATTTTGCTGCTTCCGGCGTAGCGCGAGCTACGGCAGATGGCATCTATGCGCCCATCGAGATGAAGCAACAGGTGCACAAGGTAGGTAGAGCTTGTGTTGAGTGACTTTGAACCCGAATATCATCTAGCGGATACTTGGTATCATATGGAACTCTTGAAACGTTGTCAAGTATGGTTTAATTAAAGGGTTTGCACCAAAAAAAATGGGACCTATAAAATGAAATACATAAACCCTCGGGCAGAGTCAAAATTTATGTCGCAGAAAAGATGGTGAAAGTATTTTTTCGATGAGACTTTTCAAAAATGGATGAAACCCTTAACCATAAACCCTACTCTAGTGTACGTGCATTAGTTTTTTTAAAGTTACCTCTTCCACTAACATTTTTCGAAAATGCAGTTGTTGTGATGTCTATTTCAAGCTCCATTTCTGATTTAGATTCAACTATAATGTTAGAACTCAAAGTTCTTAGTTACAAAGAACAAAAAATACATAACAGCATTCACCATCTCTGTCCTGGCAAATAGAGAATATGAATTGTAAATCAATTTACACACTTTTAAACATTGTGGTTGCTTCCTCCAATACGAGTAATTGAAAATGTTTGGTCCACTGCAATTGCTGTTTACATTCGTTATTATCACCAGCTCCAACATTACACATAGAATTAATACTGAGCATACCACGGCTAAAACCCTAGCACTTTACCGCAAAATGCACACATTTTTTAAGGGTGTTTTGTGGCACAACTTGGGCACATTACAGCACAAATTTCGAATCTCTGAAAATTTACCTCTGCATGAAATTTGTGCTACTATTATTGCCCCCACCAAATCTCTTGCCTCAAACATGACTGAAAGTGTTTTTTTTTCCCTCCGTTACAGGTCAAAGCCGCCATTGCCATCAATGATGAGGTGTTCCCCTACACACTCATCGCCATATCGATCATTATTTTAATCCTGGGTACAATCGGCATAATTTACATTTGCATTTCCTGGTCAAAGTAAGTAGTTGAAAAAATAAGTCAACTCAAATTTAATCGCAATTTTTTCTACTTCCGACAGATATAAAAACTTCAAACAACGCATGCGTCAGTATTCTGCACCCAGTCCTACGCGTTATGATCCAGTTATCGTCAACTCCCAGGCCTCCAACGCCGGCGATACGGTATCCAATCTCAAGGAGTATGAAACCCAAGTGCTCGCCATGGCAGTTCCCCCAGATGGCGATGATGATCTGCAACTAGATTTTAGCGCAAAAAATCATGCTTTTAGCCTGGATAACGTCAGTTATATTACGCACAAGGAGCAAAACGTCAACGGCGGTGGCCAGGCTAGTCCCTCACACTCCGATGCAACAACAGCGACAATAACAACATTGCGTCGCAACAATAACAACAACAACAACAATTTGAACAACTCCCAGAACAACAGCAACAATCATCATGGTCTCCACAATACAATGAACAATCGTAGCCAGAATACCTTCCAGCGGACTCTCGAAATAAATGGGCGTAACAATACAAATCCACTTGCCGCAGCGGGCACACTGCCCGGTACGCTAACGCTGGGTCGTCTGAAGCATCAGAATACGAATCATTACCAAAATGGTGGCTACAAGCTCGACACCGTTAGTCGCAATAATTTAGCCAATTTACAGCAGAATAATGCGTACAGCACGATGGGACGCAGAGGCAATACATTTGGTGGACCGACAGGTTTGCATGGCTTGAATGGTAGCGTGGGGAACGGATTAAGCGGTATGGGGGGTGGCGGTGGTAATGTTGAGCATGGTGGACTGGTAGGCGCTGGTGAGCTGATGACAAATACGCTGGGTCGAAATAATCATCGTTCCTATGGCGAAGTACCTATAACAAATCCTCTATTTCAAAGGCAAGCAACGCCAAACAAAAGACTTAAGAGACGAACTTATTTTTTAATTTTTTTTTAATTTCAGGTCCAATGGCGATCTAAGCCACATCAGTGCCACCAATGAAAATGTGTCCTTTGGCAAACGTGATTATGGTCAAATGGGTTTTTCATACCTCAACGATTTAGATCGTTCGGAAGTAGAGACAACAACCGAACTTTAAAGTGTCTCTAAACCGCTAAAAAACCAGAAATATGTTTGCTTCCCAGATGAAAATGAAGCAAGATGATTAAAAGCAGACAACTAAAACATGCCAAACTAGGAGAATAGCAAAGGATGTTTGTAAATAAGTAGCAGACGACTATAAGAAATAAATAAAAAAACTTAAACTGCCAATATTTTCTTTTTTTATATTATTATTTTAAAACGCTGTAAACAATATAAATTATTTTTATTAACTTAGATTGTTGCCATTAACTTAAGTGTATGTTCGTAGACTACTTAAAATAAGCAAAAATTAATATATTTCAAATAGTGCATAAAAACATTCTGAGTGTGCATAAAATATAAAGCGTGCTAGACAAATAGCTTGAAATCAGCTCAAATGTAACTAACGAACATTGGCCATTTTTGGTTTAAATATCTTAAGCTACAATTGTAGAAAATAAAGTTTTAGTCATTAGAATAATGAATTAACACAAGAAATAAATGAAAATAAATTTTTATCAATTTAGCTAAACAAATGTACTAAAAACTAGTTAAAGCAATGTGTATAAAATCTTTAGCATTCATTGGATCCAACATTTATCTATGTGATTTAAAGTTAATGAACACTATCGCTGTCTATCGAATACTTTTGTAAAGAATTTCCCTTAAGTATGTTAACTTTGAATGTGTAAACTTAGCTCTAGTTAATTTAAGCTGGTTATCCTTATGTTTTTCAAGTAATTTTTAAGTAAAAACAACGTTTTTTATAATATAATAGCTCAATGTAAGTAATACTTCGTAAACATAGTTAATTAAGAGAAAGAGAATGTAAATTTTTTTAATACTATACGACGAATTATAATTTTTTGCTTATGTATAAGAAATGTTCTAGTTTAATAAATAAAAATTTTATAATTAAAAAAAAAATTTAATTTTTTAATTTAATTTACAAAGTATTGAAAATAAAAATAACTCGTTTTTATATATCAAAAGGTAGGTTCTTTTATTAACTTCCTGTGAAAACATTTTTCAACTAAGGGCTCATGTCTTTACTTATAACTTACTCACCATTTGAAAAAATTCACCTCATCTACCAAATTAAATTCCATCACGTGCACAAACCTTGCAATGTATTCCTTGCAGCAGCGAAGCTGTGCTTTCAAGTTCACAAAAGCTTTCTTGTTACAACTTAAGTCAACTACTAGAGTTGCCATGCAAAACCGATTAATTTAATATAATAAATATTAAATAAACCTACGATTTTTTTTTAGAGATTTCATTAATTGTTATCAATAAAATGTAACTTTTCTCAATGAAAGAATGTGGACATTATGGCAACTTGATTTTTAACTGACAAGTTACTATTCCATTGAGAAGATATATATTCGTTCAAATTTGGAGTTGAGTTAAAACTGCAACAGTGTCCTCTGACAAAGCAATTATGTCAGCTCTTAAAACGATGAATTCATTTAAGGTTCACTTTATATAAACAAGGATTTTTTTTTAATTCCTTCTTTACTCTAAGCCAATGAACGAAGGAAAAATGTTCCGAACATCACGCTTTCAGAGTCAAGAGGTTCAAAACTACATAATCAAGCAATTTTTGATTTGTTTGTTTTATAAGGTTATGACTAGTGTCCGACCGAATGTGAAATTTTGGCCGAAGCCGAAGCCAAATGTTCGGCCAAGTAAAAGTTTTTTCAAGTACAAAAAATGATAAAATTTAGTACTGACTTTCGTTGTTTTAGTAAAAAAAAAACGACAAATATTAAGTTTGAGTTAAACGCATTATTTTTTCTGCCTGATTTCTCACAGCATTGCATTTCTGAAGCTTTTACGACTAGATATAAAATTGATTAAATTTCTTTCATGTCATTTTGCTAAATTATAATATTTCTGTAATTGACTCAGTAACGTCAGGATGACATAGAAGATACTTAAATCGATTTTCGATCTAGTCGAGAAAAGCTACAGAAATTCAATACTGACTGAAATCTCGCAGAAAATTTCTAGCGTAACTCGGTTTTTTTTAAATCATGTATGATCAATTGAGACGGTCGGGTAAAAATCAAAAATGTTCGGGTTTTCTGTCCAACATCCGTTCAAAATGTACGATCTTATCAACCTATGTCGGTCGGACCATGCTACATGATTACAAGGTAGGGTCATATTGGAGAGCAGGTTGAGCTAGTTGTTAAAATCAGCTGTTAATTTTTAGTTTTTCTAATTGTTGTTGTTGCTTTTTTCGTTTGACGTTTGTAGCTTCTACAACTTTGTTGTTGCAAAATTGAGCTTACCTTATAATCAGTGGCGTTCCTAGGGGGGGCGGGGGGGTCGGTCCGCCCCGGGTACCACCATTTTAGGGGTGACACCATTTCGATATTTTTTTTAATTTCTCAAACAGAAAGAAAAAGGTACAAATACATTACGTTAAAAAATTTGTCGCATTGAAATTATTTCTAACAATTTGTGTATCAGTAGCTTCATGCGAAAGGAGTTTTTCCAAGCTAAAATTAATTAAGACTTATTTAAGGTCTTCCATGGGACAGGCAAGGCTTTCCGATCTTGCTATTTTATCCATTGAAAACGAGCTTGCAAGTAATATTGATTTCGATGAGGTTATTTCAAATTTTGCAGCTCTTAAAATAAGAAAAGTTAGTTTTTAAGACAACGATATTAATAAGATTTCTTTGTTTAACCTTATTTACTCTTTTCGTCAATTGTTTGAAACAACTAACTCAGTTTTTATGTATAGCATGGTAGCTATTTTGTTTCAGTCAGGTTATATTTTCTGAAGGGAAAAACATTTTTATATTTTAATACATATTACGCATTGCGAATAAATCTGCGTGGAAACAAATGAAATCAAAACAAATATATTAATAAAATGAAGCGGATGAAAAGTGAACAGTATGTTATCGAATCAACGAATGGTTTGTCTCAAAGACCTTCAAGAATACTTGGTGCAGCATCCTTTTCAAATTTGTGTGGAAAAAGTTCCTTAAGAAATTGTGCAATATTAAATGAATCTATGCGAAATGATATGTTTGCATGCTTTTGGGGTATAACATGGGAGCAGAAACGACAATATGTAACGAGCCTAGTAAGTTTTACGGTAAAGAAGCAACATTGCACTGAAAATTCGAGGCGGACCCAAACATTTACGTACTTTTTGAGACAATTTAAATCGACTGCAAATGTGCCGTGAAATGTTTCTTTCAACACTAAGCTTGAGAGAAAAGATGGTTCGAAATTTGGTCAACACTTCAATAACAGGACAACGAATTGAACGCAGGCGCTCCTTATTGCAAAAATGGATATCGGAGTTACCAAAAGTTGAGTCGCATTATTGTAGAAAAAATGAAAAAAAATTATACCTCGAGGCAAATTTCTCTTCCTATCAGGAGGTGTATAGGCTTTATGTAGAAGAATGTGAATTAAACAAAGAAAATGCAAACATGAAATTGTCATACCCAGTTTTCTTGCAAATCATCAAAGAATCGAATTGTTCCATTTTCAAACCTAAAAAAGACGAATGTGATGTTTGCAAATCTTATTAAGCAAAAAATATATCAAATGAACAGTATGCAACCCATAGAGCTGAAATCGAAAAAATGCTGGAAGAAAAATATAATGACATAAAAAAATGCTGAATCCGGACTATGTGCCGTACTATGTGCCGTGGAAGCTGTGAAACTAATACCTCAACTCAACGCAAGTGTGGCATATTATAAAATTAAATTACAAATTTATCATTTTACTATTTATAATGTCAATACGCATGAGTCAGATAATTATGTTTGAGATGAAACTGGAGCAAATCTGGTCCATGCAGTTTTTGCAACATGTATTTTCAAGCATTTGAGAAACTTTTTGGCCAAATCTCCAGAAATTCATCACATAATAATTTATTCTGATGGTTGTTTCTATCAAAACCAAATTACTACGTTATCTAATGCATTGCTCTCTTTTTGCGAGGAAATGAATATATCCATTGAACAAAAGTAATTAGTAAGTGGGTATACACAAATAGAATGCGACGCAATGCATTCACTTATTGAGAGAAAAATACACAAAAAACAAATAAACTTACCGTCTCAATTTGTTCGAGAAGCACGAAAAGTACCCATGCCATTACGATCACAACAATTAAACCATGACTATTTCTTAGATTTTGAAAGCACGTCAAAGAGATACTCATCTATTCGCCCCGGTTAAGAAATATTTAATACTTATGAGATATTTTCAATCCATTAAATTTCATTTCTTATTTTTTAAAGGTCGAGGTGGTGGAGATGCCACTGTCAATATGTTGCGCGCTTTAGCATATGACAATTGTGGAATAGTATATTATAAAACAGATATTTGTAAAGAATTAGAGCCACTTCCCAAGCTATCTAAATCATGTTATCAGAATAAGCCTAAGAATCCTCACTACCAGGAAAGAATTCCAATTTCTAATAATAAATGGCAGAATTTACAAGATTTGAAAAAGTTCTTACCAGCCGACTGTCATTATTTTTACGACCACTTACCATATTACTAACGTAATTGTTTGAATACCTTAACTGTTTTGTTTTTGTTTTATAAAATTAATCTTTGAATTGGTTTTACTACAATAAAATGCTTGTAATAGAATTTGTTGCAAAAAGCCCTATGTCGTTTTTTTTAATAAAAATTGATACGAAAAGCCCTTTGTCATATAAATTCCATGAAGTTAAAAAAATTTTAATATGGTATTAAAAACTGAATTTGTTGACGATTTTCATTATAAACTGCATTAAATAATTTTTTATTACTTAACATTTTAAGAAGTTATTAAGTTTTTTCATCTTCCTGTAAAATTTTGAAATTATGAGTTACATCCTTTCTATATTAAGGTGACGATATACAAATATGTACCTGAAAATGTAATGTTTTTGTTCCGACAGTTTTTAAGACTGCCAAGTTAATAAGTTTTCTTTTTTACCTTATGCCTACATATCTTAATATGTACACAACTGAAAATGTAATACTCCTGTTCTGTTTTTTACAAATTCATATTGTTTGTCATATGTTCTTAGTTTTTTTTTTCGGAAAATATAAAGATAATAATAAAAACACTTACTGATTTATTTTGTAAATCGAAAACGCAAACCAACGACAAGTAAGACACGAGCAGCAATACTTTTTCTATACAAAATTCTATAAGTTATTGTGACTTCCTTGTGGTTGGTTTGCGTTTTCGATTTACAAAATTAGGCGGTTAATCTCATCGAATTGGTTTTTCTTTTGCATTTAGAAATTTTTTATAGGGGTGACACCATGAGTATCCGCCCCGGGTGTCACCAAGCCTAGGAACGCCACTGCTTGTAATTGTATCATGGATCGGACTCACTGCATTTATCATTTCAATAAAGTTTTCAACGAGGGAAAACCAATTTATGGAAGAACAGAAGAAAAAGAAAAACAACACCAACAAGTGTTTCAAGCATGGATTTTCGAACGGAATTCATCATATTATACTGAAATTTTCCTAAAGAATTATAAAAATATTTTTAGTTATTACAAAGCAAAAATATTCGGCCAAAATATTCGACTATTTAAGCCGAACCCGAAGCCGTAGCCGAAAATTAAAAAATCGGCCGAATATGCCGAATACCGACGCCGAATGCGAATATTCGCTTCATCAACGTTTCCGAATTTTACAAATTTGTTTAAAAATTATACAAATATAACGATTCGACTTCGTTCGCTAGAGCTTTACTTAAAGATCTTAGTTTGAAGGCTTACAAGAATTGAGGAATACGAAAATCGGGCTTTCGGTAGATTTGCATTCGAAATATTTGCTTGAAAATTTTTATTTTTATCTCTTACAAATAAATTACATGATGTCCTCATAATTGATTTAAAATAATTTGATTATGACCATATTTAACCATTTTATCTCACACGGTCCGCGGTATTTCCTTACACTAGTTTCGATGATTTTTTAAGCGTCTCTTATCCGAATTTAAAATAAGGAAATTGAGTAAATTCATATAATTTAGAGGCTACTAGAATATTTTCTATGTTATATAGTATTAAGATGAATATGTTTTTCATGTTATCACTTGGTTTTCAATTAACATTCTTCAGGTATATTAAAAGAACGATATTGGAATCAAAGTGTTAACAAGAAAACCTTTATTTAACTTTTTCACTTTATCACTTCACAGAATTGCTCCGCCTGTTTTTCAGACAATTTCTACAGAAAAAGGTAGTATTTTGGAGTTTTAAAAGCGATAATAATCTTTAATTATTGTTGTGGAATCGGTTCAGATTCCCACAAAGTATTAAGTAAAAAAAAAATAATAATTGACCTATAATCTACGCATAAAGGGGGAAAAACCCGATTTTGATAAGAAATATGAGAAAAATATTCAAACACAAGTTGTTACGGATAAAATTTCTAAACTTGATTTTACAAATAAAAACATGAGGTTTGAATCGAAATATCTCCGAAACCTAGTGATATTGAATTATTTAAACAGAATTTAAATTTAAAATTATTATAAAATTACTTATTTAGCTTTACAACGAGTCTGTAATCACTTCGTTACTTTAACTTATAAAGATAAAAATTATATTTAAATATTTAAGACATGAAAAAAAGAAAACACCTTTTATAAAATGTACACGTATTACAACAGATACCAAAATTTTATTTTGTTATCGGAAACAGCTTGCTTTAATTTTAGTATTTGTTGGTGGGAAAAAACTTTAATCATTCTTAAATTACAGGTAAAGTAAAATCTGTTAAGTTTTGTTATTTTATCTTTAACTTATTTTTAATATTGTTCTCCTATTTCGTTACATAAAAGATTTATTCGGTATTATTCGGATATTCAGTTTCTTGTCCCTTAAAATCAAAATAGCAAATTTATCGCATGCCATATATTCATCTCTCTCATTATAGCATAAGTTTTTTTTATATGGGATAATAGATCATTAAAGATAACATGGAAACGCGGTTTTAAGAGGATCGAGCTTTAATATCTCCACCATTTTAAATTTTTGAACCAAGATTTCAGATGTAATACCTATTGAGTCAAATCTGCCTTGATTCGAAATGGGGTGAGATTAATGGGAAAAAGGGGCAATCAAGTAAAACATGTGTAGAGTGTTCTAAAGGTGGTGGAAAGCCGTAGAAACGAGTAAATTAGAATATGAGGCAAGTGTTATAGTTTACCTCAGTCAATTGAATTACAAGGCAATTTATCCACAAACTTCTTTACCACCAACAATAACCACTCTCTACCACCAAGTCAAATATTGACGAATTTTTAATTTCAGTGAGTGAGGAACAAATCTAAATAATAAAAGTGTAGAACCATAGACCGGCTGGGATTCGAACCAGGGACCCCTGGGGTGGCAGTGCAGTACGCTACCTACTCGACTACCGAGGCAGCAAATAGTAAATGATGTAGATGCCAACGGATCGAATGAACTTCCATCGCATTAAATCGTTAATAATAAGCTCTGGCAACCCTTAACAACCACTTTCGTGGTAAGTACTTGATGAATGGGCTGAAATTGATATTTGGATTGGCTATGTTCACACGTCAGTCAAATGACTGAAGTTCATCACGATTTTTTACTCTCTTTTACTCTCTCTGAAAATTTTGACTGACGCCTGCTCACACACGATATTTTGATTGATGCTCTGACGACGCCATTTGTTACTTTTCTGCTACCTACTATTTTGTAAATTTGTATCTTGCTGTAAACAGAAAGTAAGCACAACACAATAAACAAAAACAGATTTTAAATTTTTTAATAGAAAAGTTGTGTTGCATTTTATATTGTTCGCAAGGGTTTCAGATTACAGCCTTTTCTCTTCAAAAAACTACCTTTGTTGCCAAAAAACTACTAATTAACTACTTTTCTTCACATAATTTCCTACTAAACAACAAACCATTAAAATAATGCAACCATTTGACTGATTGATTTAGGTCTAGAGCTCAATCAAAATTTTGACTGACGAGAGAAAATTTTGGAGTTCATTTTCGCTCTGAGATAAAGTTCATTTTTTTTTTACATAGGAAAGCAACAACAAATTTTGACTGATTCAGTCATTTGACTGACGTGTGAACATAGCCATTGTGAAGAATTGCGAAATTTTACCAAATTCATCTAATAAAAGCATAAAGAGCAAATCGAAAAAAATAAAGCCTTCATTAAATAACTAAAAGAACCAAATCGCTCCCAATGTAAGTCAAAAATATAAACAAAATAATTAAAACAGTGATTGAATGAATCAAATGAATGTCGCGTTGTAAACAAAACTAGAAATAAGCCGAATGAAGCATATTACAAACATTCCAAAAGAACACGTTGATAATATAAATACCCTGCGGCTTAACAGAAAAATACGAAACAGTATACAGCAGGCAGAGGTCAAGTTCAATTCGTTATATAACTTTTCCCTCTAATTTTTAGATACTCCGACAACACGAGTGTTCTTGACCTGTGATAACCCAAGCACCCAACAAACATGGCAAAATTGGACGAAAAAATTGGCTTCATTGGCGGAGGCAACATGGCCTTTGCAATCGGCTCGGGCCTTATTTTGCGTGGCATTGTCAAAGCCGCTCAAGTACTGGTCTCTGGGCCTAATTTAGAAAATCTAGTGCGTTGGCGTGAGTTAGGTGTCGCCGTAACGGAAGACAACTATGAAGTGCTCGAAAAGGCGGACATAATTTTTATATGTGTCAAGCCACACATCCTTACACCATGTGCGTTGCATTTAAGAAATGTTCATGTACCCGATGTTAAGGATAAAGATAAGCTCTTCGTTTCGGTGTTAGCCGGCGTGAGTTTAAAATCTTTGGAAGAGGTAAGAACCTGAGGGAAAGCAGCACTGAGTTGAAAAGCTTACAAAACTTCTTGAATTGCAGAATTTCTCATTCATCAGCAATCTTAAGATGATACGCACCATGCCCAACACCTCGCTACAGGTGGGCGAGGGCTGCACTGTCTACACTGCCGGCTCTTATGTGAAGCAGCAAGACTTGGAGAAGGTTCATTTGATGTTAAACTCTTTGGGTATTGCGCAGCAGGTGCCGGAAAACATGATCAATGCAGTCACTGGCGTAGCTGGCTGCGGTCCAGCCTATGTGTATACAATTATAGAGGCTCTAGCGGATGGTGCTGTAAAGCAGGGTGTACCCAGACAGATGGCTCTGCAGTTTGCTGCCCAAACGCTTTTGGGTGCTGCTAAAACTGTACTCCTAACAGGCAAACATCCAGCGGTGTTAAGAGATGAGGTATATATATGTCTTCCATCTATTTGACCAGATTTTTTTACAAATTACACATTTCAGGTTTGTTCGGCGGGCGGTGCGACAATTGTTGGGGTGCACGAGCTCGAGAAAGGCAACTTGAGGTTAGACCTTTTGAATTTAAAAAAAAAAAATTTAATTTTATTTGGTTATTTCTTTTAGAGCAACCTTGATCAATGCAGTAGAGAAGTCTTCGGAACGTTCTGCAGAATTAGGGAAATAAGTTTACGAAAAATACAACAACAAAGAACTGTCTCATAATGTTAATCAGATATATTAAAAGTTAAATAAGATGAAACTTAAATAAATACCACACATAGATACATCTCAATTACTAGCTATTCATAACGGCTCTCACAACTTCTAGTCGCGTTCTTTTTTTGCCACGTATTCAACACATTTGGAGGGATCAGTGGGAAAATACTCTTGACACTTCGTCATTAGACGCTTTAGACCCTGAATATATTTCCGCTGCGTTTCATCGTTCATGACGTGCGCAACATTTTTGGAGAAGATCTTTTCGCGACCGGTACGCGCATGAATACCCACCATGGTGACACCAATGGGCCAGGGCGCATTACCAATCGCCATTTCCAGATACGCATCACTTGCTGTGATATAGTTGCGATTCAGCAGATGCTTGCAAATATCTCGCAGACTGTCTAGAATATCTTCGGGCAGTGCATGATGCTTAAGCTTGCGAAACAATGGCTTGACATACTCCTTGGTCTGTGTGTAGATAACGCGCGCCATCTTAATCTTTGTCGACATCTTCTCCTGCTTTGAGAATGATGCTATCTGATCATTCCACAGTTTCAGCAGAAATGTGAGCAGTGTTATTATGACGTCCATATCGTAATCTTTGTTACCACGTCCCATTTTTTGCGCCATCACCTGTATACTTTCCCATGAAACCGTCTCGTCTAACTCTGCTAATTCGGATTTCTTTTCCTCTTTCGCGGTGGGAGTATTGGCAAACATTTCCTGCAGATAAGCTTGGTCAACCTGTTCCAGAGCCTCCTGGAAATCATTACGGAAACCGCGATTGACTTCTGGTTGTGTAATTTCGCATTGACGCAATCTGTGGAAGGCTTCAGCTTCTGTTTCACCAAATAATTGAATTGGTTCACCGCGTTCCCGCAAACGGCGTATTACTTCTAATCGGGGCAGTACATTTTGGCCATCGCTAACATAGTTATCTGAGAGAAAGTTGAAAAAAGGTTTTATTTCCATTGATAAAACAAATTATTTTTACTCACATCCTGTCAGTGCCTGATCATGCGATTCCTTATTCACGTGGATTTTGTAGCCTACCTTTTCCAAAATTTCCTGTGTATTCTTGGCAATCAACTCGCCTCGCTTGAAGTATTTTTTCTTGTCATCCTGTAAAAGAAGGGAGTTGTTATGGCAGAAAGAAAAAATTGTTTTCTGATCGTTGTTTTGCTTACAACCAGATTCTTGTCCTCCAGCAGTTTTCTTTTTTTAGCTATTTCCGCTTTAATTATATCCATTTTTTATGTGTGTATTAATTATTAAGTATTCTTTGTTATTATAATAGAAAAAAGAAAATAATTAAATTGCTTTTTGACGTTAATTTTTTTGTTGAATTAATAACAACAGGGAAGCTATACAGAAAACAGCTGTTTTCCTTATGAACTAAATAGAGTTTACACGAGTGAACTCTTTATAAAATTTATTCATTGGGCCTTGTACTATGTTCACACACAGGCTGAAAAGCCGCTTTTCAACTGAAAAACCTCTTTTCAGTTGAAAAAAGGTGTTCACACTTGAAAAGCAGCTTTTCATTTGACACACAGTAGTCATATGTTTGTTATTATTGCGTTTTGTTTCATTGTTCTCAGAATATAAGATGTTCCTATTGGCTACAAGTATACACATAAAAAAAAAACAGACAGACGGAATGTCAAATATCAGTGACAACCTGAATTTTAGTAATAGATTTAGACTTTATTTCAAAAAACAGACTTCAAATCAGGGTTGTTTTCTAAAAGAAAAAAGATGCTTTTCCCTTGACAGTTTTTCTATGGCGAAAAACTTAATATCATGTAGCTTTTATGCTGAAAAGCCATTATTGACGGAAAAGCGACTTTTCGGCCTTAGTGAAAACATAGTATTACCTATAGTTCGCTATTTTTGTAGAAAGTGTCGATATTTTCTAAAAAGGCTTAAACTTTAAAATATGTCATACCAATAAAAGAGAAAGTGCCGACACTTGTACTAGTATCATACTTTAATTAAGTATCGGCTTCACCTGGTGCTAACTCTTTTAGTAAAATTTTAATTTTGCGCATGCAACCGAGAAACAACAACAATTAATGCAATTTTGTGCAAAAATTTAATAATATGGAAGATGATAACATAATTCGAGAATGGGATGCAAGTTTAATTGCCAACCGCAAAAATATTGTGGCGGCACTATCCGTGCTACATAACATAGCAAACATGAGTAATTATATTTCTGAGCCAACTGCGGATGTTGACCATTTTTTGCTTCCAGAAAATGAATTCATACTCTCTCACAGCATCACAATGACGTAGTCATTTTAAAATTTCATTCAAAATTTTTTAGTTCACAAAATTAACAACGTTTATATTACGTTCACACCTAAGCCAAATGAGCAATTTTGAATATCTCATTAAAAAGTGTTTTTCACTTATAAATCTCATTTCGTTTGACTGTTGTTTTTATTGTATTTTCATATTTTGTTTTGATAAAATTTTTCGATACACAAATTTTTCTTACATTTTGCTTTGAAAGGTATGTTCACAAAGCAGTTTAATATGCTCAGAGCCGTGTTTAACGTGTAGTTATCTCATTTCCTACTCATTTCGTTTAAATGAGTTGAAATGAGTTGGATATTCAAATTAATATTTGTATTGGAAATGAGCTCATTACGCATCTCATTTGTGTTTTTTGTCCAAAATGAGCAAATTAGCTTAGGTGTGAACGTACTATTAGATTTATTAAAACATAATTTATTTAAAAATTCATTAAAAAACAAAATTAAACTTATGAACTTTTAAAAAAATTAGTATTTATTTATAAAAAAGTCCTTAGGTAAATTAGTATTTCAGACCAATTAATGTTATAAAAAAATATTCTCAAATTAATAAATTGTTTAGAAATGATTCTTGCTTTAATTTTTCTGTTTTTAGTTTCATTTCATACGACTTTTATTTTAATGGCCACTCTTCCATATGTTTGTTCCACTTCAGTTTAAATTTGGAATTTATCCTTGAATATTCGATTATTATTCCTTTCTTCGTCAATTTGTTCAGTTTTTTTTTTAAAGCATTGATTCGTCAAGGTTTTTCTTGGGCAGCTTAGATTGAACATGAGTCTTTGGAACGCTTTGGTTTTCCGTTTCGTATATATTTTTAGTTAATGCAGCTTCAAATAAATCGGTATTAATTAAAGGGTATTCCTTTTCAAGAACCTTGAAAAGTTAAAAAACAAAACTAATTAACTTAACATACGTGCAGACAAACGGATACACCGAAATGAAAATTATACGAACGTTTTGGCTCGAATCAGCATCACAGTGAAATTCTACTGGCATCCACTGGGTCCGTCTCCAAGACTTGAAAATGTATGTTATCTGGCAGTTTCAGTGGTGTGTCACCACCAGTGTCCAATGTCGACTTCTTGTATTTATATACCTCCGTTCTGACCTGTCATTTCATGCGGAGCAACATTTCTCGATTTTTTTGTCATGGAGATCGTATCCAAGGGATGCCATCTTTGAACCAATATCTCGCTACGCATCGTTTTTTTGCTGCAACAGCTTGGAGTCGTTGCTCTTCGATTTTACTACCTTCCTTCATTTCTGCCGCCCAATTTACTGCTCTCGAACGCTTGAATTATTTTATCAATTATTATTACTTATTATTATAAGAACAGATCTTGTTTTTATATTGCTATTTTCTGATAAGATTTTTTGAAATTTCTTTAATTTCTTTTCATTTAATTAAAGAATCAAAGGAAACGCGTCAGTGATTTTCACCAATTTTAATCAGTACTTAAAAAATATTAATTTGAAAACACTTGTATGATCATTGGAATTTTTCAATGATACTATGTAATGGCACAAACGCATCATGAGTACCCTTTTCATGGTTTTTTACACCATGCGTCAAGTGTGGTATGGTCCTTAACGTACACTACGTGAACATACCCACTTGACGTACGGTTGGCACCCCTGAGGTAACGAAGATGGCGGATCAACGTTGGCGAAGCAGCGCAGCGATCGGCCATCGTTCTTTTCCTGTCGAGCCATCAGCGAGGACGGTCGCAAGAGGAAATTAAAAAAAAAAAAAAAAAGCCAAGGAGCAAAAGCTCCAAACAACCAAACGAAACTTAGCATATAAACGAACAACAACAACTACAACACCAACATCTTCATCGTCAGCCACAGCCAACGGAGCCCTAGCGCTACCGCTGTGCGCTGCAACAACAAAAACTACAACACCAGCATCTTCATCATCAGCCACAGCCAACGGAGCCCTAGCGCTACCGCTGTGCGCTGCAACAACAACAATTACAACACCAGCATCTTCATCGTCAGCCACAGCCAACGGAGCCCTAGCGCTACCGCTGTGCGCTGCAACAACAACAATTACAACACCAGCATTTTCATCATCAGCCACAGCCAACGGAGCCCTAGCGCTACCGCTGTGCGCTGCAACAACCACAACTACAACACCAACATCTTCATCGTCAGCCACAGCCAACGGAGCCCTAGCGCTACCGCTGTGCGCTGCAACAACAACAACTACAACACCAGCATATTCATCGTCAGCCACAGCCAACGGAGCCCTAGCGCTACCGCTGTGCGCTGCAACAACCACAACTACAACACCAACATCTTCATCGTCAGCCACAGCCAACGGAGCCCTAGCGCTACCGCTGTGCGCTGCAACAACAACAACTACAACACCAGCATATTCATCGTCAGCCACAGCCAACGGAGCCCTAGCGCTACCGCTGTGCGCTGCAACAACAACAACTACAACACCAGCATATTCATCGTCAGCCACAGCCAACGGAGCCCTAGCGCTACCGCTGTGCGCTGCAACAACAACAACTACAACACCAGCATCTTCATCGTCAGCCACAGCCAACGGAGCCCTAGCGCTACCGCTGTGCGCTGCAACAACCACAACTACAACACCAACATCTTCATCGTCAGCCACAGCCAACGGAGCCCTAGCGCTACCGCTGTGCGCTACAACAACAACACCAGCAGCATCATCTTAGAGACAACCATCACACCCCGGACAGGACCACCCCGACCTGGGAATGAGGTCGCCAGGTTTTTAAACAAAAACAGATATTATTTAAAAATTTTTTTTTATTATTCTATATTTTTCATACTAAAAACAAAAACAGATATTATTTAAAAATTTTTTTATTATTCTATATTTTTCATACTAAAAAAAAAAAAAACAGATATTATTTAAAATTTTTATTATTTTATATTTTTTTCATAATTTAAACAAAAACAGAAATTACTTAAAAATTTTTTTATTATTTTATATTTTTCATAATTTAAACAAAAACAGAAATTATTTAAAATTGTTTATTATTTTATATTTTTTTTAATAATTTAAAATAAGACAAAATTTAAAAATAACTTAAACTTAAACTAAAATTAAAACTATATATTAAAACTAAAACTAAAACTAAAATTAAAACTACAACTTAACCCTAACTAAAACTTAAATTGAAATAAAAATCTACACTAAACTAAAACTAACATTGAAATTAAAAATAATATAAAAACTCAAATAATTTTAATAATGTAAAACAATAAAATCAAGATTTAAAAAACCAATACTAAAAACTGAAAATAAAACTAAAAGAAACTAAAAATAAAATTACAATTTAAACTAAAACTTAAATTGAAATAAAAAGCTACACTAACTAAAAGTAACCTTGCAATTAAAACTTAAAATTACATTAAACTGAAAACTAAAACTTAAATCTACACTTTATAAAATTTAAAACCAAAACTAAAAAAAAATTGAATTTAAACTAAAACTTATATTAAAATACCAATCCAAACTAAATTTAAAATTAAAGTATAACATAAACGTAAATCTAAACAAAACTAAAACTATATAGTAAATTAAACTAAAATTTAAAATGTAAACAAAATTTAAAACTAAAAATTAAAGCTACAATTTAAACTAAGCTAAAACTTTAAATTAAATTGAGCATAACCGTAAATTTACACTTCACAAAATTTAAACTAAATTTACAATTCACAGATACGCTAAAACTTAAAAATACATATATATATATAAAACCAAAACTAAAAACTGGAACTAATACTAAAACTTAGTTAAAACTAAATCTTAAACTTATATTGAAATAAAAATCGTAACTTAATTTAAATTTAAATTTAAATTTAAAAGACTACAAAAACGGAAATTTAAACTTAAACAAAGTTTAAACTAATATTACAATTTAACCTAATACTAAAACTTAAATTAAGAAATTAAACTAACTCACCGAACATTAAATAAAACTAACAAGCAAATATATTTAATATTTATTTAATAATTTAAATATAAATTAAAAAAAAAAAAAAAAAAAAAAAAAAAAAAAAAAATATATTTTTTTTTAACCTAGATCTAGAATTAAACTACCAAAATTAACTTAAACTAAGCAAAAACTTAAACAAGATTTAAGAAAAATAAAATAAAAATATAATTTTATTAAAACTAAAGTAAAATTAAAACTACATATTAAAACTAAAACTTAAAATAAACTAAAACTTAATATTAAATTAAACTAAAACTTACAATAAACTACAACTTACAAATTAAATTAAACTAAAACTTAAAATAAACTAAAACTTAACATTAAATTAAACTAAAACTTAAAATTATAAATAAAACTTTAATTATTTAGTAAGCGATATGAACTAATCTCGGCAATATAGCATTTATTTCCTTTGAGACTCCAAATTTACGCTTAAGTAAGACAATGTAACAACTTTTATATCATATTTTGAAACAAATACCGTTTTGGATATATATTGTAGTTTTTTTCAAAAGTATATTTAAATTTATAATGTGTATTAAATGACCCAGAGAAAAAAAAATATAAAAATGAACTAGTTTTCATTAAATTGGTAAAAGGATGGAAGATTAGTTCTGTATAGGGAGGATCCCAAAATGTTCGCCCCGGATCCTCACGGTGGGTGGGATACGTGGGGCATGGGCCATACCATCCGGTCCATGAGCGTCGCGGTTGGGGTTGAGTGGAGGAGCAGGGCCCCCCTCTCATTCAAAAATTAAAATCCGGTTTTTCTTTTTTTTTATTATTTACAGATACATGAGTTCACAGGTCGAGCTCCCCAAACTTTCATTCCGCACGAGAAATTTTTGTGTGCGGCAAAGGGGTGCTACCGGCCCAGAAACGAACCCCCCCACTTCCCGAACTGGCAGCACAGTGGTACGCAAGCTCGTGCGGGCCCTGGACGGTAGCATCCCACAGGTGCGGTTGTGCGCGTACGCGGGTCGGCCGCCCTGGTTTTTTTTTTGTCTGGCACTGTGACCAGGAGCGCCTCAAAGGGCGCTCTCAAAATTTAAATTATAAAGACCAGGGCGACCGGAAAGAAAAGCAAGCGAGCGCACGCCGAGGCCGAAAAGACCGACCGCCACAAATGGCGCCCAACGTGGGGCCCGAAAATTTTAAAAACAATTTTTCGGGTTCCAAACATTTTTTTTTCTTTTGTTTTTGTTTTGGGATCTCGTCCTCTGAACTCATGGTAGAATATAAAATTTTTTTTCTAGCATGCAGTGTCAGCTTTATCCGTGATGTTTTTTTATATTTTTTTTTAATAACTTTTAGAAACGTATTGGTTGGATTGTCAGGTGAAGGGCGTGCGGCCCTAGCTTGAACCGCGATATAGTGCCTATCTATCTTTTGTTTTTGTATAATAAAGCGACCTGCAGAAGTGGTCAAACAAAAATAACTTTGTTTTTTAGAGTTCATTAAATTTTTTTTTGTTTTTAATTTCTCTTGCGGGTTTGTACTGTGCGCGGCAGTGCATTCGGGCCTACTGGATATTGCGAGACGGTTGCTTCAATGCGCCCCTCGACCGTTCGCTCAGATGCACTCGCTTAGTAAGCAGTATAATCCCATAAGCCCATTTAGACAGTTATAAATAATTAAAAGTTTTTTTTTGGGAGCTATGTTTGGACACTCAATTCCGGCCAACACGCTCTAAATAAGTCGGTTCAGTCTTCCATTCCGAACCCGATAAAATTTAATACACATTTATGAAAGTTGATATTGTTGATATTAAAGAAAACGAAAAATACTTCTACATACATAATGCAGCAATTACGATCTTGCTTTAATTTTATGAGTATTGTAAGAATTCATGATAAAAACAAATTTTAAGTTTTCACATTAAAAAAAAAATACTCACACATTACACTCAAAGATTTACGTACATTCATTTATTGCATTCATCTTGCATAGTATAATAAAACACTCAAACATTTAAATATTTAATTAATTGAAACATAATAATTAAGATTAAAAATAAATTTTAAAATATATTCAATATTTCAAATAAGTATTACAACAACAATAAATGAATTGCAAACTTATCAATTAACAATTAATGCAAAAAAAAAAAAAAAAAAAAAAAAAAAAAAAAATTTAAAACTAAAGCATACAAAACAAAATCATTAGATTTACCTAAAACAAAGCAAAGCGTCCAAACACTTTCGTGCAAAGCTGGCCAATCTGATTGATAAAGCTAAAATGGGGAAAAAGCTGGGATCTGTCTACTACGAACTGACTAATATGGCAGGCAAACGGCTTGGGGTATTTCACGCCAAAGACATCAAAGCGTAGTGCCTTCAGTTCTTGTAAGACGTGGTTGACTGATTACAATAACTGTTTTGTAATGGCACAAACGCATCATGAGTACCCTTTTCATGGTTTTTTACACCATGCGTCAAGTGTGGTATGGTCCTTAACGTACACTACGTGAACATACCCACTTGACGTACGGTTGGCACCCCTGAGGTAACGAAGATGGCGGATCAACGTTGGCGAAGCAGCGCAGCGATCGGCCATCGTTCTTTTCCTGTCGAGCCATCAGCGAGGACGGTCGCAAGAGGAAATTAAAAAAAAAAAAAAAAGCCAAGGAGCAAAAGCTCCAAACAACCAAACGAAACTTAGCATATAAACGAACAACAACAACTACAACACCAACATCTTCATCGTCAGCCACAGCCAACGGAGCCCTAGCGCTACCGCTGTGCGCTGCAACAACAAAAACTACAACACCAGCATCTTCATCATCAGCCACAGCCAACGGAGCCCTAGCGCTACCGCTGTGCGCTGCAACAACAACAATTACAACACCAGCATCTTCATCGTCAGCCACAGCCAACGGAGCCCTAGCGCTACCGCTGTGCGCTGCAACAACAACAATTACAACACCAGCATTTTCATCATCAGCCACAGCCAACGGAGCCCTAGCGCTACCGCTGTGCGCTGCAACAACCACAACTACAACACCAACATCTTCATCGTCAGCCACAGCCAACGGAGCCCTAGCGCTACCGCTGTGCGCTGCAACAACAACAACTACAACACCAGCATATTCATCGTCAGCCACAGCCAACGGAGCCCTAGCGCTACCGCTGTGCGCTGCAACAACCACAACTACAACACCAACATCTTCATCGTCAGCCACAGCCAACGGAGCCCTAGCGCTACCGCTGTGCGCTGCAACAACAACAACTACAACACCAGCATATTCATCGTCAGCCACAGCCAACGGAGCCCTAGCGCTACCGCTGTGCGCTGCAACAACAACAACTACAACACCAGCATATTCATCGTCAGCCACAGCCAACGGAGCCCTAGCGCTACCGCTGTGCGCTGCAACAACAACAACTACAACACCAGCATCTTCATCGTCAGCCACAGCCAACGGAGCCCTAGCGCTACCGCTGTGCGCTGCAACAACCACAACTACAACACCAACATCTTCATCGTCAGCCACAGCCAACGGAGCCCTAGCGCTACCGCTGTGCGCTACAACAACAACACCAGCAGCATCATCTTAGAGACAACCATCACACCCCGGACAGGACCACCCCGACCTGGGAATGAGGTCGCCAGGTTTTTAAACAAAAACAGATATTATTTAAAAATTTTTTTTTATTATTCTATATTTTTCATACTAAAAACAAAAACAGATATTATTTAAAAATTTTTTTATTATTCTATATTTTTCATACTAAAAAAAAAAAAACAGATATTATTTAAAATTTTTATTATTTTATATTTTTTTCATAATTTAAACAAAAACAGAAATTACTTAAAAATTTTTTTATTATTTTATATTTTTCATAATTTAAACAAAAACAGAAATTATTTAAAATTGTTTATTATTTTATATTTTTTTTAATAATTTAAAATAAGACAAAATTTAAAAATAACTTAAACTTAAACTAAAATTAAAACTATATATTAAAACTAAAACTAAAACTAAAATTAAAACTACAACTTAACCCTAACTAAAACTTAAATTGAAATAAAAATCTACACTAAACTAAAACTAACATTGAAATTAAAAATAATATAAAAACTCAAATAATTTTAATAATGTAAAACAATAAAATCAAGATTTAAAAAACCAATACTAAAAACTGAAAATAAAACTAAAAGAAACTAAAAATAAAATTACAATTTAAACTAAAACTTAAATTGAAATAAAAAGCTACACTAACTAAAAGTAACCTTGCAATTAAAACTTAAAATTACATTAAACTGAAAACTAAAACTTAAATCTACACTTTATAAAATTTAAAACCAAAACTAAAAAAAAATTGAATTTAAACTAAAACTTATATTAAAATACCAATCCAAACTAAATTTAAAATTAAAGTATAACATAAACGTAAATCTAAACAAAACTAAAACTATATAGTAAATTAAACTAAAATTTAAAATGTAAACAAAATTTAAAACTAAAAATTAAAGCTACAATTTAAACTAAGCTAAAACTTTAAATTAAATTGAGCATAACCGTAAATTTACACTTCACAAAATTTAAACTAAATTTACAATTCACAGATACGCTAAAACTTAAAAATACATATATATATATAAAACCAAAACTAAAAACTGGAACTAATACTAAAACTTAGTTAAAACTAAATCTTAAACTTATATTGAAATAAAAATCGTAACTTAATTTAAATTTAAATTTAAATTTAAAAGACTACAAAAACGGAAATTTAAACTTAAACAAAGTTTAAACTAATATTACAATTTAACCTAATACTAAAACTTAAATTAAGAAATTAAACTAACTCACCGAACATTAAATAAAACTAACAAGCAAATATATTTAATATTTATTTAATAATTTAAATATAAATTTAAAAAAAAAAAAAAAAAAAAAAAAAAAAAAAAATATATTTTTTTTTAACCTAGATCTAGAATTAAACTACCAAAATTAACTTAAACTAAGCAAAAACTTAAACAAGATTTAAGAAAAATAAAATAAAAATATAATTTTATTAAAACTAAAGTAAAATTAAAACTACATATTAAAACTAAAACTTAAAATAAACTAAAACTTAATATTAAATTAAACTAAAACTTACAATAAACTACAACTTACAAATTAAATTAAACTAAAACTTAAAATAAACTAAAACTTAACATTAAATTAAACTAAAACTTAAAATTATAAATAAAACTTTAATTATTTAGTAAGCGATATGAACTAATCTCGGCAATATAGCATTTATTTCCTTTGAGACTCCAAATTTACGCTTAAGTAAGACAATGTAACAACTTTTATATCATATTTTGAAACAAATACCGTTTTGGATATATATTGTAGTTTTTTTCAAAAGTATATTTAAATTTATAATGTGTATTAAATGACCCAGAGAAAAAAAAAATATAAAAATGAACTAGTTTTCATTAAATTGGTAAAAGGATGGAAGATTAGTTCTGTATAGGGAGGATCCCAAAATGTTCGCCCCGGATCCTCACGGTGGGTGGGATACGTGGGGCATGGGCCATACCATCCGGTCCATGAGCGTCGCGGTTGGGGTTGAGTGGAGGAGCAGGGCCCCCCTCTCATTCAAAAATTAAAATCCGGTTTTTCTTTTTTTTTATTATTTACAGATACATGAGTTCACAGGTCGAGCTCCCCAAACTTTCATTCCGCACGAGAAATTTTTGTGTGCGGCAAAGGGGTGCTACCGGCCCAGAAACGAACCCCCCCACTTCCCGAACTGGCAGCACAGTGGTACGCAAGCTCGTGCGGGCCCTGGACGGTAGCATCCCACAGGTGCGGTTGTGCGCGTACGCGGGTCGGCCGCCCTGGTTTTTTTTTTGTCTGGCACTGTGACCAGGAGCGCCTCAAAGGGCGCTCTCAAAATTTAAATTATAAAGACCAGGGCGACCGGAAAGAAAAGCAAGCGAGCGCACGCCGAGGCCGAAAAGACCGACCGCCACAACTATTTCAATCCTTTGAATTTCCTAAAGTATGGGATAAAGTTTTTCAGTTAAATTTGCATTGAAACGATCACATTTTACCCTTTTAATGGGAATGTACTATTCCCAGAAATACTCTTCTGTATAAGAAATATGGATATTTTCGTATAGGAAAAAAAATGTTAAAATTTGCACAATTTATTATATATAACTTTTATTGCCCAATGCGCTTAGAAAATCCACATTTCAAAAAATAGAAAAAATATTTAGGTGTGGGCCCTAAAGAAAAAGCATTCCGAATAGATCAGCGATTATTTTTTGTCTTGCTATTTTTGTTCCTATATTAAATGAATTCAACAAGAAATATGTATTGAGCAACCCTGTGGACTAAACAAGAACTCACCACTGGACTCAATTATATTTGTTTAACTCACCACTAAAGTCATTAGAATTGTCAAAACATTCTACCATTTCTCGAATTGTAAAAGTGCAGCGAAAAATTGCAAAATTCACAGTACAAAGTATTAACAAGTTTGAAATAAAATTTTACTTTGCCAATTTACTGAAAACCAAAAACAATCATGCCAAAGAAGATCGGAACCAATTCAAAGGCTGTTGAGGCGCGTGAACGGAAGCAGGCCACAAAAATGGCCACCCAAGATCGTGCAGCTAAGGAAGCTGAGGACCAGCTTTGGAAAGACGATGACAAGTCTTTAGCCAAGAAACAACAACGTAAAGAGGAGGAAGAACGCAAACGTAATGAAGCGGCGCGACGAAAAGCAGAAGCGAAGGCGTTGCTCGATGAAGAAATGTCCAGTATTCGGACTCAAGGCAAGCAGCCACTGGCTAAGATTAATAGGCAACAAGTAATTGAGGAGATGGAGAAGAAACAACGTGCCATGGACGCTATAAATGCAGCGACAAAACAGCCGGCTGCAAGAATTATTGTGCCAGAGCCGGTGCTGGAAGAGAATCTCAATCGTGCGCTAGCCGATACCATGGTAGCCACTAATGTAGATCAAGCACTGGCGGTGCTTAGGTAAGTGTTTTGATGATGCAAGCTATCATGCAAAACTTATTTAATTTAATTGATTTCGCTTTGTTTTTAAAGTGTCAAGGATGATGATGAAGACAAGCATCCGGAGAAACGTATGCGTGCTGCCTATAAGACTTTCGAAGCTAACAACCTACCACGCATCAAAGCGGAGAATCCATCGATGCGTTTATCGCAATGGAAACAGCTTCTTATGAAAGAATGGAATAAATCGCCTGATAATCCATTTAATCAAGCGCGTTAAAGACTCGACAAACAAGACTCGACTTAGTTTGTCTGTTTGAATTTAATATAATCTCCTGTTAAAAATTTGTATTAAAGCAAGAAAATACACGTTCCTTTAACATCTGGCAATTTAAAATTCAACGCTAAATACTTTGTTCTGATAATCTTTTCGCAGTTTAACATTTTACTGTTTTTTTTGTGTTTTTAATTTTAATTTGTTAATTCTTATAATTTAGTAAATAGCTTGTTTTTGTTCAGCCTCAATAAATGTTAAATATTTTTAATTTTTCTTCTTTAAAATTAACCTTACTAAAATATCAATATTTATTTAAAACTATGAATATTTACAAACTAGCTTGGTTTCCAAAATAAAGCTCATTTGAAATATTAATACAACAAAATAAAATTTGATATAATTTGTACAATATTATTAATTTTACTACTCATTTTTTGTATAACATTTTATCAAGAGGGTTGGTATCTATGAAATCATTTCAGCCCTCGCCTTGTAGGGAATGCCTAAAAGTTAATTTCTACAAATACATATATACACCAGCAGTAAAAGCATGCAAACTATTAAAGATTTTGTTGCAACATATACTTAACTCGTAAGAGATATAAATAAATATATGCTTACCAACTTAGCCTTCCATATTTAGACTCTGCAGCTAATTCTTTATCACTTTGCAACAAAATGCAAATATTTTGGAAGCACGCATTTTGAATTCAAAATTTTAGGTTGTTTTCTTAAATCACATTAAATGCAATAAGTGAAAGCGAAAATCATTTGTAATGATGAATAAAGCGGGCGAAGTTAATGAGTAAAATAAAAGCAAATATTCCAATTGTATAATTGTTGTTAACAACTCGACTGTGGGTTTCTTTTTCTGCTCCATTAGGCGTATTTGAGTTGGCGAGCTGCAAAATTGCAAAATTTTAAGCGGAATTAAAGTGCTATAAGTTGATCTTTTTTGAATACTTGAATGATGACAATATAAAAAACATTTGTAAAACTAAGTGCTTTTTTATAATTATGCAATATGGCTCCAATGCATGTTAGTGGTAAATTATCATAAGATTATTATGATATAATTTTGTACATTAACTACTGAGTTTATTTATTATGATTCCAAGTAAATTCTAAATAACATTATCCAAGGAAATTTTCTCAAACTTTAGAATTTTTCATGTTAATGATAATGGGGTAATACTTAATTATTTTTCAATGTCCATATGAAAAACTTTTGGCGTATCATAGGTTTTTACCAAGGGAAATTTTGATTTATATTTACAGTCCCTTACAAAAGTATTCGGAAATGTTTTATTTTAAGCCATGTCAATATGTATCTTACCATTTATAAATTTTTTTAAATAAAAATCAATAAAACCTCGTATGTGATGTATTAACATTTGTTTAGCACAAAAAATAAATGTGTTTCTAAATGCATTTTTAAAATATTCACATAAAACACAATATTAAAAAACGAAATTCAACTTTTAATAATAGTAAAATAATGAAAATGACCTTTATGCTATTTGGCATGGACAGAGCCAGAGTTTTCGAAATGTATGCATTGGTGTGTACTTATATGAAAATGTAACATATACACATAGGGAATAAAAATATATAATATTTTCTCAGTCCAGGGGGACGCCCTTGAACACACGCATAGAAACTATGTCATTCTGAAACTAAGTGGAATTTATCACGGTTAATTTTAAAAAATTACACTACTGAGCATTTCCAAATACTTTTGTGAGTAAGATTTAGTTCAATTTTCGATTTTTGTTGGTTTCTGTGGGTAAAAAGCACTGAAGTGATTTATTATTGACATAATTTGTTTATATTAAAATAATTGTGGCTCATTTCAAAAGATTATCAATTTAGAATACTTTTGTGAGGTAATGCACATTTGTTTTTTCTTTTTTTTTTTCAAAAATTGTTTACGAAGTAGAGCACTAAACATTTAAAGGATTATCCTAAGGACTGTAGACAAGGCGTCGGAATAACGCGTGGAAGTTTTATGGGTTTTTCGGAATTACTTTGAAAAAATATAATTGATTTCTGTAGAAGAAGTCTGAAAAACCAAAAATAGTAAAAAACCACCTAGGACCATATACATATATGCATACATATACATATGTATTAAGGCGCCTCACAAAAAAAAGTTGTCCGGGTCCCCCTCCCCTTAAAATAAACTTTGTTCTATGTTATGATGATCACCCAAATATTTTGGCTCTAATGGTAGCCGTCAGCTAGCTAGAATAGTTCGAAAAAACCTCTAAAAATCGCGTTTTTCTTGGATAACTTTTTTGCCATGATATTTTTAGTACATGGCGTTCGTGGCGTAGTTGGTTAAAGTGCGTGGCCGCTATGTCAACGAACCTTGGAGACCCAGGTTCGAACCCCAGCATCGACAGAAAAATATTTGAATTAAAATAATTTTTCTGTACGGCCGCCACCTCTCTGCAGACAATGGCAAACCTCAGAGAGTAATCAAAATGCCATGTAAAGCATCTTGAGAATAAGAACATTCCGTTCATCGCCGTTCGGAGTCGGCGTTAAGCCTGTAGGTCCATTTCTCGGTCAATTGTGTACAAACTTAATAACACGTACAACACAATTGATCATAAGAAGCTAGGTCAAAGTCCTTTCAAGGGCTGAAATGGCCAGTTATTTATTTTTTTTTTATTTTATTTTTAGTACAAAAAATTGTCACAAATAGTGTAAATCAAAGATTTATAGAGTTCTGCATCAAAAATTTTGGCCTAACACAAAAGATATGTACTTTTATGCAGTGTTTTTTATACGTTTTTTTTTTTTGCAATTCTTATAAAAATATGTATAACTCCTTCATCTTTTGCCTGATTTTCAATTCCAAGGTATCATTGGAAAGGTCCTGACTGCTGCTCTTCATTCTTGTCACTTATTTATTTTTATATTATATTCCACCTTATTCTGTCGGTGCGATCTCCATCTAAACGATTTCAATACGTTTACTCTTAAATGTGAACAAATTCAGTCAATCTGGCTAATATTCGACAGCATAAAAAAGGCCCATAAGCGTAAATTATTGACAAGAATGAAAAGCAGCAGTTAGCACCTTTCCAATGATACCTTGGAATTGCAAATCCGTCAAAAGATGGAGGAGTTATACATATTTTAATGAAAATTGCAAATAAAAAAACATAAAAAACTACTGCAAAAAAGTAAAAATCTTCTGTGTTAAGGAAAATTTCCCAAACATTTTTGATGCAGCGAACTTTCATGGAGATCTTACAAACAACGAGTCCATGTATTTATAGATACTTTACGGAACAAATTTTAGTTCATACACGAAAGGTAGGCTATAGTTAGCATTGGGTGGATTAATATTTTTTTTTAACATACTAAAACAAGGCTCAAAACTTTTTGTTAAAAGTTCAAATTGCTATTTTAAAATTTCCAATCTTGCACCATAGAGGAACTAATAATAAAAACTAGTATCGCCTGTGGCCGGAATTCGGCCATCTGTTTGTGTGAGGAACGAAACTCAAGTTGTTTTTCACATAATGAATTGTTATTAATTTGCATGGAAATTATTAATGCTAACCTTGACGCTATGATGGTAAAGGACAAAAAAGGAAGCATATATGCGTCAATAACAAAAATTTATTCAACATTTAATATTCATTTAAAGTAAATAAATAAATTAAAAGTAAAGTAAATAAGTAAGTAAAAGTAAATTAACGGTAGAAAAGTATAACAAATAAATCAAGATAAATGATAATTCCATATTAAATAAATAAATTAATGACTTAAAATTTCAGTATAAACTATATTTTTTGTAAACACCCTTTCATCGTTACCCAAATGTTCTTGTCCATCAATTACTATGCTTCCATGGCGAGTTAACTCGGTGTTTATTCGGGGTTAACTCGCCCATGATACAATAAGAAGGTAGGGTAAGGAGCTTTGACAAGACCTACTGCTAATGTCAAAACCATAAAATACTGTGCTACCATATCTTAAGAAAAAATCCTATGACAAATCCATGTTTCATGGTTTCCGTAGGTAAGCGTTTTATATAAAATGTATTGCTGAAAATATTGATAAACGAGGAACTTTTAAAAAGAAGTTGATTTATCTTCAACAGTTCCACTGTCTTAAGAAGACTTAAAAAATTTTTTATAAGATACCGTAAGCACATTAGAATAAATTTTTTTAAAAAAAGAAATAAAGAAAACAAAAATAAACAAAAAAAAAAAAAATATGGGCAATATTAAATTAGTGAAAATACAGCTATAAAATAACTAAAAAATTCGTTGTTTCAATTATAGACACATTGATTCAAATTTTTCTTTTTTACCCTATATAAAATTCCTTTTCTATGTGTTTATCCCACATTTATGAAATATACAGAAAAGTGGTATCGCTAAAATGCTTTTTGACATAAGCAGTAGGTCTTGTCAGAGCTCCTTACCCTACCTTCTTATTGTATCATGAACTCGCCAAGGAAACGCGAGTTGAGTTGAGTTTCGTTAAATCCACGAAACTCCACGGAACTTGTAAGATTTAATGTACTGAACACATTGACGACGACAGCGACGACAAGCTGTCAAATTAGGAATAGTTCTAAATCGACGACACGACATTGCGACATTAGACCAAATTCTCTCCATAAGAACTACATGTAAAAAAATTTGACAGATGTGGTAATGTCGTTGCCGTCGTCAATGTGTTCAGTGCATAACTGGGTTCTATCTGTCAAAGTGAATGCTGCCTCCATTTCGCTAGTAAAACAATAGGGGGTTTCAGACAATACTACATGTCCGATGGACATTGCATGTCCGATGACATGTACGATGTGTGAAAGCTAAAACTACATGTCCATCGGACATGTAGTACGAAAATCAAATGATTTTGATTTTTCTGCCGGTCCATCCGACATGTACTATTGTTTGAACGCACGTTCATCGGACTCGTTGCATTTTTCATTCTGCAAAAATCGTCGAGGAGTGAACAGCTACGCAAAGCAAACAAAAAAAAAATGTATTTGAATAAATTAGCTTTTCTTTTCTCCACTCCTTAACCCAAATCCTCTTTTTTTTCCTTTTTTTAGTTTGTTCATCTCCTCATTTTCCTTCAATACTTCATCAATAATTAGAGCAGCAAGCAATTGTTGTGCCATTATAATGATGTGTTCGCTTTGAGCGCTGCAAAATTATGATGTCTATCCAACATGTAGTATGTCTGAACGCTCGTCAAGAAAATGCCGTTATTTTGCAGAACTACATGTCCGATAGACATGTAGTATTGTCTGAAACCCACTAATAACAAAAATGTCAAATGAAATCGACAAGTTGAACTCAACTCGATGCTGTGCATGGAAACCATGGTATAATAATACAAGGTAGCATTGACAACTGTTTTTTTTCTCTTCTACAAGAAAACATCTCCTGTCAAAAACAGCTTTTTGTGTAAATCAATCTGCAGCTGCTGTGGTTGTTGTTTTTTTTACTTCAACGTTTTCAACATTGTTTGTGTTTCCAATGGCGGATTGTGAGCGCTCTTTTTTTGAGTATATTTTTTGACAGGAGATGTTTTCCCAAGCAACTGTGAATGCTACCTTGTATTATTATACCATGCATGGAAACACTATCGAGTTAGCAACGCCATTTTCTTAACTCGACGAACACCCTAACCCCGAGTTAACTCGCCACGGAAACATAGTAAATAACAGAAACACAAACGATCTAACTCGACTCGCGGCAACATACAGTTGACCGTGCGAAAAAACAGGTCGTCGTAACAAAATTTTGGCGTTCCAGATAAATCTGTGCGTGCTGAACGCACCAAACCATAGCCTGAACACATGGTATAATAATACAAGATAGCATTGACATTTGCTTGGGAAAACATCTCCTGTCAAAAAATATACTCAAAAAGAGAGCGCTCACAATCCGCCATTGAAAACACAAGCAATGTTGAAAACGTTGAATTGAAAAAAAAACAACAACCACAGCAACTGCTGATGTATTTGCACAAAAAACTGTTTTTGACAGGAGATGTTTTCTTGCAGAAGAGAAAATAAGCAGTTGTCAATGCTACTTTGTATTATTATACCATGGCCTGAACAGAATGAACGGCATCAGCGGCGCTCTCTATCGCAGCGTCATCTCGAAATAAACCATCAAGTATTGAACAAAACCATGGCATAATAATACAACGTAGGATTGACAGTTGCTTGGGAAGCCATCTCCTGTCAAAAAATTTACTCAAGAAAAGAGCGCTTACAATCCGCCATTGCAAACACAAACAATGTCGAAAACGATGAAGCATGGTATAATACATGGTATAATAATACAAGGTAGCATTGACAGTTACTAGGGAAAACATCTCCTGTCAAAAAATATAGGAGATATTTTTCAGTGAGCGCTCAAAAAGTGAGCGCTCACAATCCGCCATTGAAAACACAAACAATGCTGAAAACGTTGAAGTGAAAAAAACAACAACCTCAGCAGCTGCAGATGTATTTTCGCAAACACCAGGTTTTGACAGGAGATGTTTTCTTGCAGAAGAGAAAATAAGGAGTTGTCAATGCTACCTTGTATTATTATACCATGGGTTGTCAATGCTACCATGTATTATTATACCATGGTTAAGACTTTAGCGTAGTTGGTTAAAGTGCGTGGCCGCTATGTCAAAGAACCTTGGAGACTCAGGTTCGAACCCCAGCAGCGACAGAAAATTATTTGAATTAAAATAATTTTTCTGTACGGCCGCCACCTCTCTGCAGACAATGGCAAACCTCAGAGAGTAATCAAAATGCCATGTAAAGCTTCTTGAGAACGAGAACATTCCGTTCATCGCCGTTCGGAGTCGGCGTTAAGCATGTAGGTCCGGTTCTCGGTCAATTGTGTACAAACTTAATAACACGCACAACACAATTGATCATAAGAAGCTAGGTCAAAGTCCTTTCAAGGGCTGAAATGGCCAGTTATTTATATTATTATACCATTGTGGCGTCCGTGGCGTAGTTTTTTTTTTTTTTTTAAGACTTTAGCAATTATAGTTAAAAGATTCAGTATCTAACTATGTATTTTGAAGAAGAGAATGTTGAGAACAAATGTTGAATGAAGTGAAGAGATTCTTATAAAAAGCGATTTGCGATGTTTTTTGTTACAATTTGAACCACCAAAATACATGGAACATACCTATGTCCCAAGATATTTTTTTCATAATTTTGAGAAAAATAATTCTCGATAAAGTAGTTTGTTCAATTTCGGAATTCAGATTTTCCAGAATAGAAAATATTTATTTCGACACCGTTTTGTAAACGAGCGCAGGTTCAATAATACGGGTGAATATTATTATTTATTATAGAATTTACTCTTTCAACTATTTCACGAAATACTCGAAGTGGCTTCACGATGCACCAATGTTCCTCGGAGCAAGGTGATTATAAATATTTTATGACTTATTTTACTATTCTTCAGCACAGTCCATATAATATATCAACTGAACATGGCATTTTTATGGGCTTTTTTCTGATCAATACGAAATTTTTTTTTTTAATTTCTTTTAAAATAAACTTTAGTGTACCTGCACCTTTACAGGCAGCAAATAATACCCGCCTGAAACTAATTTTAATTTATTTTCTTATCACTTAAATACATATCTAAAGGTTTGTTATTTACTACAAATAGCAACAACAAAAAAACAGCCTTAACTTTACAGAAAACCCCGCAAAATTTATATTTAAGCTTAACTGAAATGGTTTCGTTGTTTTGTTGAGCTCTCTAGAGTTGGTGCTGATGTTTGGTTTTTTTTTTAATGGAAAACAAGCCGCCAAGTTATGCTGTGAATTCGGTAACTAATTGTCACTTCTATTGTAGGCAATGTAGGCAATGTAGGCGGTTTATATGCATTGTAAGCATTTGAAAGTCCTTGAGCCTTATTTGGTGTAATTGGATAATTGCTTGCATTTGTCATCGATTTGCCTGTAGATATTATGCAAAATGCTTGAATTTAACTAGGTCAAAATTCGACCCAAGTTTGTATCTTAAGTCTTTTGTTATGATCACAATGTTATTTCTTTAATATTGATTTTAAATTGCACAATCTTGTAATAGTAATCTCTTCAAACAGTGCATATAATTTAAAGAGAAAATTTATAAGCTCTCATTTATTTACATACATCATGAAAAAGATAAGATAATTAAATAATTTTTAAAAACTACTGAAAGCACTTTCCACAACTGTATAACTTTAGTTATTTGATATCTGTTATTTTAACAGAGTTCTGTTAACCCACAAAAGGGGTTGATTTAACACTTTTTCTTCTACCTCTTTTTCTATATTTTAGCTCTTCTCTTTGGTCTGGTTTTTACCATAAACGCTGTTACCTTGGCCAACGCTCACAGCTGACAAGCTAAGCGTACAATAGTTGTGCACACAACAACAGCATTTTGTGTTACTTTTGCTGATATTGGTGCACAGACTGAAAACACAGCAAGATCAAAGCGTGGTAAAGTAAAAATTGTGCTTTCTTTTTAATAAAAATTTCTTTTACCACTTTTCAAGTTTCATTCATTGAGTTACCTTTCGGCGAAGCGGTCGATACGCGTTGCAGTCAAAAGAAGAAATATCGAGATTTTCTTTTATATGTAAAGTCAATATACAAAAGCAACAACAATTGCAAATTGAATTTGCATTTTGTTGGTTGGTAACTTAAGCAAACGGTTGTTAAGACGGTAGTTTGAATATCTGCAACGGTGCGGTTGTTTGTATTGTTTTTTTATTTATATTTTTTTTTTGTCGTATCGTTCATAGCAGACTGACACAGCGAGTGTTGCAGCAAGAAAAAGTGTTTGCTTAAGGCAGCAAAAAAAAAAAACAAAAAAAAAAAAATACAAACAAAAATTACAAAAAAAGTGAAGCAGATTCCAACGAAAAATTGAAATAAAAAAATTTTCAATTTGGTTATGCTTTAGAAAATAAATTCGAGAAAGTTTTTGAAGCTTATCCAAAGTATTGCTACTTTGCTGCAGCAACTACAAATTATTCAGATATCACAAAAAGGATTTCAGGATTTTGGCTGGACAATATTTAAGGATAATCTCTTTAACAGACATTTTTATAAATAGCAAACCGTTAAAACTTAGCAAAAGGTAAGTGGGCGTTATTATGTTTTAACTACAATCAGTCATTAGGGTCAGTTCCATGCAACAATGTAAGGCTGTGCTGCTACTTTTGCTGTATGCATGCAACATATGTAATTACCTCATTATTGTTGTTGGTTTTTTTATCGCCATTTACACATCAACATTTAAAGCATTAAAGCATTTGTAACAATGACCAAGTTTCGTTCTTAAGTCTTTTGTTTTATTTTTCTTTAAGCATTAACAGCTGAAGCTATAGAGCAATAAAACTGAAACGTTTTAATTACTTTTCCCATTTGTTAACATACAAAAACTTGTCTTAGGTAAAAGAATACTTTTACCCATTTGTGCCCACTCCCGAACACTTATAGCTCCTTCTCTTTGCTATACCTATTTAACTCTTTTTAGTCTACATTTGCAAGCTAGTTGACCTAAAAATGTGTAGAATTTTTAGTCCACATTTTTTACTTCCTATTTTTATTTATTTTTTTTTTCTTTTATTTCAAAAGAGTTTTTTGTTGTTTTAACTGCTTTTGTAGCATGTGATAATTGGCTCAGACATGTTAATATTCTGCACTAATTTGTGCTACACTCTTGCTAAGAACTTACTGTTAGCTAGTAAGTGGAGCAGTAGCCGCAGCAGTGAGGAAGATAGAATGTTTTTTTTTCTCTGGCCGGTCTATTTCTATTCAACTTTTATTTGCATTCATTGCGTGCAGCAAAATAATCAATGATGCCTTGAGGCTACTCTGTCAATACATGTATATGTGCAAAAACTGCGGTGTTGGCGAAGATTGGGTGGGAAGCGGATAGTGACGTCGATTGGTGGTCATTAAAGCATACCGCCAGAGATATCTGCAATCTACACGAAAGATCTCGTAAGCGTGATATTTAACGCAAATATTATAATTTTTGTTGCATGTAAGTATGTAATATTTTCAATTATTGCATAAATGCTGTTAGGTTTTGATTGAGGCAATTTTCAATAATATGAACAATGAAAAGTTCAAAGAAAATATTGCTTCACGACTTTATATTTGTTATAATTTTCTGTTTTAATCAGGATAACAGTGTAAGAATATGTGGGGAAAACATTTTTCTTAATATTCGATTTACAATTAGCCTCAACTTACATAGAATATGAAAGAAAATTGAAAAGGCCATTTAATTTACAATTTTTTGAAATACGAACAAATTGAAACTAGTTTTTTGAGGTAAAATTTTAAGATCTTACAAAAAAGTTATGAAATAGGTAGAAATAGTGCCAATAGGTACCTCGGTAGTGCAAGTTAAATAATGCTAAGGGTGTGACATCTGAAATCCTTTAAGAAAATTTGAAAAATAATACAATTAAAGTAATCTACTTGCATCTCAAGTCAAAACAATTAAATTTCTAGCGTAACATTCTAAGGTTTTAATTGATAAAATGCGTTTCAAAGTCATGCGACTTTTACCATTTTTAATGATTTTTCAAATTGAGGAATACCTTCGAAATTATTTACTAATGACCAGATTTTAAATTGCATAAGATTCTGTTGGTGAAAAAAAAAGGGTTTTTCTTAATATTGATAAACGCCAGGGGTGTCTTAACACAAAACAAAAGGAAACAATCCAAAGCATATAAATTATTTAGAGTTTTTTTAGAGATTTTATAACAACCACAGGGCGCAAAACCACGAAAAGGGACGAAAATTGTTTGTTTTTTTAAAACTTAAAGTGCTTTTAGGAAGGAGCATTGAATTCAAATTCATGTTTATTGTGAAATTTTATGATGCTTAACACATTAACTGCCATGAGACACATACGCTGTGCCTCAATAAAATGTCTAAACTCTACATTCTAGCAGTAAAGTAGCAGTTAAAGTTTTAAATACCAGGGACCATACCGGTTGCAGTTTTAAGTACAAAAAACCATACAAGAATGAAAGTTTACTTGATTTCTTTAATTTATGAAATGCAAATATAAAAAAATCGCGTAACGGTGCTATACCAACACTGAAAAGATCATGTTTAAGGTGCCATAAAACTAAATACTAAGATTTGAGAGAGAACTTCTATGAGACGTTTAAGCTTTTGAAAGAGCGTAGGCCAAGGAAGAGACTTGTAATTTTGTATTGTCGATTTGTTTTATGTCCTTAGTTAAAATTTATCACGACGTACAATGTGATATTCTTTTTTTTTGCATTTTAATTCTCCATTAGATGTTTAATTTAATATAGACTTAAATATATATATATTTAAAATTTCAATTTTTTCTTAGTTAACTGATATAATATAACTGATATTTTGGCATATATTTTATCTGTGCATGATCAATATTGCAGGGACAATAGAATCTTTGCTACAGAAATTTTTTTTTTCAAAGAACCAATATTGTCAATTCAAGCCTCAACAACGCGATTAGGTACTGAACGAAGCCCAGTTGAACCTGTCTGCCACAAGGACTACATTTATGTTTCCTATGTTAACCTATATAAGTAGAATTCATAAATGGTGTACAAACTTTTAAATAGTTTGTATATTTAAAAGTAAAAAAAAAAATGAGTATAACGATATTATAAGTAATTATACAAAGAGTAATTGTAACAGCTTTACCACAATTTAACCCTTCTCCGAACGGTATTAATAAAATATTTGCTTGCAAGTAACAAAGATAAAATATACAACTAATTATATTCGCATATGAATTTCCAATACTTGTTCAGCAGCGATATCAATACCTTTGATAATAAAATATGTGGAAAAAAATAGACCCCCTTCTAGACAATTTTTATTGATTCATCATACACACAATTCAACAAATCATTCACACGATTCAATGATTTGAATGAATAAATGAAATCACGTGAATGCAGTCAATAATTTTCAATCAAAGATTTGTAAAAATGATTGCAATAATTTTTTCAAATCATTGATTGTAATTTGAAATTTGTAGTCCCAATCAATGATTTGAAAACATGATTGAATTCATTTTTTTCAAATCATTGATTAGGACTAGAAATTTAAAATCACAATCAATGATTTGAAAGAATGATTACATTCATGGAGTCCCAATCAATGATTTGAAAAAATGATTGTAGTACTTTTATTCAAATCATTGATTGGGACTTGAAATTTCAAATCACATTCAGCGATTTGATAAAACGAATGCATTAATTTTTAATATACATGAATGCATGATTTAAAATCACAAATTATTGCATTATTTTACAGCTCTGATTGAAACTGATTGTTGAGCTTCAGAGCTCAAAATCAATGATTTTTCTTGAAGAGCCTGGCCATTAAATAAAGGAAAATTTTATTAGTTGTATGTTTAGCACAAACAAAAACAAAATTATCAAAAAACAAATATATTCAAACCGCTTAGGTGTACAATGTGATTCATTAGTTAACAACAATTAATCAGGTGATGATTTTTGTAGTCCTTCATCTTAATGATAGTCTGTTGATTCAACTTAATGGGTTATGAGGCTTAACTGGTAGTAACTTGCTGGGTAGTTAACGGCCCCTGAGAGAGCATCGTGGTGGTTGAAGCTTACTACTCATATTGCAAGCAAAGCTATCCACCTCGATGTTGAGTCACATTTTTTAACTGGTTGCCGTTTGCCAAAGTACAGATGATATGTTAAATAGGTCTTCACCCTTACCAAGAGTTGCTACATGTCATCACAACATAAAGCTCATTTGATACCTTTGAATAATCAAAAGGGTTCAGGCCGAAAAAAAAATTAGGTGTGTAAATGAATTTGGTTTAAGTTTATACTTGCCATGCTCGGTATTCAAGTGAAAATATAAAATTTTTTACAGGAAAACGTTAAGATATAATGGAAATTCTTTTCTGGAGTGAATAAATACACTAAAAATTACACTCAGTTACAAAGTGACACTTTATAAAAGGTGCAGAGTTCTCGATAGTTAATCCCGAATGCATTTTGGCTGCTGATTTCAAATATGGACTCCGTTTTTCTCCATTAGCTTTTGAGTTATAGGCAAAAATATGAAAATTAGTTCTTTTTCTGATAATTTTGCTATATCATCTATTACATTGATCTACCAATTTCTATAACGATGACGAATTTTAATGAAGAAATATTACACCTTTCAATTTTTGCACATAAAATTACAATATCTTTGACGGTTTTGAAGATATCGACGTTCAAAGTGGAAAAAATGTCACAATTTTACATTTTTTTGAAACCCTGTATCTTTAATATTTTTCAACGGATTTGCAAAAACTTTTTTTTACTTGATAGAAAATCTTTCAAATTTTAATAAACATCTTTGTTTTCTTTTATTATCTTACATTTTTTCAAAGAAATTAAGAAAAAGAAAAATTTTTTAAAATTAAGTTTATTAAAATTCAAATACAGTTGATAAGGTTTTTTGATAAGCAATTGATAAAGAAGAACCATGTTTTGCTTACATAAGTAGAAAAATGCCGGGAATAAGTTTAGAAAAGCTTAAAGCTGGTGTAATGGATGGTCCGCAGATAAGGCAGCTAATGAAAGACCCTAATTTTAAAACCTCAATGACTAACCTTGAGCATCATTTACGACTTGAAAAACTTCTCTTCAGTGACTTTCTGGAATGAAAGGCATCAGGACCATCTCGCTTAAGACTACAACAATAGTCTGCCATCATATTTTTGTCCCATCTTCCTTGGAAGCGGTCTTCCATTATTTTCATGTCCTGATGGAAACGCTCACCTTGTTCATCACTAGTGTTTCCTAAACTCTCAGGGAAGTGGGATAAATGGTTGTGTAGATAGTGAATCTTGATGCTCATATTACATCCAAGATCCCTAAAACTGTCTAGCATGTTGGTCACTAGTTGCTCAAAATTGCTTGCTTTGCAATTGCCTAAAATTTTTTTGACAATTTATTCAAATGGCACCCATGTCTTTCGCTCAAGGTTAGTCATCGAGGTTTTAAAATTAGGGTCTTTCAGTAGCTGCCTTATCTGCGGACCATCCATTACACCAGCTTTAAGCTTTTCTAAACTTACTCCCGGCATTTTTCTACTTATGTAAGCAAAACATGGTCCTTCTTTATCAATTGCTTATCAAAAAACCTTATCAACTGTATTTGAATTTTAATAAACTTAATTTTAAAAAATTTTTCTTTTTCTTAATTTCTTTGAAAAAATGTATGATAATAAAAGAAAACAAAGATGTTTATTAAAATTTGAAAGATTTTCTATCAAGTAAAAAAAAGTAAATAAAATTAACAATTTAAATAATTGTGACATTTTTTTCACTTTGAACGTCGATATCTTCTAAACCGTCAAAGATTGTAATTTTATTTTGAAAGATTGTAATTTTATGTGCAAAAATTTAAAAGTCTAATATTTCTTCATTGAAATTCGTCATCGTAATACAAATCGGTATATCAATGTAATAGATATAGCAAAATTATCAGGAAAAGAACTGATTTTCATGTTTTTGCCTATAACTCAAAAACTTGAGCTGATGGAGAAAAACGGAGTCCATATTTGAAATCAAGAAACCAAACTAGTCAATAATCAGCTGAAAAATCTCCGGCACCAAAATGTCTGTCGGGCTGTGTTATTTATAAAAAATTTTTTTTTATTATTTTTTTACATTTTTTGTGTATGAAACTTTAATTTGAAGCTGACGTGTCGATATCGGAGAGATCTGATGGTTACCATAATACCTCAAGTTTGGCAGCACCTAGAAAAAAAGAAACAAAAAAATTCATAAATAAATAACAAAAAATCTCAAGTTTTTCTGGATTCTGTGCAAAAAAAATATAAACTTGTAAGAAATGATCTTCGACTGGGCCGAAGTTAAAATACCCCTACGTCCGAATTGAAATATATTCAAAGTCTTAAGCAGTCAAAAACATTTTTGTTTGTAAAAACATTTTCGTCATAGTTTTAACAGAAAATATTCTCTTTTGTTTTTTGATAAAGTCACTTTATATGGGAGGTGGGTGTAGTTTTCACTCGATTTGATTGAATTTCGTACACAGTGTACATGTTACATATCAAAGCTCATATCCAAAATTTCAAGTCCATACATTAATTTTTGTGGAATTTAAAGAGATTTTACATTTTTGATAAAGTCACTTTGCATGGGAGGTAGGCGCGGTTTTCATCTGATTTGGTTGAATTTGATATTCAGTATGTATATTAAATAGCAAAGCTCATGTGCAAAATTTCAAGTCCAAATATACCTTTTTGTGGAATTCTAAGAGATTTTACCGTTTTGATAAAGTCACTTTGTATGGGAGGTAGGCGTGGTTTTCATCCGATTTGGCTCATTTTCGAACTTGACCTTTATTTTTTAGATACAAGCTTAAATATCGAATTTCGTGATGATAGTTTGAACATTACGGCTGTAATCGTGATCACAGACAGACAGACGGACAGACGAACAGACGGAATTGGCTAAATCGACTCGGGTGGTGATGCTGATCAAGAATATATACACTTTCCAATACCTACCACGCCTCCTTATGAGCGTTACAAACGGAGTGACAAAATTAATATACCCCTTTTACGTTTTTTAAACGTAGGGGTATAAAAATAATAAAAATTTTTGCAATATTTTAGTTCAAACGGAAACTACACGTGTGGAAAGTATGCGGTCAAAATTTGGTGAAAATTCGGTCAAGACAATTTTGAGTAACGATAGTAACCAGTTATAAAAATGCGAATATACATACATATCGCTCGTTTTCTTCAATAACGTTACAACTCAAAAAACTAAATTTTTCAGGAGAAGCATTTTAAGTTTTGAACAGACAAAGGAAATTAAATCACCATTTTCAATATATACAAGTACTTGTTATGTACTTGGCTTAATCCATACAAAGTGACAAAAAAACTGGATATTATAGATATATAATACGATATAATCGGAAACATATTGAGGTGAATGAATCACAAATTCTACTCTCCTGCAAAAATTAAAGAAGATATCGTTACCAAAATTGTACACAGCATAGGTCATAGTAACACGAATGTTGCTGTGTAATTAACTCAATTTTTATGTTTTTTGGATTGTAACGTTATTGAAGAAAACGAGCGATATGTATATCGTACATAAAAAAAATTTAAAAATTAACAAAAACAATTTTTTGTAAATAATTTTTTAGTGTATTTATTCAGCACAAAAAAACTTCCATTATCTCTTGCCGTTGTCCTGTAAAAAATTTTTAAATTTTCACTCGAGAACCAAGTGCTCTAAGTAGGAACATGCCTTAAGAAATACACTTAAGCATTTTTATAAGTATATAAGCATTTATATAATTAAGATTTCTTGGATATACCGCGGATAGAAGCTAGATTGAAGTTTATTTAAGGTATCAGTTAATATACGTGTAGCAACCAAAAACAGGATCTGTTTTCAAAAAATTTTTTTAGATATAAGAAGTTATTATTTTTTTAAAACTTATACAGTACATAAAAAATACTTTATAAAAATATTGTTTTTTTTTAAAAAAATACAGTTCTGGCTTTTATATAGAGGGCGCTGAAAATGGCATTGAAAAAAAGACATCCGAAACGGTTCGATGGATATGGCCTTTCTCATGTATCGGAAACAAAAAAATTAAATAAAATTTTAAACCATATACCATATATTAAGCATCCCCCTTACGCAAGACCCCGCGGTTTTTTTTTAATTATGGTGGAAGTTGAAGTAAAAAGTTAAAAAAATAGATACATTTTCGCGCGCTTTTTTGTTTATAAAAAGAAACTTAGATAGGTACTTGAATTTAGGGGGATGCTTAAAGGACAAAATAACGAACAAAATGCAAAAAAAAATTATTGAAATTGAATCAATAGATTTCGAGTTATCTATCGAACCGTTTTAAAAAAAATAGTTTCGAGGAAATCGCGTTTAAAGTTTTTTATTTACGTTGTATGGAGCTTAGACATAGGTTAACGAAAACCGTTATAACTTCTGTTTTTTTTTTTAAATATCGATTTAAAAATGTGTATGTATATTCCTAAAACTATAAAGAACACAAAAAACAAAATGAGTTTTTCTTTCCAAAAATGTACACCTTAACTTTAAATCTTATAAATGAAAAACTGGCCTGAATTTATGGCTAAGAGGACTTAACCTGTAAAAAATGGATAATTTTCTAAATTATTTTTTGTGTTTTACCTTTTATCTTATAGTATAGTACAAGGCCGTCCACAGGGGGCTGCAGGGGGGATTTCCCCCCCGCTGGACTGGAAAAATTTTATGTATTTTTTTATTTTCTATGTTACATTTTCATAACAACATTTTCATATACGTGCACACCAATGCATACCTTTGCCAATTCCCCCCCGCCCTTTAAAAATTCCACTTATGATAAAGTATTTGTATCTTTCGATTCCAATATAATAGCCAAAGTGAAAAATGTGTGTCGTTCTGCATATTTCATTCACCATTTTCATGGTGTAACAAACTGACTATGTTTAAATTTTTCAAAAGTCTATTTTTGGCTACTAAGTGTAACTTCCTATTCATTTGTTTACTGTTTTGGAACTGTTTGGAACAACTTGTTCCCTGACCATATAAAAATTGCACGCTTGTCTAGCAAAATGCAATGACAGCAATTTTCGTTGCACCTTTTTTTTTAAACAGCCATTTAAAGTAAAGTGCAAAATTTGATTTTTTTTATTTCTAAAATTTTCTTTTATTTTTTGAATGAATGAATAAAGGAATTAAAGATTTAAAGCACGTCTGCATGAGCTACCATAAGCAGTCGAAATGGATTTAAGTTAGAATGGATGAATTTCTTTATGGTCGCTTGACTTTTGAGAACAAGCTGCTGATTGCTTTGAGGTTGAATTTCGAGTATGGCTTGGCTTGGTTTTGTTAGACTAAGTTTGGATTTGGGTTTGGTTTCGGTATGTTAGCCCGTTTGATTTTGATGAGTTTGTTTAACAGTTATAATTGAAAGCTTGTTTGTGTGCATGAGATGTGCAACAATGTGGGTATCTACTCGTATTAAGTACGAGTACTTACATATATGCGCCAATGTTAATAGCTACGCATAAATTATCTTTGGTGTTGTGGGTTATGCTGCGCTGATTCGGTGCTGAAATTGACCCATATTCAGCAAGTGAAAATCGACAGCATTGTTTTTAATTAAAAAGTTTGGAGAGATGATTTCATTATAAGATATATACTATTAAATATGAATTGCACTGTATGGCTTCGAATAATTTTTTTTAATGGGATCATTTAAGAATTGCTACAAGACTCTTTCGTGAAAATGTCATTTAATTGTTATTGTTAAAATTTTTCTAATATCTATATATATTGAAAAAATTTTGAGATATGATAAATTTAAATCTTTTCAGTTGTCAAAAAAAAAGCGATGATAAAATTGAATCAGATTAAAAAATTTCGAAATACACTTATCAACCGTTTTACACGGTACTCGTTTAGCACGTTTTCGATCTTACACGGTTTTTAGTTTGTGATGAAAGTGACTTTTTACCATTCAGACGTCACGAAAAAAAAGACTGATGGTTATAAGCGACAGTGACAGCAATGAAACAATCTGAATATTTTATTCTTACTGATAATCATTTCTCTAATTGTTTTTTGTTGGTACTTTGTACATTTTTAATTTTTATGCAATACATAGACCTTTTTAAGTTACAGATACAGTGTTGGACAAAACATATTGAACTAAAAAAAATATTTGGTTTTTTCGCAAATATTGATTTATTTTATCTATATAGACTATGGTAGTATATGATCGATAAATTAATATGAAACGTTAAGGGCAAAGCAAACAAAAAAAATTTCACTTGGCGTTTTGTTGGTGTTTTATCTTCCCATGTGATGCTCAGAGAAATCATGCTATCAGAAATGCATGCGACAAAACATATTGGACTGCTAACAATGTTCTCAAAATTGAACTGTAAATGTTCCGTTAGAATTCTGAAATGAGAGTATTGTAAGAAGTGAATAACAACAATTTTTTTTTTTATTATTCTCCTTTTGTCAGTGGTCCAGTAACATTGATAAGAAGAAGTTAGGCGATTACGAAGTTAATATTGAATAATTACTAGCATAGCTTTTATTTTAAGAATTGAGAATTTAAGATGGCTCGGTCAAAATACAACGCAGAATTCAAAAATTTAATTATAAGAGAGTTTCTTAATGGTTTACCTCAAAAAGATATTTGCAAAAAGTTTTCAGTACTGAAACAAACCGTAAGTTTTATTATAAAAACTTTTAAAATCTCAGTGAGAGTTGCAACCATTCACTGTGGAGGCCGACCAAGGTGTACAAATTTGAGGGATGACACGAGAATTGTCAGAGAACTTAAAAAAGATCCGGAAAAATCAGCTGTTGATATTGTGAATGCACTTAAGCTCACAATAAGTAGCAGGACAGTTCAGAGAAGGGCCTGTTGTGATGCTGGACTGAAAAGTTACCGTGCTGCAAAAAAGCCCTTTATTTCTCGTAAAAATCGACTGGCTCGCTTAAAATTTACCAGGGAGCACATCAATTGGTCCGAAAACAAGTGGAAAACAGTCTTATTTTCAGACGAATCCAAGTTTAACTTGAAGCATTCGGATGGAAATACTCGAATTCGTAGACCGCCTAACAAAAGACTAGATCCCTTGTACTGTAAAGGGACTGTGAAGCATGGAGGCAGCAATGTAATGGTCTGGGGATCTTTTTCTGGGTATGGTGTCGGGCCCCTCCATAGAATAAATGGTATCATGGACAGGTTTATGTACCAAAACATTTTGAAAATGTAATGTTCCCCAACGCTGAATGGAATATGCCCCTGTCATGGCAATTCCAACATGAATATGACCCAAAACACACAGCGAGGTGTGTCAAAAATTGGATTAAAACTGAGCAGATCAACGTTATGGAGTGGCCAGCACAATCTCCAGACCTTAATCCGATCGAAAACCTCTGGGAAAATGTTAACAGAAGGATAAATCGCGAAGGAGTGGGTGGATATAAAAATAAGCTTTTCAAGGCCATAGAAGATACTTGAAAGTCAATAGACATGAAAACAATAGATAACCTGATTGCTTCCATGACAAAAAGATGCAAGGACGTGCTTGAAAATAAAGGATTTTCGACCAAATATCAATATCATTGTTTAGTCCAATATGTTTTGTAGTGTGAATTTTTGACATTTTTGTTTTCGTTGAATAAATTTTTAATTTCAATTGATTTTAATCACCTAAATTGCTGATTTTTTATCAAACACACAAACATTCTTGTACTTTTAATACAATTGGTGGTGCACTTCACTAATAGAGTCATGGATTTTGTTGATTTATCAAATGTACTAATATTGTCCAATATGTTTTGTCCAACACTGTACATACCTTTGTAGTACATATACGTTTATTATTTACGTATTACGTGTATACAATGTTTTACAGGAGTTGATGTTTTATATATCTTGTAATTAAACTGTTATGTTTATGATTTGTTTAATATTTTGCTCTATGTTTACGTTAAATAAATCATAAAATAAATAAGCTCATAAGCACTGTTATGACTTTTTCTGTTTTACGCGATGTTTCATACAAAAATTTCATTTTCGCTTTGCACGGATTTCTCAGGAACCTATCTACCGTGTAAAACGGGTGATAGGTGTATAAAAATTTCATCTTTTTAGTTTTGAAAAAAATTCAAATATGGAAAACAAGCAACTTTAATTTTTAATATAAACAGTTCAACTCAAATGCAAGCCTTGTGCAGCACGTTCGTTTCTTAAGTCTTTTGTTTGACATAGCTTTGCATATGAATGCAGGTTGTTGCAGATAAAAGTCGCATAGCACGTGCTTGCCTTTCTTGATTTCAACTCAATGAAGCTCGACTTATTTATTCATTCGTCCACAAACTTTGTTTTTATCTTTTTAGTTTACATTTGTATTATAACGCAACATACATGAATTTTAGTAGAAAACAAATACAACCCAAATGTAGCAATGCAGCATTTTGTTGTCATTTGATGATGTGTGCGCGTCTGTAGTAGTTTTGTGCTCAACTCTAGCTTGTTGTACAAAGCGAATTGCTCGTCTTTTCTAAGCGAAATTTTCAAATCTAAAAAAAAAAAAAAAAAAAAAAACTGTTGGCTCTGCTGCTTATGACCGTTCTGCTAAAACGGCCTTTCAGCACTTTCCTTTTTTGATGTTAACGTTGTAATTGTTGTTATTGTTTAAGTGGCTCTTATTTGCTTCCATTCCTACTGTCAGTCAGTCAGTCAGTGCTGCGTATTTTCATAATTTAATGCATTTGTTTTTTCATTTGTATTTTTATTGATGCGAGTTAGCTGCTTATGGCCAATACAAAATGTAATGTTATTTAAAATGTTCACTTTAATTTGATTTAAAATTTTTTTAAATTTCTCCAAGTTGAACTTTTTTTTTCAACATTTCTAAATAGCAAAGACAAAGACAAAGAATTAAGCAAAGACATACTGGATAGATGATGGACGGCATTTGGTCGGTATTTAGAAATTTAAATTCTTAGCAATTTCGTGCTTAAAATGAGTTATGAATTTAAAAATTAACTTTTCATTCTACGTCACTCACTCACCCACTTACTCACACATCGAACACACTCACAGCGTAACTTTCATTGTGTGCCGAACGACTGCTTTTTATTATAATAAAAAAAAGAAATTCTAAGAATGCCAGTTATCGCAGTTACTTATTAAATTTGGTAGATAATATTTGAGGTTATGGGTCCACGTTCTTTTAATTTCATATTTTGTGCATATTATTTTCTGTGATATGCGAACGGAAATATTTATGCCACTTCATTTGTTATAGGTAATTTATGCAGCAGTTAATTTAGTAAATAAACTGTTATTAATTTTTTACTTTTTATTTAGTTTTTGGGACTTCGGCACTCGTTCTAACCATTCAGTTTTTTCAGTTTGATTTATTTTATGCAGATGTGTTTTTTCTAATTTTGGTCTTAATTTATGCACAATGTTTGTAAGATAAATCTTTGAACATTTATTCAGTATTAATGTTCAAATATTAATATTATATATATGAATAATTAAGTTATTTAACAATTTAAAATGGATATTTTGCTTTGATAGTGAGATAGTTATGCATTTAAATGCCCATTAAGTTGAGCAGGAAATTGGAAGAGTTATTTGAATCTTGCTAATAAAATAGCCTTTTTTGGATATATGTATGAGTTTCAAGTTTTGTAGGCACTGGACGTTTAGTTTGAATATTTTGTTGATACACCTTCTTGGATTTTAGGTGACGATATACAACAAAAACGACATTTTTTTAACTTACTAAATGATGAATTACTTGAATGAGTTATTTCAAAATTTTAATAATTATTGTAAATAGTTATATTACACAAAATAAATTCATTTCACAAATATTTATTAACGAAAACACCACAAATTTCAAATGCTTGATAGCTTGTTGGCCCAATTGCTGTTCATTATTGAGAAACTTTTGTAATCAAAAACAGCTGATTGGTTACGACACCAAAATAAACATAGCTTTCAGGGATGTAATGCTTTAGTATGTTTTTTGTATGGAAGGCAGCAAGATTTTTAACTAGTGTTAAAAATTAGGACATTGTGACAAGATAACAAGATAGTACATGTGAAACTCCTTAATTAAGAAACTTTTTAATTATAAATCAATAGACCGTTTCGCGACGTAATTCTGCGTTCAACGTTACGATTCATCGAAGCTGTCTTTTTTTAAAAAAAAAATTTGCCAAACATTTTTTTAAAATTTGCAGCAAACTATTTTCTATTTGCAGTGTCATCGAAAGGGCCCTATCACCCAAGGGCCTTGGTGCTCTGCAGCGTCTTCCACCTATGGAGTTACGCCACTGGCCATTGCATTAATTTGTATTTCTTTAGGAAAAAATAAAACATAAAAAAATCTGCAAATTTTCATCATGAGTGTGATACATAAGAAAAAACTTTTTTTTTTTTTCAATTCCAATCCCAACAATTCTTTTTTCCATTCCAATCCAAACCTGCACTTTGTGTAGGTAAATCTGGTTGTTCCACATCACTGAGGTGTGCCTGCAATAATTTGTACTTTATATTAAAATTAATTTTCTTGTACTCTTTATTGTTTTCTCAATACTATTTAATTATAATTTAAAATGAAAAACTGTTTTTTTTTTCAAGAAAAAAAAAAACGAAAATTTGTTTTGACAAATACTGATAAATGACAATTGGTCTGTTCGCGTACTTCTTCAGTGAAAAATATCCAGCAGCAACTTGCAAGAGAGTAACGCACAACTCTTTCTCAAATAGAAAAATATTCAAAAAGTATGCGAACGCAAAATTAGTAAAATCTTGCAAGCCTCGATAACGTCTTGCTTACATTTCAAGTGGAATGGAAAACAAAAGGAAACTGGACGTGAAGTGTTCAGTTTTTAAATTTTTTTGAAGAAGATTTTCAACACAAAGAAATAAGAGAAGTTATAAATACCAACTGGCAACGTTTTCTACAAAAATTTAAGATACCTTCAATATTTTGACGACTGCAGCAGCCAATCCTCCGGTTTGTGAACATTGATTTTTCTAAATTTGTTTGATTGTTCAAATTGCAACTGTCATCAGCTGATTTTTAGCTTGCAAATTCTCAACTGTAAACATTTTTCAGCAGGAATTTACAACTTCTCCTCCAAGTCAACTCTTACTTTGCGCTCTCAATTTCTCTTATTTTGTAAGTTTTTTGCGTATGCGAACAGACCAAATATGATATTAGTACCTATCACTGATCATGAATTCATTATCGAAGTCTTATAGCAACAATTACGAAAAAATTAAAAAAAAAAAATATAAATACAAACAAATCATAAAAATACAAGTAAATTTTGTTATTCTGACACTAGAATTATGTCACCTTTCCCTTCACCTTTCTCGAATACCCATGGAAGTGGTGTTTGTTGCGCATTGAAAATGGGAGCGATTATTTACAGTTGCAGTCAAAATAATAGCAGCGCACCCTACCTTCAATGTTCGTTGCTTGTATTTTCTAACGCGGACTTATTTTTACTTCAACTACTCTATTAACCGTTATGGTATGTGAGTAGAAAACAAAATAAGTAATAATTTTGGTAGAGTTTTTGCGCGTGATCAAGTTTTAATGCATATTTTGAAACAGTCAACACACTGACACAGTCAAAATAATATTAGTAACTAATAAAAATTTGGAAAAATCGTCTAAATCTCGAAATTTTCTGACTTATAGGGCATTAAAAAGTAAGAGAATATTTAATGCATGGTGTTTTTTTTTAAATATTATTGTTATTCTTTTTCTTTTAAATGGGCCGAGGAAAGCATTTTTGTGAAGCAACCCGGCGTCAGATAAAAAATTTAATATCTGAAGGAAAAACTTACAAAAACGTACAAATTTGTTGAGTTGTTTTGCAAAAATCATCAGAAACTCTTTAATATACGAAACTAAAATAGAAACAAGAGGTCGAAAGTCTGTAGTGTCACAAAAAATCAACTGGATGATAAAAAATGTTAGCTCCAGAAATACTTTAGTACCAGCCACAGAAATAAGAAACAGTATTTGGCTATTCCTTGTTAGTGTGGAAACTGTTCGCAGAGTATTACGCGAAAACAACCTATATGGCCGAAGTCTAGGAAAGGTACCACTATTAAAAAAATACATGTCACAAAGAGATAACGGTTTGCAAAAACACACATTGAATGGCCAGTCGAAAAATGGAGAAACAAACAGTCATGAACATATGGTCGGATGAGACAAAATTGTATTATATGGTGGTACTGAATCCCGACAGTATGTAAGATGTCCACAGAATAAAGAATATGATCCCCGAAACACAACTAAAACGATCAAACATGGCGGCTCAAATGAAATGGTTTGGTCATGTTTCTCGTACTACGGAGTTGGATCAATATATTGGATCCGAAATTTAATGGGTGCCACCTAATACGTTGAAATACTCCAAAATATTATGCTTTTATGAAATGCCTCTAAAATGGACATTTCAACAGGACAATGATCCGAAGCATACCAGTCGATTAGCAAAAATGTGGATGCAGGACAACTATATCGATCTTATTGAATGGCCTGCGCAGTCGCCGGATCTGAACACAATAGAAAATTTGTGGTGCGATATAAAAAAGGAGGTGGTCATAGCAATATCCAAGAATATAATGATCTATGGAGTTTAATACAATAGGCCTGGCTAAAAATTCCATGCGAAAGGTGCAAAAAATTAGTATACATAGATTCAATGAAACGTCATTGTGTAACGCAACAAATGTAGTGCAACAAAGTATTAAATTCTTAGGAATAATGTACTTTATTTGATTGTTAAAACCAAAGTTTCATAAAATGAAATGAAATGAATTTATGTTTAGTTCTCGTTACAACTGCTATTTTTTTGACCGATCTCCTTTTGGAAATAAACGTTTTTCAAAACAATATCTTAAAAATACAAAACTTTTTGGTTTTATTGGAGTTGAATAATAAAGGGTAATGAAAACATTACGAGATTAATAAAAAAAACTTGTTTTTCCTCAGTCGAAATACTTCATATTATAGGGCTGCTATTTTTTTTTTTTGAATAAAATTTCGGGCTGTACTTTAACCCGAAATAGTCGCCATATTGGACTCGGCATTTTTATTATCGAAATTTTGATGTCAACATTGTTATTGTGAAGAAAACTGAAATAAAAAAAGCCGAAAACTATGAGATTGACCACTTTTTCAATCATTTGTGGCCGTATCTCGCAAATGTTTCGCACAATATTGTCTTCCAAGGCGTTCATTGTTGCTGATTGTTTGCATAAACCGATGAGTTAAATCCCATGATCTTGGTGACCAATTGACTGGTTCATTTCGAAAAATAACGCGTTTGTGAAAAGTTTCCTTCAGTAAGTTAATTGTTTGACGCGCTGTATGGCATGTGACGTCGTGCTGTTAAAAAACATGTATTTAATAAACTGGCCATTCAACTGGGCTATGAAATAATTTGCAGACATGGCTCTTTAGTACTCGCCGTTAACGAAAATGCTCCTGTCAGCCTCATTTTTAAAGAAGTAACGACCAATGACTCCACGGGCCTATAAAACACCTGTAAACGCACGGGCCTTTAAAAAAAAGATAAGGCTTTAGATTAGATTAGATTTATTAAGGAATTAAATTAAATTTTTTTTTTTTGAGTAGATCGTTTCTACGATTAATTGTTTTTCTATAATTATTATGAGTAATTATATCCTTTTATATCTCATAAGTTCATGTTTATGCATAAACTATACGTGAATTATATCTTTTTGGTGGCATTCAATGCTAAGCAATTTCTCTTTATTTACGTTTATTTGTTTTTTGTGTTAGCTTAGTGTCTGTTATTCGATCACTGCTATCAAGCAGCAATGACACGTTGAGAGCAAAGATGGTGGACTCCATAAGTCGCCGCCTGTTAGTTATGCTTATTCTTATAGTTTTTTGTTGATTTTGTTTTTATATATTTTTACTACACATCTTTTAGTTAGCGATATCAGCTTACTCTGATCCATAAGACTGTAGTGATTGGCACATGTCCTTTAGCCCACTGATGGTACATGGCCAGGAAACAAATATCATCTTATCGACAGAAAATCATTCATCAGCAATATAGAGAGAATTAATCACAGAATATCCCCTACAATCGATTTATGGCGACGCACCATCGAACGCTAAGAAAACCAGCTTAATACGCAATCAGTTCTAATGAAGGGACCCCGCCCGGTTCTAGAGTTTATCCATTCGACAATGATAGTTGTAATTATTTCAGTAAGTCGATGATGTTAACTTTGCAGAGCTCTTTTTTATCATCTTTTCACCTGACATGAAGTGTTAATTTATAGCCGTTCGAAGCGAAGAATAAGCAGTGTTTATATGCGAAGATATGACCAATATCTGACTTTTTCACTTTTGGTTTCATTTGTGTGGGTGGGATTTTATTTCTGACTCAAATTCCGTTGTTTTTTATTTAAGCTTGATAAGCAAAAAATCAAACCTACATGAATTTGAATTCTGGTTAAGCACCATTTTTTTTTCTCTGGAATCTTTTGCTAAGTGGTGTAAGGTTGAAGTAAAATTTTTATACAGCGATAAATAATTCTTTTATGACCAGCCACAACAACATCAATAACAACACGAAGTGGCGAAATATGTGACCGGTAAAAGTGAAAGCAGCTACATACATACTATTTTCAACCATTACAAATGCACTCACATCAACACCGCAATCAACACAATCAATGTTGCCGCCGCAGTGAATTAGAAGCTTAGCCAGGCAACCTAAGAACCAGCAAGTGAACACTTCTTTTTTTGCGTGTGCGTGTGTGTGTGTGTGTGGCTCTGTGCTGCCCACTTTTTTAGCTCTTGTGATAAAGTAAGCGATCTTATTACTTAATTTGAAGCTTCAACTTTAGACCATTTTTTTTAAATTCTTACACGTTTTTAAGAGCTTATCACACGTTTATAACTGTTTTTTTTTTCGGTTAATGGATTTATTAAATTATTTCCCAAACTTATAACATTATTAACTGGAACTGTTTCAAGCTTCTTATTAATGTTTTAAATAAGCTCAACTAATTGCTGTTTAGATTTTATGCCAAAGAGATAAACAAAAATAATTTGTCATTTTTATGCTTTTCAGTTTTTTTTATATGAAGCATAATTTCGACACTTTGTTTTTTGCTTTGTAAATAAAATAAGCTAAAAAACTAGTTTTTTTTTGCATTTTTGTTTTTTTTTATACAAAGAAGACAGTTGTCTTTTTATTATGAATTATTTCTACATTGGCCTGAGCTTTAGTGTTGGTATTTGAGAGGTTATATATTGTTATTGTAAAATATTTCACCTGTGAATTTCAATTTTTTTAATGTTTTTTTAAGTACGTTCAAGTATGTTTTGGTAGTTTGAATTTTTTGTTTTTTTTTTGTGACTTATAATAAAAGTAAAAGTTTGCAATTTTATAATTTCTCTATTTATTTAGTTTTGTATATTTTTTCTGAATTATAATTAAAGTAATGCCTGTGAATGTTATTGTACAACAACAAAATTCGACAGTTTAGTTTTGGAAAACAAAAGACTTAAGTGAGCAACTTGCTGACTTAAATTACCAGCGATTATAAGTACTTTTGCGAGTGCTTCAAAGTTCATTGTACAGGGGCTGTAATATAATTATGATAGCCAAAATAACGTGAAAAGTGACTGCAGTTTTTTTTTTTTTGTTTTTTGCTTAAATATTCAGGAAGAGTTTTATGGCACGGTGCAGCAAAGTTCTAATGTTTTTCTTTGTATTTAGAATTTAAAACGATTTGAGGATTATTAAGGAATGCTGATTATGAGCTTGATATCTTTTTCCTCATCACATCTAGTTCTCCTAAAATCTGGGCTCGATGTCGAAAAAATTCTTCAAAAACTGAACTAAACTAAAGTAAAATTTCATTGAAACAGATACAAATTATACCTACACTTCAAGCGAAAGCGTTAAGTGTTATTTGATTAACAATTTTTATCTAAAAAAAATGTTCATTAATTTAAGAACTCTGCCCTTAAAAATGCCAATCTATGTGCCCATTTTTAAAAAATCGAAAAAACGATCATACTTTTGTGGAAGAAAATGAGTCCTGGTACGTTCGTTATCTATTCCGCAACAAAATTTTATCACTTAAAATTACAAAACTAACAATTGTTTCGAAACCGGTAATGTTGGTTCGTTTGTAATTGTGTATGTAAATTAATTAAATTATTTTCTTCATGGTGTTATAATTAGAATTATATTTTTTCATCATCTAATAAGGACTTGAAAGGACTTTGACCTAGCTTTTTATGATCAATCAAGTGTGTTGCGTGTTATTAAGTTTGTACACAACTGACCGAGAACCGGACCTACAGGTTTAACGCCGACTCCGAATGGCAATGAACGGAATGTTCTTGTTCTCAAGAAGCTTTACATGGCATTTTGATTACTCTCTGAGGTTTGCCATTGTCTGCAGCAGAGATCTGCAATTAGTACTAATGAAATTATTATACTTAAGTCATGAGCCATGAGTATTGGTGCAAGTATGTACTTATACCAACTCAACAAAATACTTTGACTCATTCTCGACAAAACCCAAAAATACTCATAGTACTTCTACACACATGTGTGTCCAGTGTTGCCGATTAGGGGAATTCCCCCTAGATTTAGGGGTTTTTTTAACTGGTTTGAGGAATTTTAGGGGTAATAAATCTTTAGGGGTTTTTTAGGGTGACTTCAAATTTTCTAGGGGTTTTTTAGGGGTATTTGGAAAGTTTACCTTTGGAAATAAAGATTTATTACTTTTCCTTAAAACTATGCAAAAAATTTAGGAAAAATACTTTTTCCTCCATATTGTGTAATCATTTCCCACTTCACTTCAAATTCACTTCGCGCTTAACTTGCAACTCTGGGTAAATATTAAAAACAAAGCAAGTATGGGGAAAACTGACGAAAAGAAAAGGTATGCTCAAAAATATACAAAAAAATGGCAGACGGAGCCTGCTTTCAAAGGTAAAACTAAATTTTAAGGCCAATTTCAGCTTGGACAATTGAAAGCTACAAAGCAACTTCCTGAGCTTGTTGAAGACGTCAAACAGCTCAGCCCTTCAAAAACATAGGAACACATTAGCAATTTGCATTGCAGTTGCTCTACTCTTCAGCTGCCCCTATGAAATTGGAATAGATATGCGATAAGGTATTTAATTTGTTTATTGATATTTTTAACCCAATAAATTTTAAGTATTACAACTGTATTTTTGTATGTTTTTCGAAGAAAAAAATTTTGGGGGATTTGAAATCCAATCTAGGGGTAAATGGTGAGAGGCATCTGGCAACACTGCGTGTGTCGACAAATTATTACTCTATTGGTTCTGGGTTAATAATCTTATGTGACTCACTTGTTCATGTGAGAGGAAAATAAATATGTTTGAGTTGAGTATTATTTTGTGTTTCGCCTTTGCTGATTTGTTAACTTTTTCGTGTGAGAAAATGAATGAGTTGAGTATTATTTTGTATTGTGCCTTATGCTTTTTGCAAAACAATTATAGTTTGTTTCAAAAAAAATTCAAATAACAAGAAAGCTGAACTAAAAATGATTCTAAGTACTTAAGTCATTGCACTGAACTTATGGTGTTTATTGTTGTTGTGAGTCATTACGGTATGCAAAATAAATACATTGAGTCAATGAGAGCGTTGAGCACTTCACCAGTTCATATCAGCAGATAACTTATTCTTTGTTGCTTTGTGAGCGAACGAGTATGAGTGGATATGAGTGCAAAATCTTCTTTGACTTAAATCCACTCACACTAATTCTTGTGTTAGTCAACCAATGATTCAAAAACAAGAATAATTGCAGGTCTCTGGTCTGCAGAGAGGTGGCGGCCGTACAGAAAATTATTTTAATTCAAATAATTTTCTGTCGCTGCTGGGGGTCGAACCCGGGTCTCCAGGTTCGTTGACATAGAGGCAAAGGGAAAAACCAACGAAGTTTTCAGTTGGGAAAAATAAATTTTTCAATTGCTACAATTTAAAAATCACTGGCGCTTATGACAAACGAAATTAATTTTCTGCAACTAAATTACGCGTTTCTTGCCACTGACTTTTATTATGACAACTTTTGAAACTTTTACAAATAACGATTTCAAGCACGACAAACGAAGTTCGTTTGCGGCAAACTGGCGATAAACGTTGTTTTTCTTTGCGTGTGGGCAAATTGAGCTTAAATTTTGACAGTCAATTTGTTTCGTTGCCAACCTTCTTTACCGCCCACAAGTCAATATAAAGGCTGAGTTTCAGAAGAAGAATTTCTTATTATTCAGTTCAATATATCATTAGATTTAACTTTTCGAGGTTATTTGTTCGAATTTATAAGAAGAAATTTTTTTGTTGAAATTAAAGTTATTTTTAACTCCGAAACGAAATAAATATTTTTCGTTTTTTGAGACAATAGTATATTCACATTGAGCTTAAATTAAGTAATTTTAAGCTTTTGTGTAATTTCGTCTGAAATGATATAATTTAAATGGTACATTCCCATACAACTGGTTAATTTCGAAATTACCTCAAAGAAGCTTATTTCGTTCAAATTACTCACGACTCACGGCCAATTTTTACTTGCAGCCCTGAAATCTGAAAATTGTGTGCATTGAACACAACCTTTTTTGACACAATAAGAATCTTGTTATCAAAAAGATTGTTGTTTTTAAATTGAATAAATTTTCAATATTAAATCTTGGCTTTTTTTTTCATGTGTTTTATGTCATTTATTACAGGATCTACCTATTTTTCTGTATCTTCAAGCTGATTAAAATAAAATAGGACAACTCTTGAAATTTCCTCTGGATTCATGCTGCTGTATTGTGTTCAAAAATTATACATGATAATAATTAATTGACAAAAAACAAAATTAAATGTCAAAATAAATTATCAAAACCCAGTGTGAACACTTTTCCACAATTTCGAAATTATCTCACGAAATTATTTAATTGTAGCTCAATGTGAACATGCTATAACGTTATTTTTTGAATTTTTTGATTTTGCTTCAACGAAACAAAATAAAAAATTTAGCTATCGTTAAAATTAATGTTAATGCGCATATCTGATTTATATAAATATTTTGCTGATTCAAAACCTATGCAAAGCATATTTTTTTAAATTTTTGTTTAATTTTTTTTTTTTAAATTATTATTGATAAAATTAAAGAGCATTTGCTTTCAAATAAGTATAATTGTTATTTTAAGTGTTCTTTTCAAATAGGTTATATTTAAGAAATGAGAACTTCAAATATCTTTTTTTAAGAAAAAGTTCAAGGATAGGGAAAAAGAAAGTGGTCATACAAAAATTGTTGATTTGAAAAAGCTTACAGAATTTTATTGAGGAGCCTTATTAGTAACGCTTCAAATAAATACTATTTTAGTCCGTTGTCGAAGACCTAATTTTTTCATATTTGTGCACAAATTGTAAGATAAATATATGTGATGGAGAGAAATAGACTTTAGATTCATGATTAACCTTCTTGAATTATCCATAAGGCGTTGGAAAATAAGGGCAACCAAAAAAAATTTTGGTTACGATAATGGTTATGGGCAACCAAAAAAAAGCTCAAGCCTGCGTTAGATAACACGGGCGCATAGGTCAGACGTAGAATACGTTAGTCATTAACAGCCTTATTCAATAGATTTCCTTAAACAACCTTTAAACGCTTGTTTAGTTACGCACTGTTTAAGGCTTTACGCAGCTTCTATGCAACCTTGCTAACATTGTTATTCATAAACATTTTTTCATTTTCTGCTTATGATTGCAAGGTTTGTGTCTGAACTATAGAAAATCTCTACAAAAATTAAGAATTCCTATGGATTTACAATGGCCGCTGCATAAAAAAATGCTGCAAAGGGCGCATATGAAGCATGTCTTTGATATTAAAAGAAAAGACAAACAAAAATCATGGTTGTATTTACGTAACCTTTAAACGCCAATTTCGGCGTTTAAGTTACGCAGCTCTTAAACAACTACGAAAAATGTTTATGAATAACGTTTTCTTGTTTAAAGCCCGTTTAAAGTTACGCTGCCTCTAAAATGTGTTTATGAATAAAGCTGTAAGACATTGAGGATGTCTTAAAGACGTGGCCAACTGGGTAAGCACAATTTTGTTTCTCTGCTTCGCTTATCAATGTTGTGTATGTACACATCGTTCGCTACTTGGTCATTATACTTCTTCTCTTTCTCACACTAGTTCTGTGATGAACACACAGATAATCGTACTGCTCTTACACATGATGTTATAATACATAAAATACAAAGCATATGAAAATTAATACAAAATTTGAAGGAGTTAAATTTTGATTTACTTATAGAATCAAAAAAAAAAATATATGTAGCAATATGATTATTTAAATACAAATCAAAAGAAGACATATTAAATATGTTACGACCATACTTGAATTTTCTTCAATGCATGCATAAAGTATTAAAAACTTATAATGAAAGTGACAAACATTTTCTCAAAATTATGTGCTCCAGATCAACACCCCCTTATAACGTATTCTACGTTAAAACATTTATGTTGCGATAATGGTTATGGGCAACCAACAAAAATATTATTGTTAACATAATGGTTATGAGTTTTTTCTAATAATAAATCTTAAATTTTGAAACTTTTTTGCCTTTTTTAAAGAAAATAATTGTTATTTTGAGTCCCTGAAAACGTCTTTTCTGACGTTAGCAAGAACACAAACCAGTGATTTAACGAGTTTCAAAACGTGTTAAAGCATTAAACACGTTAAATTTCCAACAACAATTGTACGCATATAATTTCATTAGAACTTCATTTGGGAACTTGTTTTTCGATTTAACTTTATTAAATTGATTTAACATAGTTAAATGCTCGGTTTGCACATGCTATAAAAGTCGAGTAAAGTTCAAGCTGGGAACGTAAAATAAAATTTGAGAATAGTATTAAAAGTACGGAAAGGATTTCTAGCTAGTTTCAAGCACAAAAACAACTGATTGCCTATAAAACGTAAACAGTACCAAATTTATTTACACCAATTACACGGTGTTACAAAATGAAAACAAATCAAAAAACTTGCCTCGAGACATAGAAGAGGTAGTAGGCCTGGTTGAACATAAGATAACTGCATACTTAGTTTTTTGAATATACCCTCAAAATCGGGATTTGTGGTCAAAAAACCGATTTTAGGTAGGTGCATGTATAGTTTGTTATGTAACTCCGTTATATCTAGCTCAATTTTAAAAATTTAAACATTGATAAAAAGAAGAAAAATATACCCTTAATATAATATATAGACCGCTTTTTTACAAAAAGAATTGACAAAGTTACAGGTAAAATCCTTTGAAAATTTCTCATTTTTTTTTAATTTTTTCAACTTCAACAACGTTTTGTTAACAAATTTTGTTTTGTGGCACTATTAGATTTAGCAGGATTCTGAAAGCCTGTTAAATTTTGTGTTCAACAAGCTATAATTTACTTCAATTGGCTGAAATACAAAAGCACTATCGAATTTTTAGTATTCGTAATAAAATACAAAAAAAAATTTTTTTATTTCTAAAAATGTTTTTTTGACCTTTTTCGTTTATATATATTATCATAAAGCTGGTGTATTGCCCGGATGTGACGGAACTGTTTGCAGTTTTCAACCACAAACACGCTCCGAATGAATGGCGTTTGTTTATTGAGGGATCTTGCAAGAGTTTGATTTATTTAAAAACTTTTTGTGTGATTCTTGATATGTTTAATTCTGATATATGTATGTCGCCGACTTAAAGGCTCTAACAATACTGTTTGGAATGCAAGGTGAATATACCAAGTATCCTTGCATTATTTGCGAATGGGATAGTCGTGCGACTAATAAATATAAGCAAAAGGAGTATCCACTGAGTGCTTCATTTTAAGTTGGCAAAAAATATGTTTTGAATACTCCACTGGTGCGACCTGAAAATGTAATCCTACCGCGGCCTCGTTAGTCGAGTTGGTAGCGTGCTCGACTGCCACCCCAGAGGTCCCGGGTTCGATTCCTGGCCAGGCCATGGTCCTTCGCTTTTAACCTTTCTTAATTTTCTATCCTCAATTCTAATTAACTGAAATTAAAAATTCATCAATATTTACGACATGAAGTTGTAGTTGATGGTAGAGAAGTTTGTGGATGAGATTGAATTATAACTTGAATTGACTGAGGTAAAGGCATAACTCTTGCGTCTGACTCAAATTCATATGTTTTTTTGGCTTTCCACCACGCTTAGAACATCCTACACGTGTTTCACTTGATTGCACTTTCCTTCCCACTAATCTATCATCCCATTTTCGAACCAAGGCAGACTTGACTGAATAGGTATTCCACCTCGAAACAAGGCAGACTTGACTGAATAGGAATTCCACCTGAAATCCTTGGTTCAAAGCTAAAAACAAAAAAAAATATGATTGCAGCGTTTCCTAGGTTAAGTGAGGCCAAAATAAAAGAAAGTATCCTGCACGTTCAAATCTTTTATAAAAGTTATTTATTCATTTCGGTTATTCTAAGGTTTATTTGTGGGCCCACGAATTCGGAAAATTTTCTTGGACACTGATTTCGTTTCTAAATTAAATCCAGTTAAAAAAAAGAGCTTGGAATAGTTTTATTTCGTTATGCATTTATTTCCTCGGCAACAAGTCGAAATTACTTAGATGTTGTAAATGAATTTTTAAGTGCCTACGAAGAAATGGGCTGCAATATATCAATCAAAATACATTTTTTGCACTCCCATATAAACTTTTTCCCGAATAGCCTTGGGCAGTTTAGTGATGAACAAGGAGAAAGGTTCCACCAGGAGATGGAAGCTATAGAAACCGGCTTTCAGGGAAAAAATTCCATAAACATGCTGGCAGACTACTGCTGGTCCCTAAAACGCAAAATCGATTTTAATATATTTAAACGAAAAAGGTGAAATATACATTTTTAGAAAAAAAAAAAATTTGTATTTTATTACGAATACTAAAAATTCGATAGTGCTTTTGTATTTCAGCCAATTGAAGTAAATGATAGCTTATTGAACGCACAATTTAACAGGCTTTCAGAATCCTGCTAAAATTAATAGTGCCAAAAAATAAAATTTGTTAACAAAACGTTGTTAAAGTTGAAAAAATTAAAAAAAAATGAGAAATTTTCAAATAATTTTACCTGTAACTTTGTCAATTCTTTTTGTAAAAAAGCGGTCTATATATTATATTAAGGGTATATTTTTCTTCTTTTTACCAATGTTTAAATTTTTAAAATTGAGCTAGATATAACGGAGTTACATAACAAACTATACATGCACCTACCTAAAATCGGTTTTTTGACCACAAATCCCGATTTTGAGGGTATATTCAAAAAACTAAGTATGCAGTTATCTTATGTTCAACTAGACCTACAACCTCTACTATGTCTCGATCCGAGTTTATTTTCACTGTTACACCGTGTTATCAATTATCAACTTTCAAATTAATTTATTATTCATTTATTTATATTTATTTGCAATTTGTATTTCACTATTAGTAAATTTATTTTCCGCCACGCAGCATAAACAAGCAAAAAATGTAAATTTGACATTTTCTTGATGCTTATTCTTATAATGCTCGAAGAAATTTTTCCAGCACACTTCTGGCCATGGTATAACAATTCAAGGTAGTATTGACGACTGCTTATTTTCTCTTCTACAAGAAGTGCTACAAAAACAGCTGTTTGTGAAAATGCATCTGCAGCTGCTGAGATTATTGTTTTTTTTTTCACTCAATGTTTTCAACGTTGTTTGTGTTTTCAATGGCCGATTGTGAGCGCTCTCTTTTTGAGTATATTTTTTGACAGGAGATATATTTTTCCCAAGCAACTGTCAATGTTACCTTGTAATTATTATACCATGACTTCTAGCTACTTTCGAGCTCGAGAGAGCGCTTTTATGCTTGTACTTCTTCTCTCTTTTGAGCTAGAAAAATTACTGAAACACATTCTAGCACATTTCAAATTACTACAATCGAGTACGGAAGCAGACCTTTAATAGACACAGAAAATTTTTTCAATTGCAATAAAATTAGCTGATAGGCCATCAGATCTCTGCAGACAATTGCTTAAACAATTTCATATAAATCTTCTTAAGAACATGAATCCAACATTTGTGTACAAACATTTCATAATATCCAAAACACAATCGACCATAAACAAGATCTAATCAAAGTCCTTTCAAGGGGTGAGTTCGTCTTTTTTCAAAACTAGGCATTACAAATAATATTATTGTTGACAGCAAGTCAATAATGCCCATTTTGATTCGGAAAAAATTATACCTGTCAAGTTAAAACTTAAATTCTTCATTTTGAACAAACTATCATTAGAACAACCTAAATAATAAAATTAATTCACCAATATTATAAAATAACGTTTTATATTTTTTAAAATAATTTACTGAAAACAGAAATTCACATTAACATTTTCTTTCATTGCTTATAAACGCTTCAAAAAACTTGTATTTAAGTTCCTAAAAACTCAGATATTTGAAGCACGTACCCTTTAGGCCTCAACATTCCATATTTTACAAAGTCTTTTTGGGTTGCTTAAAAAAAAATGCAATAAAAACAAAATGTCAGGAATTTAAGGTGAAAAAAAAATATGTTGACCTCATTACTGGTCATTGCACAGAAACACTTGCAGCACCAACAAAAACTACAACAGAAACAAACAGGCAAAAACTGCGCCAGGCAGACTGAACAGACTGCGCCAGTGTTGCATGTGGACCTTAACAAAAAAAGTCAGCGCCACATGAGCAGCAACAACCGCAATCACGCATTAACCAACAATGTCCGGACTCTTCGAGACTTTTGGCGAATTGTGGAGTTATGCAGCATGAATGAGTTTCAGCGGATAGAGAAATAAAAAAAATTTCCAGTCAGTGTTGATGATTTTCTTATGATCCTCCAATATTTTTCACCGCAATGAAGGTGGTTGACATTGTATGGTCTTAAAAGAGTTTCGATTTTTGTCGGTTTTTTTGCTGTAGTTTTTGTTGTTGTTGTTATTATTTTTGTATTTTTCCTGTAAGCTTGCCAATTTTGTTTATTAGTCACCGAAGCCCGAAATTTACATATTTACGAAGCAAAGGTAAAAATATTGTGAGAAAAATTTCACTTTTAAAGGCGCGTTGGTGTGAGTTTCGGGTAAAATGTTGTAGACTGCAAATGAGTCACTTCGTTAAACAAATATAACGGTTTTCGAGTTATTTTTGTTTTTAATGGATTATTATGAAATACATGGTAATAGTTTTTTTCTCTTTCAAAAGCTTACAGATAACTAACTCTGTTATAACATTTCGTGTCTGTTGTCTTCAGCGGAAGCTGAATTTATTTTTTCCACATTTCAGCGTTTATGACGTTTTTCTTGTTTATTGGCTATTAATTTTTTTTTCAAATAAAAAAACGAGCTCATGTCCGTAAGTGAAACTTTTCCCAGCTGACGCTAAAATATTTATGACTAAAATGATTAAATGTGTCAATAACCTTTTTTGACGCACTATGAGTATTTTTTACAGTTCATTTTTTTTTTTTTTGTTTTAATTTGTCAGTTATGTCTAGAAATTTTATGCCCAAGCCAAAGCCCAAACCCAATTGAATTTAGTTACATTTTTCATTACATTATCACATTCATATTCGTTCATATTTGATTAACCATTAAAAGCACTGCGTTACTTTTTCTTCCTGTTATTGTGTCTGTTGTTGTTGTTGGCGTTACTACTGTTGCCGGCTCTTTGCTTTTTATACAATTAGCACCTTAAACTTGTCGATATACATAATTATGTTCGTGTATCTGTTGTTGTAAGAAAGTTGTGAGCATTAAATACATGTCAATTATTGCTTAAGAATGACATACTTTTGATTTCCTTGGCGGAAAATAACTTTTGATTGTCTTTCAGTAAAGCTATGATGATGTTGATAACCACCGCTTTTATAAACTTCTCATGTGTCAATTTTATATTGTCGATAATTTTTAATAGGTTTATATATCGCACGCAACAGTAAGATATAGAAATTTTACCTCATAATTGTGATTCCATCTTCCGTTTAGGAGATCATTTCAAACTGAAAGCTTCGAAAACGAAAGTTTTATTTGAGCATTTTTAGTTTTCTTTTTTTTAGGTCTAGTTCTAATTTTAACACGTTTTTATTAGCTTCACTTCATTTGTCTGTCCCGTAAAAATCTTGGCTAGATGAGCTAGAGTTTTGAAACTTAAAATGTAGCTCAGAGCTGGATGAAAACACGATATTAACTTTTTTTTCGTGTTTGTACGTTTATTTGGTTGGCAAAAATGCGAAATTATTTGATACATATTAAAAATCAAACAAAAAAACTGAAAAGCTCATTGACATTTTTTAGAGCTACATTTATTGTGAGTTCTGTAGCTCAGTGCGCAAAGCGATTGCTTTATAGCCGCAAGGTAGGGAGCCTCAACAATTTTTTTGGGTTTTTTTTTTTTTTATTAAACTAATTTTCAAAAATTCACCACTGAAGGTGAAAAAAAGTAGTTTGTTTGATTTATTGCTATTTAGATAAAATTTTTGTGTGAGCTTTGTAGCTCAGAGCACACGGCGCACAGTGTCAGATTTTACAAAAATAGCTGCACATAATTCTGTAACTGGAAAACTAATTGAGATGGAGCATTGAAATTTGACATGTGGCTTAATGTGGGGTGGATGCATGTTTTGTAAAAATATGAACAATCTGGAGGCACTGCCACGCCTACCTTCCATAGAAATGACGCATTTGAAAATAGGAAAAATCTCAATAAAATTCTTTAACACAAAGCACTAGACTTGACTTTTGGTATTGAAGCATTTCTTTCTTATATCCATTTTTTAGCTGAAAATAAATTAAATCGTATGCAAGCCACGCCTACGTCCTATATAATGATATGTGAAAAACCACGATAAAATTCACAAAGAAAAAGTTTTCAACTTGAAATTTGAAAAGTGCTTTTTTTTACTCAATACCCATGTTATAGAAGTAAAGACCTGAAAAAAATCAGTTGACGACCACGCCCACTATGTGCGTGTATAGAATTTTAAAAATTCACCAAATCATAATAAATAAAGTCATAAATATTGAAATTTTCAACATTAAAAAAAATATAAAATGCACAAAGTAATAACTTATTTAACAGAAGTATTTTTATTTTTAAATATTTATATAGCCTTAGAACTAAAACTTAAAAATAAAATATATAGAATTTAGACATCTTATTATTTTTCAAAAAAAGCGTTTTTACTCTTCTCGCATTGGTTCAAATGCCATCCAAATTTGAGCAAAACCGCCTCGAAAACTCTTTTACTTTGTCATTATCGACTTAAGTTTGCGATCCGCCACTCCAATTTCCAAGAATATAGTCCACAATTCGGTTGAACCTATCACTTCTTACAGTTGAATGCCACACTTCATAAAGCTGAAGACGAGAAATGCCGGGACTCATTTTCAAGCGCGTTGCAACTGGGAGCACAATTTTTTTTTAAATACAAATGCACACAGGTTCCTCTTTATTCTGGTGCAAATTGGTTCCTTGGCAAGTGTCGGCAAAAAAAGATGCAGACTGCAATATTATTGTTTTGTTTAACAAAATTCATAAAAATAAGCTATTCAGCAAAAATTGTTCAAAATATAATTTACCACTAATTCTGCAAATATTTTTACAGCAATCGGTTCAGAATTATTTACACTTTTATTCACTATCAAAACTTTTTCAAAAATTACTTCTCAAAATTGCAATATCACAGCCAACTTGTGGAACTATTAATGCAAGCAACATATGTTTTTTTTTCAGTACTACACTAAGGGAAATAACGCATATTAGCATTATTCACGCCTCAGTATAAATTTTATTTAAATATTTACTTGGATAAATCGAATGTTTTCCTTACAACTCGTTCTTTTTCCGTATTTGAATTTTATTTATACCACACACGTACACACATATTCCATGCAAGCAAGCAGCAACAGCATCGCACACGTACACACATATTCCGACAAGCAGCAACAGCATCGCACTCTGTTCCTGCAGTATATTTCTTGCAGTTGCAGGTTTCTTATAGTTCTCGTTTAGTTAATGTTTCAAGAGTAATATAGCCTGGATTTTTGACAAATATGATTTGTGAGTGCGATGGTGATTGCAATACATGATGTAATTATGTAGGGTGGAGTGATAACTCGGTATTTTCTCAAGAACATCTTGAACCGGTTGTCATTTACCTGCATAATTTCCTTCTTATTCTATCTTACTTTTTCTTTTTATAGCTTAAACTATTTTTGACATTTGATGGCATAATAATGCACCAACGGTCAAAAATAGCATAAATTAGAGAACGAAAAAAGTAAAAAATAAAATAAAATATACCACCAAATGGCATTTGATGGATGCAGCTCGTGGGAAATATTCAAATAAATTGTTTTTCAATTTCAATATTTTTGTATAAATTTTCCTTAAATACGATAGTTTTATTTTCAAATAGTAAATATTTGAAAGATATTTAAATATATTTTTTATTAATTTTATTTTAAATATTTTTATAATTTATTTAATTAAAAAAGTATTTAAATAAATTATAAATATTTTTTGGATAAATTAAAAAAGTTTTTGGATAAATTTAATATTTTTTTCCCTTAGTGTACATACCTGACATTCGTTGTATTGTTATGTTCGGATATTCTTACACTATCACTACTAAATTGATAATATATTTTATTTAGACTTTTAACTTTCAATTAAAAATGGTACTTTGGTGATTGGGACAAATATTTTTTGGGGGTTTTGTGCAGCTATTATTAAAGAATCTGACACTGTGCGGCGGTTGCTTTACAATAGCGGGGTTGCGAGTTCGAGCCTCAACAGTGTCAACGAATTTTTTTCCGGTTTATTTTTTTGTTTCTTTTTTACTATTTATGGATATAATTTGGTTTTTTAAACAAATTCTTTTATAACCTTGAGTGTTGAATTTTCAAAAATTCAAATTTTTAAAATTTTCGACAAATTTAAAACTGGATTAACATAGAACAATATAGAGAAATTATCTTAAAGTTATCGAAAATTATCGATATATTAAAAAATTATTGAAAAGTAAACAATAACTTTCTGAGACTTTTCGATAAGTAAGCTAAAATTTATCGATAAGTAATCGATACATTTTCGAGAATTTGGTTGGCATTTGATTATTTGTTCTAAGTATCATTGCAATTGTACTAATAAAACCATAAAACCTTAAAAATATATTGTAAACATTTACACAAGACTAAAAACCAGAAAATAATTATATAAGTAAAAAAAATTTTTAATATACCACATTTTTAAAATGAACTGAACAGTATAAAATAATTTTTCCTAGAGGGGTACTTTTAGTTCTTGCATGCTTTAGAGAATATTCAGGAGTTTAGAATACCTTGGTTAAGAAAGCAGTTGAAAGTATAATATCTATCTCATATCTATCTATTTAGATTTTTAGACGTTTTTAAAAATTTTTTTATTCGTAAACATGTTGGAGTTTCTGAATTGCTTAGTAATTAATACAAAAACACTTTCGTTTTTAAAGTGTGTCTACAAAGACCTTTTTTTTTTTTTTTTTTTTTTTTAGCTTTGAACCAAGGATTTCAGGTGGAATACCTATTCAGTCAAGTCTGCCTTGGTTCGAAATTGGGTGATAGATTAGTGGGAAGGAAAGGGCAATCAAGTGAAACATATGTAGGATGTTCTAAGTGTGGTGGAAAGCCAAAGAAACATGTGAATTTGAATCAGAGGCAAGTGTTATGCCTTTACCTCAGTCAATTCAAGTTATAAAGGCAATCTCATCCACAAACTTCTCTACCATCAACTACAACTTCAAGTCGTAAATATTGATGAATTTCTAATTTCAGTTGATTAGAAATGAGGATAGAAAATTTAGAAAGGTTTTAAAGCGAAGGACCATGGCCTGGCCGGGAATCGAACCCGGGACCTCTGGGTTGGCAGTCTAGCACGCTACCAACTCGACTACCGAGGCCGCCCTATACCACATTTTTAAAATGAACTGAACAGTATAAAATAATTTTTCCTAGAGGGGTACTTTTAGTTCTTGCATGCTTTAGAGAATATTAAGGAGTTTAGAATACCTTGGTTAAGAAAGCAGTTGAAAGTATAATATCTATCTCATATCTATCTATTTAGATTTTTAGACGTTTTTAAAAATTTTTTTATTCGTAAACATGTTGGAGTTTCTGAATTGCTTAGTAATTAATACAAAAACACTTTCGTTTTTAAAGTGTGTCTACAAAGACCTTAGACATTATTGAATTATAAAGTAGAGACATGGACCTTAATATAGCTCAAATGGCCGCCGCGACCTTGTTCGCCTTGACACGCGAGACCTTTTCATGAAATTATCCATGACATTCTGGCATAATTCTGGATCAATTTCTGGAATGGTCAGTTGGAACTTCTCTTTCAGCTCCGGAATAATTTGGGGTTTACTGGCATATACCTTCTTTTAAAGGTGAAGTCTAGTTTGTCGGCTAAAAAAATAGGCTATTTTTGGGAATTTCTCGTGAGCTTCCTATGAACGATATGTTTATAAAAGTTGTTAGGGATGATAAAAGAGGTCTTAAATGACAAAAATAAAAATGTTTTTATCGATTTTTTTCCAGCTTTTTTACAAAAAATTCGTACTTAAACGGAACGCAATAATTTGGAGGCAGGTCGGCCTCCACACGATATCTCGACAACGGAATATCTGAAACAAAAAAAAAAAAAAACAGGAATGTTTTAGGTTTCGTATGACAATGGTTGCAAAATAGACTATTGGTATTAATTTTTAACAATTGTTGCTAATTTTAAGTAACAAAAACTAAACAATTGAAAGAATTGTTTTTTTCGCTTTTTTTTTGTAAAAACAAATATAGTAAAAATCAGTATTGTAACAGGATAATAGTCTATTTTGTGAGTATTTATGTGAAGAAAATGTGGTTAAAATTTTAGAAGGATCGGCCTACGGGTTCCGGAGAAATCGTGTGGGGCGTCCGTGAAAAGGGCGTCCGTAGTTTTGAGGAAAACGCGTTAAAAGTTTTACACGCTCAGGTACGTGTGCACAGGTAGTAAGCTTTGTGTTAAAAAAAATAGTTATACTGCTCGGATCTTCATGAACATTTAATACAATGTCCTAAGATACATAGGGGACGTTCTTTGTCAAATCGGACACCCCGCCCCCCTAAATTCTGAATTTTTGAACAGTTTTGACACACTCTAAGCACTTTTTGTTTTATAAATTTTTCCCTAAAGTGCCTTATTTTTTAATAACAAATCGTTTAAATTTAAACATTCAATATTTTTTGGACTCACTTTTGCTGATAAGGGTTAACTTTTTAGAAAATTTACATTTTACAAAAATATTTTTAGGTTAGGAACAAGATTCTACCGTTAAATAGAATAAAAACTAACCTAAGCTAATTTTTTTAACGTTTCCTTTTTTTGTGTAGTGACTTTTGTCCAAAAAAGTGGCCAAAACACCTCTTAATTATAAAAAATTTCAAGAGTGGGTTTGAAATCCCAAAAAATGGAGATTAATTCACCTAGAAGTCAGAGGGAATTTTTGACTTTTGCTTTAGTTAGATTGGGTACAAATGAAAAAAAAAAAATTCTGTCCCTCTGTCCCTCCGTCCATCTGTCCGTCTGTCCGCCTTTCGACATGATTAAAGCCGTAATTTTGAAGCTATCGTCATGAAATTCGATATTTAAGCCTATATCTAAAATATAAAGAAGTAGAAGTAAAATCTCTTAAAAACCTACAAAAATTAAAAAAATGCTTTGAAATTTTGCGCGTAAGTTTTTCTCCTCAATATAAATCCCAACTATGAAATTTGGCAAAATCAGACAAAAACCACGCCTACTTCCCATACAAAATTACGTCATCTAAATAGTAAAACCTTCAAATTCAAGTAAAACCTTCAAATAAATTTCTCAAAAATTAATTCAAATGTAAATATTTTTAATAATTAAAATGTATTCTGAATTTGAAATTCGGAGAAGTTGAAAGTTAACCACGCCTATCTTCAATACAAAGTGACGTCATCAGGCCCGTGCGCAGGATTTGGCCCTGGGGGGGGGTTTTGACTAAAAAATAAGGAATTCTTAGTACAAAGAAAACTATCAAAAAATGGATGCACAGAAAATATTATATATTGGATATAAAACTATAAGATTTCAGTTACATACATACATATGTACATTTTCAGATAATTTTTTAGTACTTCGAGTAAATACAAATACTTTATACGAAACTATTCTCTCAATAAATTAATGCGTCGGGGTGCAGAAAAAAAATCGTCCAATACTGCATCTACGCGAACTTAAACGTCCCGATGAATATTAAGTGCAGCCAATCCGTTCAGCCGATTTTCGCTCATAGTAGAACGCAAGTAATTTTTTAACCGGCGTAATGTTGAAAAAGAGCGTTCGTTTGATGATGTCGTTACTGGTAGCGCAGCCATTACCAGCAGGATTTGGTGAACATTTGGAAAAGCAGTTGTATTGCAGATGTCAAGAGCTTCGATAGGGCTGTTAATATTTTTATCAAAAATTCGTCTTCGCCAAATTTTCACTTCATTGATCCAAACTTCAGCAGAATCGTCATGCAAAATCGTGGAGTATTTTTCAAATAATTGGTTGCAAGCTTCTTCATCTAGGGTTGAAATTTTTGATGGAAAAAAACATTTAAAATTCGATAATATTCCACGGTGCTTAAGAAAACGATCTTCAAGGTGAATCGAATAAGTCTAGGTATGGTAGGTAGGTTGAAATTCTATAAAAATCTTCAATTGAATTCGTCTCGATGTTACAACGATGAGTTTGACGTGAAGCTTGCCTCGGTTTCCTTACTTCAATATCGTGTTCTTCACAGATCTTGCTAACTTTCTGGAAAATCTTACGAAAGTGTTATCTTAGACTTTTTGGAAAGGTACTTAGTAGTTTTAACGATTCTTGTAAAAAAATTAAGGATTTTTGTTGGTTGCTATTTTTAAAAAAATAAAGAAGAACTAACATTTGTACAAAATTTTTGAAAAATTTACTTCTCCATTGCGATAAGCCAACTTTATATACTTTTTCAAAAATCTTTTGACACTGTTAAATTTAACGTTTAATTCTATTGAACAAAAGTGCATTTTGTTTTTAAATTCCCACAACCTAAGCATATGTAAAGAATTGTAAAGAAAGCCGGAACACCAGACTTCCTACTTATTAACTTTAAAAATTTTTTAAAAAAAATTCTGATGGAATTGAGAGGTCGGACTAGTCGCGATGTAATCACAAGATATCTTTCTCTCGGAATTTCTAAGAATTTTGGCTGAAACTTTTTGGCGGTCTCACCATGTTATACTATATCATAATAAATATAACTTTGCTTCATGGAAATTTTTCATAATCAGATAGTTCTGTGGATTTCAAAAGTATAGTTCGAAACCCTCCTGGGGGGGGTTTGAACCCCCAAAACCCCCCGTGCGCACGGCCCTGGACGTCATCAATATAATAAAAAGTTCAAAACTTCGGCCCAGTCCATTATTTAGCTGAAATTAAGTGACTATTATCACGATTTATGTAATAAAAATGATTAGCGCAAAAACGCGCAACTTTCAATTGCTGAATATGGAAGCCTAGATATTCAAGTTTAATACAAAATTTTGATTTCTGCTTGATGTTACGGTATTCCTATTTAAAACTGAACATATATTTCGATTTATGACATATTTAAATTTTGACATATTTAAACAATTTTTTTTTATATATTTCTACACAATTATTTTAAATCACGCGTAGATTCCTGAAATTGAAGGTTCCATAGTAAAAATGTCACTTTTGACGTACAAGAAAAAAAATATTAATTTTTGAACTATGTCAAATTTCAATTTGTTGAACTGTTCACGAAAAAAGTAAAAATTTCTTAACTTTAAGCTATGCAGCAGAAAAAGTAAGCAACTTATAACATTGGAATTTTTAGTAGTGATGTACAATTTTGTGCTCTTTAATCGAGTATTGAAAATTTTCAAAAAAACAAGTTTACATTTTTCAATTAATCTTCTCTTTTTTCGATTTCAACCCTCTGTGCGTTGACAAAAAATAGAGATTTCAAGGAAAATTTTAAGCTGCCGTAGAACATTTTAACTTAAAAATTCAGACGTTTAAGGGGGTGCGGGAGTGGCCGATTTGATGAAGAACGCCCCATATACATTCGAAAAATGTAAAAAAAATCGCATTTTCGAAAGTGACCATTTAGACTACATAAGACTACAAGTGACTGATTAAATTGACCAGTGTTGCGAGAATGGTGCGTTATTATGACCGAAAGTTGTGCGAACCGTCCCCGCAAAATGTTCAATACATTTTTAACTCACGCTTAGTACTTCTAACACTTTTTTCACTTAATTTCCAATTCTTTCCCACAAATCTACCATCCCATTTTTGAACCAAGGCAGACTTGACCTCATAGGAATAACACCAGCTTGAATAAGCAATCATTGCTTCAAATCTAAAATAAAAAAAAAAATAAAATTCTGACAGTGGTCTTGGGGTACTTGGTGTAATATTCGGGACTAGTCATTCTTAAATTCAGTTTAAAAATCTGGCAACATCATCATAGTGTTTAATAAAATTCAGTTATTTGTGAAGGCAAAAATATATATAGCAAATTGCTAAATTCTCTAACATTTTCTTGGCAGTAGCGCGATAATAAAAAAAAAAACAACAATGTAACGACATGGGCAACCGACATAAGTATTGAAAATAATTGATATTTTACATACCTACTCGTACTAAACCATAAAAGATATAAACGCAAAAATGTATCATATGATAATGCTTTTCTGTCGTCGTACGCGGTGGCGGGCTCATTGACAGCAGCAGCAACAGCGGCTTGTATAGAAAACGAAAGACTGAAGGCACAAACTAGGGAATTGGGTCAAATTTAAGGAAACGCGTTTTCTCTCACTTGCGCTCTTACAATCTCTCGGACGCTCTTCATATGCAAATCAGCTAACTTAAGAGCATGTAAATTTTGCAACTAGCTTAGCGGAATGCCAAGCATGAGTATTAAAAAACAACAACAACAAAAACAACAACAACAACAACAACAACAACAACAAAACAAAGACAACTAACTTTAACGATTTGCAAGAATTTCTACTTGACATGTTTTGCTGGTGTTGTTGTTGTTGTTGTTGTTGTTGTTGTTGCATATAAATTGCTGCATTTAAATAATGACAACAAGAACAAAAAGTGTAACAAGTGCTAAAACTAGCGAAATTGTGTAAATATGCGGAACAAGTCATTACAATAGCAACAAAAACAACAACAACAACAACAGTAACAAAACAAAAGCAATGGCAACAAAAAAAAAAAAAAAATAAAACTGCTTGCTTTTGATAAATTACTTTTGATATCGAGAGCTAACAAACTTGTTTCTTGCAGCTTAAATACTTTAATTTCTCAGCTTTATGAACCATTATGTTTATAAGCTTCTATTTGTGAGCTACTGGAATTGATGGCTCATACTTGATGAGCAATTATGGGCGGTTTTTATGGTAGTTATAATAAAAAATTAGAAATTTTCTCAATAATAAACTGACAGCAATAAAAATGTGGATGCAAATTTTATGCTCTACAATGAACTTTCTTTGTGTAGCTTTAGAGACATTTGGTTGGAGTTGGAGTTCGCTTTTGCTTGCACTAATGATAATTTTGTCTATGTCTGTACACTTATAATTTGAATTTTAATTTGATTATTATTTTTTTTTTCATTGCAGTGTATTGCATCTTCTGCTTGTGGAATATTTTGATCAGGTAAGCAAGCTTATGGGGTTCTATGAATAATTACAAACGAAAGACTTAAGAAACAAACTTGATTTTTTTGATGCAAAACGAAGTGAAAATTTCAAAGTTAAAAAACATACTTGAAAACTTATAAGTGCTTTAAATTTTACATTAAGGCTTGATAATCTAGACTTCAAAAATTATTTTCTAATGTGATGAGTCTCTTTTATCATGTTCTTTAAACATGATAAAAGAGGTTATCGTTATAATTACTTAGAGCAAAAGCAGTTTAAAAATTATAAATAATTTTATAATTTTTTGCATATTGAAGAATCAAATTAGTTTTGGTAACTTTTTTCAATTATTGAATTGTTAAAAAAAAAATTTAGTGAATATTTAACACTACAACTTGGCTTGCAGAGTATTGAAAACATTATAAATCATAGAGTAAATTAATTTTTCAGCAGGCTAGCTGAAACAAGACAAACATTCAACAAGTTTGAGGCAACATTGTTGCTTAGAACGTAGATCAACATATTTAATAAGCACGGAAACTTGCTTGACTTACAGGTTGCTTATTTTTAAGCACAACGACCTCTGGTAGTAAGTAAAAGCAAAATTTTTGTTTTTTAGTACTCTTGTTTGTATAGCCAATATACAGTCCTTAGTGGTCATTGTGTATTGGCTAATAGTTATTGTAGGATATAAAGGATATATAGCCATACACACATAGTTAATACTTAATATTAAATCAGCGATGTTTCTTATCGAGTGCTTTTAATTTGATGGTTAGTAATTAAGCTATCAGTCGACGGAGTATGGATTCAATTCCTACAGCGGGCAAGAAATTATTTTTAATTTAACATTTTCTAAATATCAACTAAATATCATGTAAACTAAATATCAACAGAAAAATTTACATCGAAAACAGGTTAAAATTAAAAAAAGAAAAAATGCTAAAATGTTCAGTAGCAACGCATAAGCCTATAAGGCGTGTCGCCTAGAGATATAAGCGGTAAACAAAGAGCTGCGTCTGCACACAATTAATATGCACCATGAACTTGCCTCGTCGCTATTCTTTCAGTGTCACACAAAACAGCGCTGCAAGCAGCATTGAAAGTGAATCTTATATGTTTTGTTTTGAATGAAATAAAATACATAAAATAATATGCAAAGTATTTCTATTAAAACCAAATTTTATTGATCCGCATTTTTTGGAAAATGAAAGTGAAATTGGATGTATGGAATGTCAGATTATGTGAGAAACTTACCTTTCTTTACTTATTGTGTGGCCGTCAACTTGTCTTTATTTATTTTTATTTATATTCAAATATATGTTATTTATAAACAATCACACCAAAACACAATTTAAATAAAACGTGCTTTTTTTCTTTGATTTCGTTGTTGAGTTGTGTGAATCGAACAAATAAGCTTAAAAAATGTTGGATGCAACTGTATAAATTAGTTGCTAACAAATATATAACAGCAGCTATTTTCTAGAGTATGCAAAACAAAAGACCTAAGAAACGAACTTTCTGCATTTTGAGTTGATTTTTTGTAAGCCTGCTCGATTGAAAAACTCTTTAAATTTTGACTTATGTAAAGCTTAGAAATATAAAAGAAAATTGTCTGCTGTAGGTAAACACTGCAGAATGTTTATTATGATGTTAATGATAATTGTGATGATGTTGTTGATTGTGATTTTGTTGTATCATTTAGACATTTAAAATGAAAGTTGTACTCCTACATTCCGAACTGAAATTTGTTGGTTGTTTTTGTTGCTGTTGTTATTTTATTGTTGTTGACGTTGCCTGCTTGTACACGTATGTATGCTGCTCATACAATGCAACAAAACAAAAAAAAAAAAAAAAACAAAACAAACAAAGGCTCACAACAACTCTACAAAAGAAGCACAAACTTGACTTTATGCTTCATATAAACAAAAACAACAACAACAACAACAACAACAACAACAACAACAACAACAACAACAACAACAACAACAACAACAACAACAACAGCTGTAGTAAATAAAAAGTTGCTTTCAGTGCTTTGACGCACTTTCGTTGGAAATTCTAAGGCATCTTACATTAGAAAAAAAAAAAATTAATACAGCTACGTTTACAATCAATACAACAAATTTACTTTGCAACTAGAAAAGCCAGGCAACTAGAAAAAAAGTCAGTGCTATAAATAAGCAATAAAGTAATAATTGAAAAATACTAGCAATAAAAGGCAACAAAGTGCTGCACCGGGTGTTGGCTACGGCGGCAGGGGCATGCATTTCTTGCTTTGCTGCTTCAACAATATTTTTCTTATTTGTTGCAACACCATTGAATGTCGGTGAATTCTTTAGCCTCTTTGCTATGCTTATGCAATAGCGATGCTTTTTTTCCCATAATATTACTCAAAGCTTAAGGAATTCTGCGTAATGCTAGCTAATTATGGCTAAACGCGGCAAGAAGTTGCACTCGTCTAGTTCTCAGGCATATGTTTTTTAAAGTTAAACAATCCGACTCTTCCATAACAACAAAAATTAAGATCTTTACATTACTAGAACCTAAGAAAATTTAGTTAATTGAAAAAACCATGACTAGGTATGACATGGCTGGGTTACGGCTTTACGTATTGCATAAGGAAAAAGGGACAAAAAACAAAAAAATTTACAAAAAATTTCAGGCCAAAATTATAGTTTTAGACATGCATTCTTTATATATTATAATATTTTTCACATACGTCCACTTTAAAGGCCTACAAACAAAAGACTTAAGACACGAACTGTGCTGCCTTTAAATATTCCCACATAATGAATTATTTTTTGATATTATGACATATTTACGGCTTTTTAAATAAATTAATATTTATAATTAAAACCCAAAACAAACAAGCAAACATACGCAAATAGCCACAATCAATCATTTCACGCTTTCTGCTTGGATTAACACTCACACAGAACGAGACCGAGACCAAAACCCTTGCAGCAACATCAAAGCAAAAGTCAGCCATAGAGGTGGCTGATATTTTGTGGCTGATAAATTATGAAGTGAATGAGAAAAGAAATATGAAATGCCAGCTAAAGTCAAAGATTAACTTAACAACTTTTTAGATTTTTTTTTTTTTTTTACTTTTGCTTGCCAACCAGCATCCAACTAAATCAATCAAGCCAACCTGCAACGCGGCGTTAAGTTAAGCTTTTAAGTCAACGAAGCTCTTCAAATTACTAACATGTCAAAAATATCCACAACAGTAACAGCAACAACAACATTATAATTATTTTCAATTTTCACTTAAAATTAGAGGCTTTGATTGATTGGCAGGATCAGATAAATGGAAATAGAAGTGCAGCATCAACTTGACAGAATGACAACACTTGAAAACTTTAGGGAAAACAACAACAAAAAACAAATATAATCTTGAAACTTTTGCGTTTGTTTTTTTTTTCAAGCAAGCAGACTGTCCATCAAAAAAATGAACAACGCACTGACTGACAGCCCCTTCAAGCGGCAGCTTACTGCCAAAGTCAGCAGAAAATGTATAATCAATCGTATTCATGTCGGCTGCGCATGCGTTTGTTGTCAATTTAAATGTGCTTACCTGCTGCTGCTGTTGCTGCCGCTTAACTTGTAATAATTGTTTGCAAGTTGTTAGTTTTTCAAATGCAATGTTAAATGTTTTTGACTTTAAAGCAATTTAACACAAAACAAAAAAAAAAAAAAAAACGAAGTTTTTCCACTTTTAATTCACAGTAGTTTTTTGTTGAGCTTTTACAAAAAATTGAAATACTTTAAAAAGAAATAATGAAAGTTTTTGGTATTCTTCTATATTTCTGTAAAGAAATTTGAAAGTGCGTCAAAGCATTAACATTTTTCAAATAATTTTATGCGGCTTTCTGTCATGGCTGCATTTCAAATGTGCTTCAAAGATGCGCTTTTCAAACAGATTTCCTTTTTTTTTACTGCTGTAATTTGAATTTAAAATGCTTTAAATGCTTTAAAATTAAAATTATTTCAATTATATGGTTTTGTGATTTAATAAGAAATATTCAACAACTATCCATCAAACAATCTTCAACCGTATGTTGTTTGATGTGACAACGTATATTTATTATTATCCATATCCTTTCCCTTGTCCTTAAACTTGTCCTTATCTCTAATCTTGTCCAAATTCTAGTTTCAATCTATGTCTTAATCGTTGTTCGAACCTCTTTCCTTATCCTTGACTCAATCCTTGCAACAATATTCGTACTTATGCTTATAAAGGGTGGTTAAATTTCAAGGGCCGATGTTGATTTTGAATAAAACACAAATTATTTAGGAAATTATAGTCATTTCTTTTTAATATGATAATATTGGTATGATTCAATTATGTATGGAACAAAATATTGTCCAACTGGCTGCCGCGACCTCGGCGGCACACCTCCATCCGATGGTCAAAATTTTCGATGACGCTGAGGCATAATTGAGGTTCTATGCCGTCAATGTGCCGAATTATCTCATCCTTTAGCTCTTGAATTATTGCTGGCTTATCGACGTACACCTTTTCTATCAAATAACCCCAAAGAAAGAAGTCCAACGATGTCAAATCACATGATCTTGGCGGCCAATTGACATCACCACCACGTGAGATAACACGGCCATAGAATTTGTCGCGCAAAAGAGCCATTGTTTCCTTAGCTGTGTGGCAAGTGGCACCGTCCTGTTGAAACCACATAACGTCCACATCCATATCTTCTAATTCGGGCCATAAAAAGTTCGTTATCATCTCACGATAGTGAACACCATTCACAGTAACTGTCTGACCGGCCTCATTTTGGAAAAAATACGGCCCGATGTTGCCGCCAGCCCATAAACCGCACCAAACAGTCACTCTTTGTGGGTGCATAGGTTTTTCGACAATCACTCTTGGCAATTCTGCTTATTGACGAATCCACTGAGGTGAAAATGTGCCTCATCACTGAAGATGATTTTCTTCGAAAAGTGATCATCCACTGTTGCTATATTTTACCACCATTCTGACCATTGACGACGCTTGAAACGGTCAAGAGGCTTTACTTCTTGAGTCAATTGCACCTTGCAAGCGTGTAAATGCAAGTCTTTATGCATAATGTTCATCAAAGACGAGCTAGAAAGGTGCAATTGTTGGGCACGACGACGAGTTGAGGTGGACGGCTCTTCAGCCACACTATCGCGAACAGTAGCAATATTTTCTGCAGTACGAGCTCTACGAGCATGCACTGGTGTTTTCACATCTCCTACAGACCCGGTTTGCTAAAATTTTTGCACGATTTTTCCCGATTGTACGCACATTTGGACGATTAAATTGACCGAAAAAATCACAAAATGCTCGATATGCATTTTGATTAGAAAGCACATTTTCATAATAAGCCTGAATAACTTAAACGCGTTGCACGATTGTGTATCTTTCCATGGTTCGAATTGAGTTAGTCTGAAATTGAGAAACGTCAAATGAAATGCAGAAAAAACATTGACGTTTAGGTGTGGTTCACATTCAACATCGGACCTTAAAATTTAACCACCCTTTATATACAAAGGGTTGCCATACACTTAACCTTTCTCCTAATCCTGGTTCCAATGTTTGTCCTAATCATTGTTTTAAACTCTGTCCAAATTTTTGTCCGCCTTTTATACTATATCTATATTTTTAATTTATATTTTTATTTTTATCTCTTTGTTTTATTTTTTTAAAATGTTGATTATGGTTTTGATTTTGATATTGATTTTGATTTTGATTTTGATTTTGATTTTGATTTTGATTTTGATTTTGATTTTGATTTTGATTTTGATTTTGATTTTGATTTTGATTTTGATTTTGATTTTGATTTTGATTTTGATTTTGATTTTGATTTTGATTTTGATTTTGATTTTGATTTTGATTTTGATTTTGATTTTGATTTTGATTTTGATTTTGATTTTGATTTTGATTTTGATTTTGATTTTGATCTTGATTTTGATTTTGATTCTGATTTTGATTTTGATTTTGATTTTGATTTTGATTTTGATTTTGATTTTGATTTTGATTTTGATTTTGATTTTGATTTTGATTTTGATTTTGATTTTGATTTTGATTTTGATTTTGATTTTGATTTTGATTTTGATTTTGATTTTGATTTTGATTTTGATTTTGATTTTGATTTTGATTTTGATTTTGATTTTGATTTTGATTTTGATTTTGATTTTGATTTTGATATTGATTTTGATTTTGATTTTAATTTTTGATTTTTATTTTGGTTTTGCCGAGGGTCTCATGGAGCCTTTTTTTTTTAATTTTTCATGTGGCCAAAAAAAAAACACTTATTGTCGTTCCGTTGAGTTTACCGTTGTGCCTATAGTAAACGGGTTATAATTCCATTCAACGCTTTTGAATTTTTGTTGCATTTTCACTAAATAAAGCGGAAGCCTCCGTTGTGTCATGGCGCTAATATTCTTTTTATTTTGTTCTCCCCGTTATAAAGTCAAATAACAAATCTTTAGTGTCTTGAGACATTAACGCAGCTCCTTTTTGATGGAATATAATCCATGTGGGATACCATCAGGCCTATATTTTTATTTTTTTTTTTTTTTCGTTAAGCGATAATCAATTTACACTCCAACGAAAAATTTCACTTTTACTGCTTTGACATTGAATGATGAAATTATTTCGTCAACTATGCGCCTACTACTATTTAGGAAACTGCAACCGAATTGTTTAAAAATTACACGCACTCCATTATGTACAAGGTTGCCGCTTACCACTTATCACATGGCTTAAATGGTGACAAATGAAATGCTTGTTCAACTTAAATACAACCAAATGGGAAGCATAGAGTTGGTGTTGTTGTTGTTGTGGTTGTTGTTGTCAATGCCACTGTTGATATGCCACATTTTCCGCTGCAGTTAATAAAAATGTAATGCGTAGCTACTTAATTGAAAACGATATCAATAACAACTATAACAAGAGCAACGGGTCTCTTAAGGCAGTTATGATCATGGGGTACAAACAGCAAATATAGTGTTGTTTTAACAGTAAATGGGCGTGGTTGTCATCGGATGCATACAGGTTTTCTATCTTTAAGAACCAAGTGTGAACTATAAGCATTGAGTATAAGAAAGCAATCTAAGAAATCTCTTTCATCGGTATATCATATGTATACTAGCACACATGTAGTTTTATCTTGATCATTGTTGACAAATTATGTTGCCATTCATGTGGCAACAATAACAACAACTACCATAAACAATTAACGTGACAAACTAGTCACAAACACACTTATCGTGTAAGGCACTGAAAGTGCCCAAAAAGGTAAAACACTTCTTCGAAGAGTTGTTATAATTTTTGCTAGCTTCATTAGCAATGCCACCAACAGACCACGGTGGACTGCTCTTGAAATTAATACACAATACATACACGAATCAACACATGCTTTGACCGCTTTATATGCGCCTCTAGCCCTGTGTGTTCATAGAAAACAAAAGTGTTTCTGTTAGCGAGCAAAGCAGAGCTTAAGATGCAGATGGTAAAATTTCTTTTTTATACAATAGTTAATTTAATTTTTTTTGTTTTTTTGTTTTTATGAGCTGTTGTATGATGTCATAGGTGACTATGTCTGTCTGGGCTATCATCATATGACAATCGCTTTCTTTAAATGCAGTCAGTAGTTTTTTTTATACGTTGTTGTCTTATTAATGAATCAATTAGCTACGCTAACAATACAAAAACATCACCACATTGGTTAAAGAATTCAAGGCAAGTTTGTGTCTTAAGTCTTTCGTATTGTGAAAGGTGTAGGCACAAGTTACATAACTTTAAAGTTTGAACGGAAATTATGCAAAATAACTTTCGCATAATTAGACTAAATTATTTTCACATTAAGTCTTTGAAACTATTAAGAAAATAAAATATTTGTTTTATTTTTACAGATTTTTGAAATAAAGAAATTAGAAGTCACGCCAATAAAAATGCGCACGCTTGGATTGAAGCTACTAGCTGTGGCCTTTATGATTTTGAGCGCTGCTCAGCCCTCAACTAGCTCTTTTGCGGATTCCATTTCATCAGCTGATCTGCCTTTGGAAGCACGCAATTCGGATAGCAGCTCACAGGAGGAAGATCTTATCTCCAGCAGCTACGTTCTGCCCAATCAGATCTTCAACGATGGCAAGCCTTATTATGTCGGCAAGGATCCAATTTCAGGTCAACCGGATTTTAATGCCAAGAAACCGGCTGGTATAGAAACGTCAGCGAACGAAGTTTTTGATCCCAAGGAAAAGATCGTTCTGAGTAGCTCATCGCCCAATATCCACGACTTTCTGAATTTGCCTGTCAAATACTCATCGTCAAAGTTCGTTTATCCATTGGTATCTAGCTCTTATGCCAACCTCAAGTACCAGGGTAACAACAAAAATTACATGACCAACAAGAAACCCACTTCAGTGGCGGCACCAGTGACGCCAGCTTCCAATTATCACTCACATAACTACTACACAGTGCCCACAACCAAGTTGATGCCTGTACCCCCAACTGCTGCCGGAATCTATACAACGAATAAAACTGGGACAAAGAAGCCCGTAACAACGACCTCCACTTCAAGCACAACCACAACAACATCAACAACCACCACCACCAGCACCACTACCACTGCAGCACCTATTACTACACCAAAGTATACCACATCCACGAGAAAGCCTGCGCCCATTATCACCACTACACAAACGCCCCGTACCACACCTACACGCAAAAAGTTTGTACCTACCAAGAAATACAGTCCTTCGACAACAGCTAAGCCCACCGCTTCAACACCCATGCGTTTTCCCACTGAAAAACCAGCTTCAAGCAGCTTAAAGCCACGTCCTACACCCACACAGACAACCGTTTATCCCTCTAAATCCACCACCACGATGACAACTGTGAGTGGACAACGTTATCCCAGTACTAATCAACCCATAGTCTTCACAGAAAGTCCTTCATCTCCACCCGTACCCACTGCCAACACTACACCTCGCATTCCCAATCTGGACCCGGCCGATGTTTATCAAACTTTGGGCCAAAAACATACTGATCAACACTTTGAGCAGAAACCATCCATGACGCTAGCCGATATCTTCAATAGCCTGGCCGAAGAGGAGTTGGCAATTTCGTCGCATAATCAAGGTAGTCAAGGCTTTGATGCTCAAGGAAATCTCATGCAACCCATTGAGCCTTCAAAGCCCTCACCTTTTATACGACCACAGAATTCAGTACGTCCCACATTTGGCACCACACCTTACGGGCAGCCAACGTCAACACCACAGCACTACCAATCACAACAGCAGCAGCAATCACAATCACAGCAACCACACCAACAACAACAACAACAACAACAACAACAACAACAACAACAACAACAACAACAACAACAACAACAACAACAACAACAACAACAACAGCAACAACAACAACATCAACAACAGTCGCCCCATGCCCACAATGATCAAAAACTGATTTCGGGAAGTCAGGAGAATTTTAGCAATGAGTACGTTTCCTACCAGGTGCAACAACCGAATGTTCTGCAATACCGACCCGTACCTGGGGCAATTAACAATGTCGTCATTTCACCAGGGCAAAATTCAGCTACATTTGTTTTGGGCAGTCAACAAAAAGTGGGAGCCAATGCCTTTGCATCCATAGAAAAAGAGCCGCTATTCTCTAAGGAACCACCGGTACAGTACGGTACCGTCATTAATGAAGATATTAGCTCATTGGCACGTCCAGTGGGCAGTGGAACACAGAACAATTTCCCAGCACAACAAACTGGAGGTCCGCCACCTACATTCCAACAAATTCCCGCAACACAAATGACTTCAAACTTCCATCAAAATGGCAACTTTTTACATGCGTCAGCCGAATCCGAGGTACCAAGTAGTTCAAATAAATACCATGAAAGTCCACCAGCAGCGCCCACACCATATCAGCAATTACCACTCATTGGCACAACCAAGCGACCACAGAAACAACAGCAACAACTACCACAACAACAACGACCACAGTCTAATCTCCACTCAGGTTACCAGCAACAAAATTCTAATCAGCTTAACCAAAACGAACCAACAAAATCTACCACAGGCCTAGGCCGCCCTCAAAGCAGTCCACAAAAGCCATCATCACAACCCGCCTCCATAAATATTTCGAACGAACAGGAAACCCAGGAACTGCTAGTCTCTACAAACATACGTTTCCCATCCAATGATGAGCAAGTCAATGGATTTGGTCACAGCTCTGTATTGAATGGACCACCTGTAGGTCCACAAGTTAATGGACACGCTCAACCCTTGAGTCTGCAGCAGCTTCAGCAATCAAATCCCGTTGTTTTTCCGAAAACTAATGGAGATGAGCTCAATAAACAGCCAACAAATGCAGAGAATGGGCAGCCCAATGAGTTCCTCTATAGTCCAGGCGATGTACAAATACAACAGCACGAGGTGCTCACCATGAATCAACACAAGCAAAAATTGGTAAGTATCTCAGATAAAAAAAAACTGTCTCACTTTAAGAAATGTTCGAATCTTTCAGAATTTCCCACAGTCCGGCGGCAATACCGAGCAGTCTTCCAGCTTACACCACATTCCATCACAGCACATGGTGCCTCCACCTCGCTTTGACCCGCAAGAAACGGCCAAACGACCACAGTCAAATCGTCCTCAATCAGGGCCAAATTCACCCGCCTATAAGTTCAATGAATTCACCCGTAAACCTCTACCTGGCATAACAAGACCCAATACAGAACGCCATTTACCCAATATTCTCCCGCAATTCCGTCCAAATGCCAAAATCTCAAGTGGTCATCCACCGACCTACAACCAAGAACCTGGCAATATACGAATTTCTTCCAATCAGCCTCATAAACGTCCTAACAGCTCACCACAGTTTGCTCACCGACATCAATCAATGCCTCAGGCACAACAATTACAGCAACAACGCTTTTCCATGAAACGTATCGCTGATTATCCGCTTACAGACGCTAATCGTCGAGTCTACCGCCTACCTTCTTATGGCGGTCAACATCCACAGTTTGCCGATCGCATGTATGCACGTCGTCCCATGCCCAATGGTATTGCTCAGCCCTCAGCTGACAGCTATGCCTTTGAACGGCACGCCATTTCCAATAACCCCGAACTTTACGAGACTTTACCGCACGCTATGGCTCTTGAGAAACTTGCCGCATTCGAAGAAGAGGATTTGGTAATAAATGATCCACCACAGCCAATGACGCCCAACAAAGATACCAAAATACTCGAAGAAGAAAAACTTGAGCCAGTTGTCACACTACAGATGCTGCAATCCCACAAGAAGACAACTCTCCCGGCACACAACCCTGATGGCAGCTCAGGCGAAATACAAGTGCCAAGTTCCAGTAACAATTTAGGTGGTGTCCCATCATATCAAAATCAAGCATCCCAAGATGGACTTTACGTTGTGTATCCCATGAGGCCAAATGCTGACCCACAAGATGATTTACATGTAGCAGCTGAATCTAAGGATCCCATGCCAGCTATCGCACACATTGAGAGTGCGCCCACCACTGGCAGCGGAGAGTACCAAAATACGCCCTTCTCCGTGCTACGTGATCAGCCGCAAGAACCAATTTTAATGGTCAAGAATAAGAAACCCCAATCACTGCAACAGCAAACCAAGCAGAAGACTGAAAAACAACTGCCTAAGGATAAGTTTCCCTATCCAATCGAAAAACCCGACCCATCCTTCACCGAAATAACTAAGCGCAATAGTGTTCCTGGCATGCTTTTGGCACCACGGATTATCAATGGAGCCTATCAGCTAACTGGTACCGTAGCACCTATTGCTATAGCCTACACGCCTACCGAACCGAATATCTATAAAAATCACGCTGCCTACCCACAAGTCATGAGCAACAATCAGCCCAACAAGTACTCGAATGTAAATCTAGCCTCCTCGGTCATCAGTGAGATACGCAATACGGACACCCAAACCGAGGAGACCCTAAACAATGATTTCGATTTCCGCGGACAGAACTACGAAAAGGACTTTATGGCTCCATTCTATCCTAGCGTTAGCTTGGGTTCTGCTACCAATGCGCCGTCTAATGGTTGGAATATTTTACCATCCTCAACGCACATTTCGGTGTTTGAGAAGAACAACATCAATCGTGCCGATATTGGGGAGGCTAAAGACGAGGATGAATCCTTGGAGACTACAACGAAGACATTTGAGCTCGATAGCTTTCAGCCCGAACTTCAGGGTGGATTTAAACCAATCTATCCACCGGGTTATAAATTAGAAGATGAACCTGAGGAGGTGCATCTGCATGAGGGCATAAATATGCCCGTAGCTTTGGCCAGTCGAATGGAACTACCTGCTTACCTGATACCAAGGCCGGCAAGTACAGTAGCAAGCCCCACTACGACTTCAACAACGACGACTACTACCGCAACACCCCAAACCCAACTCAGCTCTTCTTCAACCTCAACCACCTCGACCACTCAAGCAACTCCTAGTGAGACATCCAGCTCAACGGTAGCACCATCAACAACTACAACTGTAGCAACAAGTCCCAAACCCACGCTGCGAAAGAAATCTGCCTTTGAAACCAGTCTCGCCGCTCTGCTCTTCGGCGATGAGGAGGATGACTTCGAACAGTCCGATGATATTGAAGCCCGCAAGGGTGACACGATAAAAGCCGTGAGCGGGCCACGCAGTAATATGCCACGAAGCGGTCCGAGAAGCTTAACATTAAGTTAATTGTTAGAACTATATTAATTATGCGTTGTTAGTATTAGGTTCTCTTTAGGATATTTATATACATTAATATGTGCGCGTGTCTATCTAGTTAATTTAAAAAGCATTTCACAAAAACCACAAAACAAAACAAAATCATACCTAAACCTAATAAAAAAAAAAACTCCCGAACACAAACAAGCAATAGCTACAACTTTTGCGAGTCTAATTTGAAAATCTGCTCAAGTGAGAGCCAACTCAACTTTGAGCAAATTCTACCAAAGTTTTCTTATTAGACTCCCGAATCGTTGGTAAATAAAAACAGTTTTTATTTTTTTTATAATGTTTTTTCTATGCGAAATAGTTAAGATTCATTCCGTCAAATACTTTTGTCTCATTCTCTAATGAAACATTTTTTTTTTCTATTAACTAGGAAATTTCTTTTATACATATACTCGTATGTAGTGAATAATGTTAAGATATCCCACAATTTTCATTCATAATTTATTTCATAAACCTTAAGTCAAATATTTAAATGTTTATAAATAATATTTAAAAGATAAAATAAATAATTAACAACATCACATCTTATTTTACTGCTAAGTGGGTCAATTGCATACAAAATGCTCTTATTTTGTCCCCGCTTTTTTAACTCTGTTTTTAGGTAAAAACAAAAAAAAAAAAACAAATAAAACTTGAGAAAGTGGTCACTAAAGAATATTTATTGACAAAATATATTTTTCAGAATCCTAAAATTGTTTGCATATTTGTTTTGAAGAATGTTATATTGCTCTCTCGTACTCGCTTAATAAAGAGTGATTTTTTAAGTGCCTGATAACTTTTTTTTTAAAAAAAACGCATAAAATTTGCAAAATCTCATCGGTTCTTTATTTGAAACGTTAGATTGGTCCATGACATTTACTTTTTGAAGATAATTTCATTTAAATGTTGACCGCGGCTGCGTCTTAGGTGGTCCATTCGGAAAGTCCAATTTTGGGCAACTTTTTCGAGCATTTCGGCCGGAATAGCCCGAATTTCTTCGGAAATGTTGTCTTCCAAAGCTGGAATAGTTGCTGGCTTATTTCTGTAGACTTTAGACTTGACGTAGCCCCACAAAAAATAGTCTAAAGGCGTCAAATCGCATGATCTTGGTGGCCAACTTACCGGTCCATTTCTTGAGATTAATTGTTCTCCGAAGTTTTCCCTCAAAATGGCCATAGAATCGCGAGATGTGTGGCATGTAGCGCCATCTTGTTGAAACCACATGTCAACCAAGTTCAGTTCTTCCATTTTTGGCAACAAAAAGTTTGTTAGCATCGAACGATAGCGATCACCATTCACCGTAACGTTGCGTCCAACAGCATCTTTGAAAAAATACGGTCCAATGATTCCACCAGCGTACAAACCACACCAAACAGTGCATTTTTCGGGATGCATGGCCAGTTCTTGAACGGCTTCTGGTTGCTCTTCACTCCAAATGCGGCAATTTTGCTTATTTACGTAGCCATTCAACCAGAAATGAGCCTCATCGCTGAACAAAATTTGTCGATAAAAAAGCGGATTTTCTGCCAACTTTTCTAGGGCCCATTCACTGAAAATTCGACGTTGTGGCAGATCGTTCGGCTTCAGTTCTTGCACGAGCTGTATTTTATACGGTTTTACACCAAGATCTTTGCGTAAAACCTTCCATGTGGTCGAATAACACAAACCCAATTGCTGCGAACGGCGACGAATCGACATTTCACGGTCTTCAGCAACACTCTCAGAAACAGACGCAATATTCTCTTCTGTACGCACTGTACGCATTCGTGTGGTTGGTTTAATGTCCAATAAAGTAAACTGAGTGCGAAACTTGGTCACAATCGCATTAATTGTTTGCTCACTTGGTCGATTATGTAGACCATAAATCGGACGTAAAGCGCGAAACACATTTCGAACCGAACACTGATTTTGGTAATAAAATTCAATGATTTGCAAGCGTTGCTCGTTAGTAAGTCTATTCATGATGAAATGTCAAAGCATACTGAGCATCTTTCTCTTTGACACCATGTCTGAAATCCCACGTGATCTGTCAAATACTAATGCATGAAAATCATAACCTCAAAAAAATCACCCTTTACTAATGCATGAAAATCATAACCTCAAAAAAATCACCCTTTACAAGGTGGCGCAAAAATAACCTTCCGATGTTTTTTGGCTGTAATTTAAAAAAAAAAAATGAAAAACTTTGATTCTTCTTGTGGATTATTTTTATTTGGTCTTTTAATTTTTTTTACATCAAGTCGAGAATATGATGTCATGTAAATGGCCGCCGCCACAGTTGGTTGTCATTTGAGCCCTTTTTATGGCATTGTCCATCACTTCGGCCAAAACTTTCGGCGATAGGTCCTCACATTCTTGACGGATATTGTCTTTAAGAGCTGCAAGAGTCTGAGGCTTGTTGACATAAGCCCGCGACTTCAAAAAGCCCTACAAAAAGAAGTCTGGAGCGGTCAAATCAGGCGATCTTGCTGGCCAGTGCAAATCGCCAAATCGGGCCGTTTCCAATCCCAATTCATCAAGTTGCGGCAAAAAGAACTCGTTGATCATTGCTCTGTAGCGCTCACCATTCACAGTAACCGTTTGGCCCGTGACGTCTACGAAGAAAAAAGGTCCGATGACTCCTCCAGCGAAAACAGCACACCATACAGTGACTTTGAGCGGGTGTAATGGCTCTTCGTGGGTTACACGCGGATTTTCAGTGCCCCAGAAGCGTAAATTTTGCTTATTTACGTACCCGCTAAGATGGAAATGGGCCTCATCAGTCATGATTATTTTTGATGAAAAATCATCTAGTCAGCAATATTCCGCATTCTGGAGCAGTGTAGCGTAACATTGTTTATTAACGTGTATTTCGCATGTGTTTACTACACAAATGTCAAAACAGAACTGACATTAGGGGCCAATCGCAAAATTTATAGCATTTTCTGATAGGAGGATTACTTTTGCGCCACTTTGTACAAAAACATGTATCCTCAGTTACACTTTCTGCTGAAAAACGTGAAAAAAAGTTGAAAACAATGCAAAAATTTAACAAATAATAACTGTTTTCTAATGATAGCATTTATTTCTTATGTTTTATTTTGTTGCTATTCTCAAAAAATTGTCATCGCGAATTTGGCTTTCGATTTACATTTAGTCCCCGCGCATTGTATTGAACTGACGTTGAACTGACGTCACTTTTTTTACGCTTCGTTAGTTTTAATTTAGGTGTGGTATAGATGACAACAAAGTTATATTAAGAAAGTGCAGAGATTAGTTCTCACGAAATTCTAAAAATTAAGACGATTAAATAATACTAGCGACCACTGGTGCGCTTTGCTGCACCCATCAACTATAAAAATAATAATAATTTTTCTGACTTTCATTTTGTTGTTAACAGACGCTCTATTAAGAAGAGACAGAAGAGAGCGAAATGTGAGAAGCGAATAGTTTTGCTCTGAGTTTGATAACATTGTTCTCAGCTGCTGTTAAAAAAAGAAAAAGCAACATAACAACAACAATTATATGCAATTATATGCAAATTTTAATAAGCTATAACTAAAAAAATATAAATTTTTTAGAAATAAAAAGTCCAGTTTGCACATCTACAGGTCTAAACCTACCAAGAAATAATGAATTTATTAAGATTGGACTTGTACTTAAAAAGCCTTACGCCGGACAAAATTTGAGATTGCGTAATATATATAAGATTAAAATAAATTTTTTTGTGTTTTCTCAGTTCATCATGATAAGTACGTGTAAAAATGTATTGAACGTCACGCGGAGTTTTATTATAGCAAAAATACTTAATCAAAAAAATCCAACTTTAAAATCATTGTTTCATAGGTTTTGATTTATTTCTTTGTTTTCGTACATTTGCAAAATAAAATTCCTAAGAAAAAAAAACTAAAAAGTGGCAAATGTATTGAACGTCACTTTTATGATATGTTACACCACCGGAACAAGTATTCATTTTGTATTTTGTTTTTGTTTATTTAAGAGTAAAATAGCAAAGTTAACGCCTGCTGAAAGAGCACGAAGATATCGGGAAAAACTAAAGCTAGATAAGGAACGAAATAAAGAATATGAACGAAAGCACAAAGAATGGTACCTATATATGACTTTGACCTGATTTTTGCTGTTTGCTTTTACCAACTGATCTCGCCAAACACATTGAAGTGATCAGTTGCACTGACCATCTCCGATTTCTCTCAAATATTTTTCTTGCATTGATTTATTGATTTGAAAATCAAATTCGAAGTTATAAATTTTTAGAATAATTGTTCGTGGTCAAAATAGGGTCTATTTGGAGACAACGTAGCTCAATCAACTTAAGACCGATTACCGGTAATATAGTATCATTGGAAAAGTTATTTCATCTATTTTGAGGAAAAGTACAAAATATTTGAAAATATTGCAATAAGTTGACTCATTCTTAATTTGTTTAAATTCAATATCATGCTATAATTTTTTTCTTTTTTATAATTTTAATTTTTTTACGTAAGGTTAATTCTTTCCAATGAAAAAAAGCAAGATGTGGTTTTAAATGGTTCAGAAGTTGTATTGTAAACCGTGAAGTCTTAATAAATTTTCAATACAAATTCAACTAGCTATTGACTTTTCTAATTTTTTGTAAAAAAATAAAGAAAAAAAACTTGGATAAGAATTTTATGTATATAATTCAGCTATATACTTTATATTTACTTTTTTTTTTTTGTAAAAGAATAAACCTGTTTTTTGTTACACTCCCAATTTAATTTAAATTATTTGGTTAAGCGGAACAAAATGTATTGAACGTCACAAAATATATTGAACGTCACCCTGTTGTTTTTTCTGAAATTGCTTATTATTTAACAGTTTTTTATTATTTATTGCTGCAAGTCTACTACTTTGAAAATAATCTCTATGTTGATGTCTTTTTGGAGAAAAATTTTAATTTTTTCCCGTTAAAATTGTAAAATATGTAGGTATTTTTGGTAAAAAAATTATTATTTCTGTAACTGAAATGGCGATTTTTGCAAAAGCTGATTTAACTGATTAAATAACTTAACAAACATCACAGTAAGCTTTAATTTACAACATTTTTCAAATTTTTAGTGATTTTTCCCGTATATCTGCTGTGTGACGTTCAATACAAAAATCGTATAAAAACCATAGAAAAAATGATTTTTTGCAGGGCCTAAAAACAACTTCGAATTCTCAATTAATTTTCACTTAATTTGACTACTCTAACGGGAAAATTTAAAAAACTTTAAAAACAAAACATGAAAACCTCTTTGTGTGCGTTTTTTTTTTGCAACTGACCCAAGTGCCTTTTATAGCCATCACTTCTATTTAAAACAACAAAAACAAAAACAAAAAAAAAAATGAAGATATCATTCCACCAAATTTGAACCCAAAAATATCATTCCACTATTTGAACTACATTGAATGAACCCAGTTGGAATATGATTCCTCAAACACGGAGTCTTCGAAACCGTCTCGAATACCAAGTACGCATATTCAGAGCGAACGCTGACGCTCTACAAGACAAGTCATTATAAACTGTCAGCATGTATAAAACATTGAATGTTCTCTCATAAAAAATTTGTTTCTTCTCACCATAGTGATCAATGCGAACGATCTGCATTTTGCTAAGGAATTTTGTATGAAAATGTCTTCCAAGACTGCCATGGAAATGGATCGATCCGTCTTGCAAGACACGAACATATCTCGAAGACGTCTTCGAAGACGGATAGATCCATATCCTGCTGGGAAAATAATAACATTTCCAATATAATACTATACATACATAAATAAATTATCAAATTTCAACAAGAAATTAATAGGAAAATGAATTTAAAAATATTATTTACTTTGTAGTGATTTTGAAATCGGTTTTTTTTTTTTTTTTTTTTTTTTGTTAAAAAGTTTTTATTTCTTCCTTTATATAGAATATGATAAATTTCTATCATACACACCTCTATTATACACACCTTATTATATACCGTACTAGCTTTTTCCCGGTGCGCTTTGCTGCACCTTATCTAGATAAGTACCGGAAAACGTTGCAATGCCTTCAGCGTTATTATTCTAAACCATCTCGTACTCGAAACATAGGGGTCGTTCATAAATTACGTGACCGATTTTCAATTTTTTTTTTACACCCCTCCGGTAATTTTCGTAGTGCATTTCAAAAACACTCCCCTCCACCCCCATAAAGTAACGTAGTATATGAAATAAAAAAATTAATTGATTAAAAAATATTCGAAAATAGAAAAACTGTCGAAAAGCAAGAAAAGAAAAAGTATGCCCTTACTACACTTGCCAATAGTTAACAGTCAATTTAGACGGTGAAACATGAAGATGTAAGGATGAAAATGGTTTGAAATGATGGGTTGCATTCATTTCAATTTTTTTGAGTTTTTTTTTATTTTTGGTCACATTACTATATCTGAGACCCCATCCTCCCATTCGTTACTTATCGTAGTACATTTTAAAACCTCTCTCTCTACTAAATTGGTAGCGTAATTTATGAATGACCCCATAGTTACTGCGCAAATTTGACCTGTGTGGCCAAATTCTCCCTTGTCTAATGTTCGCTCAAATATATAGTAACTGCCTCTTGGGCCCATAGCATCTACATATCAAGTTTCACTATCAAAACATGTACAACTAAGGAATAATAATGATTTCTAAAAAGTGGGCGTACAAATATAGACCACGCCCATTTTTAGTATAGTTACCGACAGTAACCATACGAACTTATTTACCAAATTTTAGTCTAATACGACCAAAGCTGTCTTAAATATAGCATTTTTATTGATTTATGGGTGGTGAAATGGGGTATGGAAAAAATGGGTATGGACAATTTTTACTATGCCTATATTTTTTGCGCAAATGCAAACTAAAGTGAGACTTGCTAAATTATTCCAATATTCCATTTATTTCCAATTACCTTTGCAAATATTTCCCCATATACACCATATGTGCGCACCTGTATTTTTTTACACCTGTATTGTTGTATAAGTTCACTAAAATGCCTATAATTTATGAACCAATATACATACAAAGACCATTTATACATAAAAACCTTCGTATTGACGTCACCTTTCATGGGAAATTCAGAAACAAAATCGGTTCACGCATTACAGAGAACATCAATTTCATACACAATGCAACTTATTTTTATATATATATAGATTATATACCGCCCACTTTTGTAATGATTTTGCCTATCCACCTACCCGCGTGCAAAATATTAGATTCCTAGTGTCAGTATTAACTGAAATACAGTGTTTTTTTTTTAAAAGTGGCACGCCTCTTTGTCGAATCCAGCCTACGTTCTTGATCGTGTTTTGTTATAATTATACCCGTTCTTGTAACAAATTTTATTATCCTAGTGTCAATATTATTCGAGATATAATAGTGTTTTTCTAATATTGTCGAATTTTGTCCAGTTTCTTGACCGTTATTTGTAATAATTCTTCCTACTCCTGTACTAAAATTCAGTACCCTAGTGTTAATATTAACTGAGATACAGGTTGTTTCTAATATTGTCACGCCCATTTGTCGGGTTTCTCCCAGTTTCTTGACCGTTGTTTGTACCTAATAATTGTGCCTTCCCCTCTACTAAATTTCAGTACCCTAGTGTCAATATTAATCGAGGTGCAGTGTTTTTCTAATAGTGACACGCTCCGTTGTTGAATAACGCCCACTTTTATATTACATGGGTGGAGGTTCGTTGGGGTGTGAACATGGAGGTTCATTGGAATGTCCCAAATGCAAATTTTTTCCATACGAATTTGGCCGATTTGGGCATACGAAAAAAAATTGGGCGATTTTGCATTTTTGTTGGGTAAAATTTCGTTTTTTGCTTTTGGGAGAAATTTCACTCAAAATATGTTGGGTAATTTTGCTTTATCAGTTGCAGTTTTTGCGGAAAATCATATATGACCTAAAAATTAACTTGTAGAAGGCGTCCTCTTGTGACGTCTGGAGGAATCAAAATTCGATACATACTTAAAAATTTACGGACAAAAAAGCTTTTTTGAATAAATTTAATACTTTTTTCACAATATTAAATGTAAAAACCTTAATTTTCTTTCGATTTGGAAAGTAAAGATCACCTTAACCCTTAAATGCCCAACAACACCGATTTTATTAAAAAAAAAATGTTACGCTATGCTATATGTTATGCTATGTTATGCTAAATTATCCCCTGAATACGACCCCGTTTTTATTTTTTTGGATAAAATGTTTCTTTACGAGTTATTAAACAAAACATGGTTGTATCCAAAAAGATACAGTGGGCATTCCGACGTATACCATCAATCAGCTTGGTTGTAGGAGTTCAAGGCAAAAACGTAGAAAACGATTCTTTTTATGATAACTCTAAATTTGTTTGTTAAATGATACTCTAAAATGGTTAATAGTTTAAAAGATATTTCATGTCAAAAAGCGAACTTTCCGTAAAAATAGAAAAAATATTTTTTGAACTTGGCGGTCAATATTTCCAAAACCAACAAAGTTATGCCAATAATTAAATTTTTGTTTTATATTTGCAATTTTCTGAGTGAAACTACATATCCATCATTTGAATTTTTGCAATATTTTAAAATAAATAGCTTATTTTCTCGGTTGTATCCAAAAAGAAACACTGGGCATTTAAGGGTTATTGCATTCCTCAAAGATATCGGGCATCCTCGGAAAAATTAAGAAAACCTCGTGTTATAAATGCAGACAATCCACATAGTTTTATGAGATCAGCTCAAAATGGTTTAATTTACGGAAATTGTGCATTTCAAATCATAAAAATTTTTTGGAATCGTTTAAAATCACACTTTACCTTTGGATCTGTTTACAGTTTAAATTTCTCTTTTGTGCTTGAAAAAGTTAATTTTCTATTTCGGTTTAAGACGTTAGAACTAGGAAATGGTACGGTTAAGGTTTTTAAGAGTTTTTTTACAAATCATTTCGATTTTCGGTTTCCCGAATTTCTTCCAAATAAAGAAAACTTTTTGTTTTTTGTATCTATAAATAAAATACTTTATTACTATTTAATGTTGCTTATAAGATGCTGTTAAAATTTCTATCCTTTACAAATACATACTTAAATTTATCATTAAGAGTAACTCTTTTACAAAATATTTAGAGGAATGTGTGAGTTTTTGAAGTTTAAATTTTTATGATAGAACTCAATTATATGAAAAGTTAAATTTGTTTGGCAACAATGAGTTGATCAATGATGATGATAACGATGATGACAATGATGATGATGATGATGATGATGATTTTGATGATGATGGGGCTTATGATTTCGTTAGACTAATAGTGACAATAGATATATCTTATATTGCTAGATATATTGAAATGTTTCTATGCTTAATAAATTAAATTTATATATGTTTTAACAATATGAGGTTACTTGATGTGAATGTGGCAATGAGTCGATGATTATGTTTTGCATAATTTTTAATATTTAAAAAAAATACACATAAACAATTTTGGCCAAATATTTTTAATATCTCTGAAAAGATGATATACATAAGTATGAGAGTTTTATATAAATTCAATGGACGACATTATTTTCGTTACTTAACTAACTTAAATTTAAAATATTAATACTTTTAATCAATTAGAACTACTTCTAGGTAATTTATTACTATTTTGTAATTACAAAAGTCTTCATCTAAATCTATAGGTAGTTATATACATACTTACACGTAAGAATTACGTAAAGATGTTATTATATGCAATTGACATGTATTTTTTTAAAGAAGTAAGAAGCTGAAATGTAAAAGACTGCGAAACTGTGACACTTTGAAAGACAAAAAACCGTTAATTCAAAATTTGATATTTTTTATCCCATTTTGTTATAATTACTTTAAGATAATTTGCTAATGAAATGCCGTTAGCCAAGGCCATTAATAATTGCTATATTTTAAAGCAACTTGAATTATTTCACCATTCAACTAAAGATCAGTTCAATGACCCTATCAGCCTTGGATATTTTTCATCTTCTTAATCCTCTTCTTCGTCTCTCTTATTTTTTTTTCTTTATTTTAAATCAGGACATGAAAAATCCTTTGCGATATGCACGTTTAAGTATAAATTTCAAATGGAGGAATATATCAAAGTCATTTTTTCATAAAATCTTAGGTTTATTGACAACGATAGCAAATTTGATAAAATTGAAATAAAGAAAACAATATAAGATCAAAGAGAATTCGAAAATGCAAAGTAACGTTAAGAAAAAAAAGCAAGTTAAAAAAATTTTTCAAAAAACAAAAGCATATTTTCAAATACAGTTCATAGACTTTTATAACTGAGCGTAAATGTATGTATGTATGAATACTTCTAAGGTCAAAAATTTTTTTTTTTTAAATAGACAGTACTTTTTGGATAATCAACAAAGAAGTGTAGATGGTGTAATGGTTAAGTTAACAAATTTCAAGTGCTCTAGTTATTCTAAATTCTAAGTCCTCAAGGAAACTCAGATAAACTTCGAGAACTTTGTGATAAAGTAAAACAAATTTTGAAAATAGTCCTACCCAAAGACAGAGGAAGTAAAATTTTCTTAGACTAAAATTCTAATATGGAAAATTAAACTTTTTCATGTTTAACTGCATCTGGTAGCTAAAGGGACGATACAGGCCATACGTGTTATTTTCTAAATCTAGATTTGGAAATTAACATTACCATGCGAAAGGCTCGAGAGCGTCATCGAAAATTTTAACTTAAAAATTGACCATGCTAACGGTCTACAGATACTATATGGCCCACATTTAAAAAAAAATATATAAAGAATGGTTCCTTTATATGACAATAAAGCAAACCCCATAAATAAGATTTTTTGGTGATTTGTAAAATATTTAAAAAATTGTCTCTAAATGAAACTTAGACAAAATAACTTTTCCAAGTCAAATTATTGCTTATTTTAGATCTATGAGGCTGATCGAAAGAAGTATTTTTCTGATCTTCTGAAAATTATTGTTTTTTTTATTCGTTACTTTATACGACGATTTAATCTTATCAATTGTCAACTTATTAATCGATGAGTATCTAAAATAAAAAAAAAAAAAAAAAAATAAGAAACAAAATTTAAAATAGTCGAGGTCCACTTAAACAGCATTATTTTAAAGATCGAAGATAAAAATTTCCAACAGTAACGCATGGTCCAATAAGTCCCGAGACTAAGTAATAAAAAACTTTTTTTTACAAATATTCTTCTATCTTCATCAACTTAGGTTCCTTCAAGAGCAATACATTCATTCCACCGCTTTTCTAACTTTTCAATACCAGTTTTGTAGAACAATTCGTGCTTCGTCTCAAAATACGCTTCAGTTTCATCCATCACCTCTTCATTGGAGTCAAACCTCTTGCCGGCAAGCATTTTTTTGAAGTCAGCAAAGAGCCAGTACTCGCTGGGTCCAAATCTGGCGAATACGGTGGATGAGAAGCAATTCGAAGCCCAATTCGTGGATTGTCGCCATCGTTTTCATCCATTTGTGACACGGAGCATTGTCTTGGTGAAAAGAACAGAGCCAACATCTCTGCGAATCATTGACACACGTTATTGTTTTTGGTCCGGTGTGAGAAAACGTGGCACCCATTTGGAAATCAACTTTCTCATCGACAAATGTTCCTGTAATATTGTTCCCACACTGCCTTTCGATATCCTCAGAGCCACAGCTAGCTCGCGCACCTTCACTTTACGGTCGGCCAATACCATTTTGTGTACTTTTTTTATGTTTTGTAGAACAACTGCCTCATTTGGGCGTGCTGAACGTTCAGCATCATTTGTGTCTGTACGACCAAGTTTAAACTCAGCATACCATCGGCAAAGTCTTAAGTTGACGGAGCAGAGTCCGAATAACACTTTCGAAGCCATTGCTCAGCTTGGACGGTCCTATCAAAACACAGTGATAAATCAACACACGGAATTGCTTTGAATCCATTATTTTGAAAATATCAACAGTAGCGTTACTTAAATCACTGCAACTTCTGAACTAAACGTTAGATTTTCATGAAATTTCTACCCGTATTGTTTGAAGGTTGAAACTATCGAAATATTATATCGATATTTCGTTAGAGGTGCCACCTAGTTGTTCGGGTGGACTTCTCGGACTTCTCGTCTCGGGACTTATTGGACCATGTGTTAATATTTTTTTGCATAAGCTTTAATGCGAATTTTTTCACTTTTATCAATTCAGCGAGTTACAGCGAGTACCAGGAGCATAAAATGGCCTGGGGGCCATGCATCATAAAGGGTCGAATTCGAAATGAAGGAGCTTGAAAAACGAAGAAATCTTTTAAGTGATCGTTTCCGATAACCCTTGCTTCTGATTTCTTCAGGATAACTAGGTGATTAGTAAGTAATCACGGCAAGATAATTTTTATACCCCACGATTACTGTGTAAGGGGTGTATTACGTTTGCACCACCCATAAGGAGGTGTGGTTAATATAGAATAGTATCTACATAGACATGTCCGCCGTCACGATAACGGCCGTTATTTTGAAACTATCGTAATGAAATTTTTTATTTAAGCTTATTTTTAAACAAAGGAAGATCCAATTCGTAAATGAGCCAAATCGAATAAAAACCACGCCAAGGCAAAACCAACCTTTTTCACCCTTGTTCGGCCGACGAGTCAGCGGAGTGACTATTTCACTTTTTTCACATAAAAAAATATGTTTTCAACCAATTCTGTGACACCTTAAGCTAATGAATTTTAAGTACAAAATGAACACAGGTTAACAGAGCGTTAACACAGTTACCGGGGTGACTACGTTGGCCTTTAATGAGTATAAATAACGTTGGCCGAACTAGGGTTAAACTCCAAAAATATTAATGTATTAAATTGAAATTTTACATATAAGCTTTTATATTCAATACGTATAATTAGGTGGAAATTTGGATAAATTGAATACAAACTATACCTATCTCTCATTCATGCTGACGTCACCAAAATAATAAAACCTTTATAACTTCCAGATATTATATATTAACCCTTTGCAACTGACGTGCTCCAAATTTAACAATTTAACAACATTCCTGACGTGGGTTCTAGCAGACCTCAGCCAATCTAATACAAAGATAATACATTTCTTACTAGTTTTTTTTTTTTTTTATTTCCAATTTTATCTTAAACATAGATATTTGTTTTGCCTTTGAATAACTTGGGGTAATTTTCGAATAACTTTTCTGTATAGTATAGTAATGTCAGAAACCTGAGATATTTTATAAATCCGAAAAATAATTTTTTAACTAATTTTGAGGTTATGAGGCACAGGATAAAGTTTGCCCAAACGTTTTTCTACCAACTGCATTATACTCAAATATTAAGAATCTTCCTTTGCGAAATAGGTTTTTGAATGACCATCTACATACATTTTGTTTTCTTTTTAAGTTTTGAACATTTTAAGATGACTTGATAAATACCTAAAGCTTCGTCATTGTAGTCCAACAAAAAAATTATGAAGTCATTTTAAAAAAGCCATCATGACTCTCCATGGGAAAAATCAGTGATGACTATTGTTTTTTAAGGAGAAGAGTTATATTAAACGATGCAGTTGCTAGAATATACCTCAAAAATTTCAATGCGATAGGAAAAACGCACTAAGATTTAAACATAATAGGACCTCCAACCTTATAAATTACGCTTTAAATTCATGAAAGTTAAAATTTTCTAATTTGCAATTTTGCGGTTATAATTAATTACATTTGGAACCTAGTTGACATTTTTTTCTTTTCCTGTTGTACAAATATTTTATTCAAAAATTTGAGAATCTACAACAATTTGTTGTAAGTGAAAATGATGTTTTGGAGGTATTTTATTTCAAATCTGGTGTTAAAATTACAAAATATTTATTAAAAGACCCATGTAAAGTTATTTTAATAATATTCGATTTGCACTGAATGAACGTTAATAAAAGTTTCTAACATCATTATTTAAAAATTGTTTAAATAAATTTTCTTCTTGTCATAAAATAAATGTTTAGAACTCATTATTAAAAGTAAAAAAAACAATCATTTCAAATTCAAAATTGGAAAAATCGTTCCAGCATAACAAGCTTTGAGAGTTTATTTCTTCACAAACTAACATGGAAAAGACTAGATAAAAATTTTAATGGTCACATTTATTGTTTTATATTTAAATAATTTAACACTCAAAAGTTTATAGTAAAAAAAAAAAAAAAAAAAAAAAAAACAATTGGCCATTTCAAACCTTGAAAGGACTTTGACTATGATCAATTTGTGTTTTTGCACCTTAAATATTTGTATACAAATTATCGAGAACTGGACCTACTACTTTTACGCCTAGTCCGAACGGCTTAATGTGAGGTTTGCCATTGTCTGGAGAGAGGTGACGACCGATTAGTGAAACAATTGAAATTGAAAAATTTTCTGTATCAGCTGGGGATCGAACCTCGGAACTTGCATCTCGAAAACTTTGATGGTTGTTCTGGAAACCCTGCCACAAAAGAACGAAGAGAAGAGAAAGAGTGATTGACGTTTTTATTATTATTCTGCATTTTTCATTATTATTGTTTATTGAATTTAGATAATATTAAGTTGAATATAATACTTGCAAGAGGTGCATAGTTACAAACAATGGTATTTTCACGTATCGATTTGTACCATTCGTCAGGAAACTGTATAAAAAAATCTAAAGTATTATGAGTATTTTAAAATGATCTAATTCAAAAACGTCCCAAATAAAAAAATTAGTCAGGTGACAATTTAAGCTCGAAATGCACTACTTTTTTAAGGTATTTTTATGTTGCATGTTTTAGTTTTTTCTGTACAAATTATACTTAAAAAAATTCATTTTTTCTTGTGTATAAAATATACTTCACAAGCTTTTTCATTTAAAAAATGCGTCAAACCAAGTTTTACTCTAAAAAATTATGGTGCTTTTAAAACTGAAAGCAACTAGTTCCAGAGTAAATTACACTCTTTTAAACTAATCTCAGATAAGAATGTATCAAGAAAGACCAACTTAATTGCTGAAATCTCTTCTCTATCTCGACTTCCATTGAAACAATGACTTGGGAATCGGTTGTGTACTTAGATTCGAACGAAATACAAATCATATAAACTTCAGAACTGGGGCCCAGAGGTAGCACACAAACAGTTACTGATATTGAGCAGTACTCGAATGATAAGTCAACCTTTACTCAAGATACTAGTTCAGTGGGGAACAGTCTTCGGAAGAAGCATAAGCAAAAGTTGAGCAGGACTGTGCTTTGGGGGTCGAATTAACCTCTAAGTTCCAAGTTCATATAGGAAACTACTTTAAAGTAACCCAACAAAAAGTATCTTCTTTTCTGAGATAACATTTAAACGGAGAAATTACACCTGAAGGAGCTATTTGTTCGCAGCAAAGGGAGAAGCTATAAAAAATACAGCAAACACGAAGTAACGAAGTAGCTAACGTAACGATGGACTCAGCAGTAAAAACTAACGAGAAAGTTGCCATAGAAGTGAGTACTTTTACGAGTCTTTTACCCACTCCTACGACATTTCCGATCGATCTCGAGTCGAGACTCTCGGCACTACGCGTTGTTGGAAATGTTCTTTGTTTCTGAAGCTCAAAAATCTGTCACGGTGTATGAGATGAAGACGAATGTTTGCATCCACGGTTTCTTCAATCGAGTTGGGGGACAGGCCCCTTATGCTTCATGATGCGTAATTTTTTTTTTAATTTTGTAAAGAGTTTAATTTTTAATTCGTTCAAAATTTGTGATTTAAATTTATATTTCTAATTGTTATTTGAAATTAATTTTTAAAAAAAAATTTACATTTTACAAAATTTATGAGCTCAGAAAATAGAAGAATAATGGAAATAAATAAAAGTTATGCATCTAATTCAAACAGTTTCTTTTAGAATAAGTAGGTCGGATAAAACAAATAAGTAGTAATAAGCAAGATTTCATAACGGCAATAAACAAAGAAAACAAACACAAGATGTAAAGTTTTATTGTAATTATATTCATAAATTAATTAAAATACTTTTCTTGTTTAGCTTTGTGTGTGTTTTTGTTTTTTTTTTTGCTTGTGTGTAATACATCAATATAACATTATATACAACAAAACATAAACACATTAAACACAAAAGAGCAACAAACTGAATAATGCTTAAACTGCTATTTAAGCTTAAGCTTATAAAGAACAAAACTTAAAAAACTAAAGTAGCAAAAATAAGATTAATTCACAAAAAGAACATAAATTATAATTAATTTAAGTTTAACTAATTTTAATAAGATTTACTTGTTTGTTTTTTGTTTTTGTTTTTGTTTTGTTTTCGCTAATAGCTTTATACTCAACTCCTTTTTACACCATTTTAATTAGTTTTATCATAAATTTTTTTTCAATATTTTTTATAGTCTTACAACCTCGTGTTAATAATTATCTACTTTTTAATATATTTATATATACGTATATATAATTTCAAGACTTATATTTAAGGGTTAGTTAAAAAAATTCACAATTATTGCATTAATTCTGAAGTAATTTGTTTGCAGTGTATAATAGTTCACTGATAGTTTTCATTGATAATTCAATAGTTCATTGATTGATTGCTTCATTTGTTTCAATTTTATTTGTATTATTTATCTTTTACAGGTTTTTAACTTCAAATGCAAACTTTAACATTTCTAACTTAAATTTTTCCAAAAAAAAAAATTCAACTTTTACAGATCGAATTAAAAATTTTGTATTTCAGAAAAAATAAAAACTTTTTCCATTTTAAATTTAACCTTTTACATTTCAAATGCTACTTTTAGCAATAATTTTTTAAAGGATTTGAAAAATACCCAAAAATAATATCTTGGTAAAAATCTAGATAGAGTGGGTGTGCAAATTAGTTTTATGTTCAGGTAGAAGGATTTTTAATTTTGAAAATCATAAATAATCCCTTTTGGGAACAATTAGCAGGGCAATAGTCGGCGATTTTACGAAGTCGAAAAAATTGTAGCTGTGAAATTTTGTGGTGAGTGGATGATCATAAATCTTGAAGGTTAATAAAACAAATAAATAAAACCATAACTGATCTTAAGATTGCCGTAAAGGCTCCATAGTCAATGTTGAATAACCCTTTATAACCTAAGCTAATCTAAAATCGGAAAATCCTCTTGGTGTCTAATAGGCTTAAGCGTAGGCGTACGCTGGAAGTTTTCAAGGGGGAGCAGAGGTATGCATTGGTGTGTACGTTTATGAAAATGATGATATGGAAATGTAACATATATAGGAATTAGAAATATAAAAAATTTTGCAGTCCAGTCCAATCCAGACAAGTGTCCCCCCAACCCCCTTTGTGGACGCCCTTGGCCGTAGGAGTCTAATGTCTTGTATGAAGATGAAACCATTAGCTTGGACAACAAACATTAGTTTATGGTATGGATTTTTCAACAATAATTTTATTCCATGCGTATTGGGAGTGGAACGAATTTTTATCCAGACGGCTTTATGCATTTTTAAAGTTGTCGAAAAAAATATTTCCTTCATATTTAGTTTTTTTCTGCGACATAACTTTTGACACAGCCCGAGGGTTTATATATTTCATTGCCAAAGTGTTTTTTTTCAATATGAAATCGAAAAATTAGGTCCCAATTTTTTTGATGCCAGCTTCTTAATTATTAAGGCATAACTAACAACATGTCAAGAAAATTATGGCAGAGTATTAAGCAGGGCTACAAAATTATAAAACATTTGTTATGTTCTTAATGTTGAGTTTTTATCGTATTTACACAAAAATACTTAAAATGTCTTCATTTATAATTTCAAAAATTTTTAATCCTGCGTATAAAAAAGTTCTCTTGAGAAATTAACAATAAAAAAATTATTGAAATTTTTAATTTCTAAGATTTATGTACAAGAGCCATCCCTGAAAGTAATGTGCTTCTGACTCGATTCTTTTATTTCTTCTCGATGTTCGTTATAAGTAACGAGATTTCAAAAAACGAAAATTACTTAATTTGTTGTCGTCAATTTCAGGCTTTTTTGGTCAAGTGGTTTTTTTTTTTAATTAAATTTTAAAAATTTTTTTCAATTTTTCCCGACGTTTCGGAAGTTATTCCTTCCTTCTTCAGGGGATTATTTTATTAAATCTAAAAAACAAAAAAACAAAACCAAAAATTTGTTGGAGTCTCTGCATATTCAAAGCAAAGCAACAAAAACCATGAATACAAAAGAGGACAACGACAACATCAGCTCGGTGTATTCCACAGCTTTAAAAGCTTAACCAGCTGATTAATGTTTACTTTTCGTCTCATCGTCAACAAGTTTCGTCGTTATTGTTAATTTTTGTTTTTCTGTTTTGTTTAAACGTTTATTGTTAAAAATAAAAGTGCAATATATATGTTTCATGGTGTGATGTAAAAATTATAAAAGTAATATTGCTCATATAAAATATGTAATATATATATAGTAATTGTTATATGTTTTTTAGATTTAATAAAATAATCCCCTGAAGAAGGAAGGAATAACTTCCGAAACGTCGGGAAAAATTGAAAAAAATTTTTAAAATTTAATTCAAAAAAAACCACTTGACCAAAAAAGCCTGAAATTGACGACAACAAATAAAAATCAAAGAATTGGTCAAAAAATATTTCTTCAAAATTACTTAAGAAAAGTTGAAATATTTTCTACCTTTCATGCGTAAATTGCATTTCTCCACGTAGTTACGCACGCAGGCATACGTAGGCATAAAACTCTCTCTCATAAGCTTTCATACATTTCTATTCCATTGCGTTCAGCGAGTAGACGGACGCAGAACTTCCAGCTTTAAGCCCCAACTACATCAAAAAAAAAAAAAAAAACACTTTTAGAATAAAATATCCCGTCAGTACTTATACCCACGATAGTCGGCCTTGTTTTACTCGATATATAAATTCACAGAAAGAAAACCGAAAAATTAAAAATTTGATATCTTCAATGGGTTATAGGCGGAAATTTGTGATATAAACTTAATTTTATATTTTCTACAGTATTACACACAAACTAAAATATATAAATTACTTTATGATTACATTAGGAAATATAGCAAAAACATAAAATAAATCTTTATCCTCGCCAAGGTTTAATTTGAAATTCAGAAAGTTGTATACGAAATGGAAAAAGTTGTATGTATTTGAAATATAGTTTTTTTTTTTTTTTTTTTTTTTGAAATGGACAAAATTTGATTTGTAAAAACTTCAAATTTGCTTTGAAAAAGGTTGAATTTGAAATTTAAAAGCTTGAATTTGAAGTTAAAACTACACATATCTTTTAATTATTTACACAATTTTAGTCAAAATTATTTTTAGAAATCATTCTCTTATAGAACTCATTCAGATGTTTAAATAAATGTTTTTTTTTCTTTTAAGGTTTATGTTAAAATAAATAATATTTTACAATATTTCGTTGCCATTAAAGGGCATTTTGTTTGATTTTATATTTTGTCCTACATGTATTTGGTGACATAAACAATAGTTTACTTGTCTACAATTTAATAACAAATAAATGTTCAATATAAATAAATACGTAGCTAAGCCATTTGGAGTATATCTAGATAGTGGTGTTCTAAGAAGAAAAAAAGAAGATAATTTCAATGGTAACAAACGTATGTTTGGCGCTAATTTTAAAAATTAAAGGACTAGGAAAAAAATAACTTATATAAGAAAACAAAAAACTTATTAAAATTAGCATAAAAAATGGGACAAAATAATTTGCTGAATAAGCAAAACCAGACAATTTGAGTTCAGTTTAGCACTCATTTTTTTTTTTTAAATAAATATGCCATATCAAGTAATTTCGTTTGTTTTGTAAAAAGTTTGCAATTCATTCATGTATATTTACAATAAAATTTATATTTATTTCTTTTCCAAAATCTTATTTTAACTAAATTTTTGGCATAGAATTTTTCGCTAACTCAAACTTCATAGTAGCCCATTTTTAAAAGATTGCTCTTCATGCTTCATTACATTAGGAAGCATGGCGTGTATGTATATATTGTTTTTTTTATTTTTTATTTCAATGGGCAGAATTAAATCCATATAAATGAAATCTTTAAGATTTCCAACTTTATAACTAATTATTTATCTATAGAATATTTTGGCTTATTTGCATTGCTTATAAAATAATTGTTTTTTCTTTTAATGTTTACTGAAAAATGTTTAACAAAAATATCGTATACAACTTAAAATAGCATATTTAATAAAATTATGTACTCCACACTTTATAATAAATTGTTATTTTTTACAATTGATAAAGTTTACCACTGCTTCTGCTTTGCCTGGAAGAGTAGCTTATACTTGAAATATTTTCCATTTTTGTATTTTTGCCAACAGCAGCTGCTATTTAAGCTTGAAATTGCTTACTTTTAATACTGTTTGCTAGCTGCTCGATAACATTTCTCAAAATGATAAAGACAAAAAAAAAAGTTGAATTTACAATTTAGTCTTACAAATGGGAACAGTTTGCATTAGCACTTTTAGAGCTAAAAATGCACATAAATAATTGTACAAAAATGTACAAAATATGAAACATTGTTTGTATCACAAAATTGAGAACATTTTGTTTTCTTTTTTCTTGTAATTATTGGCAACATTATTTTGAACATGCCATAATTAATACATAAGCCATACATAACCCATGCTTCACAACTGAGAACAGTTTTTTAATTTGAACAAAACTTTAGATATACCAAATATATATGTACAATTCTGAAGTTCAACAAAATCAAAAGCTACCAAGTAGTGGCTCTTTTAACACAGTTGGCTCAATTAGTTCAAAACTTATAAATAATATCTTCTTTCCAGCTAATTTTCAGTCCAAGCAAGATTGGGAACAGTTTTTTTAGACTATGCATTTCATTCAAATAACTAACTTACAGCTTCCCGCACATTTCTTCATTCAAGTGTGCCCTACTTGTGGCTCAATTGGGTAAAATTTTACAAAGCAATTTTTTGTCTACCATATTTGCCGCTGATACAATGCCCAACAAACTCCTGCATTCAAACTTCACAAACAACAATAAAGTATAAAATTTGGTGTTTGTATCGTATTTCGAAATTCTAAAAATAATTTTGAAGTACTACACTGGATATTAAAACATGATAGTTTTTCTGAAAGTTTTAACTCTTTTTAAGTCTCTTTTTTTTCTCTATAGTATCTTTTTGTGTCATATCTGAACTCAAAATAAGCTCTATTGTGTTAACACGAATTTTCGTTTCCACAACTAATGTTAATCTAAATTTTTGACGACGATACCAACATTTCTCTAGGCTCTTAAAAAACTGGAATTTAGCTATAAAAAGTCAAACTTTTTAGTTTAGTAGTTCATGAAACAGGCCAAGTGCACATCGATATCGTTGTTGTTGTTTCGAATTTTTACAAGTACCTATTTTTACATTTATGTTACATCTTCAAGTTTTAATTGAAATATTTTCATGGTAAGTTTTTTACTTCACATTTTATTTTTACACTTTGAATCAAACTGTTTGCAAATCAAATTCATCATTATACTCTTCAAATTCAATTCTTTATTTTGTTTTGAATTTGAAGTGTAAGAAGTTTCATTTGTATTGTTAAGAGTTGAATTTGCTTTATAAAAGGTTATATTTAATGTGTGAAGAATTTTTCAAATCAGTTTTAGCCTTCATTGCATAGTCGCGTCCTATTTAAAAGTAGGAACAGTTTCAATTTTTGTTTGTGAAGTTAATTTACAAAATAATTCAGAGAACAAAATTTGTGGAATAAGTGATTCGAATACATAAGAACTATTTTTTATTTACGGCCTTCTGTTATAAATTAAAATGTATGCCTTAATTTTTTTTTTTAATGATTATCTTACATGCAACAAGAACATTTTAGAAAATTGTTTGAATTTTTGCTAAGCTGTGTGCATTTTTTATAATATCTCATTTAAAGAAATTATCTCATATTTATTTAATGCCAATAAACGACTTTTAACTCCTTGCTTCGCTGAACTTTAAACAAAAAACTTCTACACTCCAATTTATAGCAAACTGTTCCCAGGACAAAATATCATCAAAGAAACTTAAAAATTGTCATGTTTCAGACACATTTCGCTAACTCGTGTATACGAGTTAATATTTTCGGTATAAAGGATGGCAAAATTTTCTTTCTATTTTCGGAAGTAAGAATCAACTGAATAAGAAATACTTAAAAACTTTACTCGTTTGAAAATTTTCTAAAATTTCTGAAATTTTGGTCAAGAATCTGTTTTTTTCTTCTCTAAGAATGGAAAAGTTGCTGAAAAAACACAAACGTTGCTTTTAGGGTCAGCTAAATTACATTTATCATAACGCCCAAAAAATACAAAGTGAAATTTGAATCTAAATAATTTTTTTGAAGACATAACTGTTTAAATTTGTATAAGAAAAGTACGAGTGAGTTCCAATCATAGGTCCCCCAAAATAAAATGTGAAAAAAATGCTCTCCATAAAAATTTTGGACGCTTTACATTGTGAAATAAAACCATGGTAGAATAATATAAGGTTACTACCTGTTACTGACAGTTGCTTGGGCAACGACCATCTGTCAACAAAAATGTCTAGAAAGAGAGCGTTCAATTATTTATTATGTTTTCGCCATTGTTTATGTTTCAGCGCTTGCAAATAACCAAACATTTTCTTACAAAATATTGCCTATTTTATTTAATCAATAGTGAATTATTATTACTACAACGAAGATAACTTGTGAACTTTGTGTTATTAAGTGCAAACATAAGAAAAAATGTTGAAAACGTTCAAATGTAGCAACCTCAGCAGCTGCAGATGCATATGGACGAAATTAAAGAAGTTTCCAATTATTATTAAAACACCACGGCTGGAAAACGTTAAACACATATCACACATAATTTTTTCACAACTTTCATTATTATAATTGTGTATTTAACGCACATATTTTGAGGAATTTATTTATTTTTACATTCGTTTAATTCTTGTTGCACGAACAACTGTTTTTGACAGATGGTCGTTGCCTTGTTGCTGAGAAAATCTATACTTGTCAATGCTACCTGTATAATTATATCATGAAATAAAACCCCAAAAAATTGAGCATTATTGAGTTTTGGAGAATATCAAACTGTCAAATTAAGCTGAAAAGCTGTTTCGAAGTTATACTCAAATAAGTTAAAGAGGGGAAAACTGTTGATGGGAGAATAAAAACAAAGCTTAAAGCTGAATCTCCAGGTAAGTAAAACTGAGTAAAAAATTTAACTCGAAAACTCTGATAGGGACATTTATTAATTAAATTTAATGAAGCACCCAAAGAAGATAAGAGCAAAATTCTGTAGTTGAGAGAATGAAAAATGTCAAGAGCTGAAACTGCTAGAAGTTTACATGATTTGGGTTAATTTTTAGAGTCCCATTATCTTGTATCGCGAAATATGGCAAATATAGTACACCTTTTTTACATAAAAAAATCGATTGTTTCTCCTGTCTTGCTTATCGCTGTTATGCTTTTTCCTGATACGGAATGAAGGGAAAAGTTTGTTCTACGCAAAACTAATGTAAGCGGAATATCATTTTAAATTTCGGAACTTATTTTCTTGAACTGTAAGAAGAGTTTTTTTTTTTACAAGGAATAAGTATTTTACATAATTATTTTACACAAATTTTGAAAATCAACAGACAAATTTTCTTAAATTATTATACATTCAATATAAGTAGAGAATAATACAAATTTTAAACGTTTGTGTGTGGTTAATTTAAAACTGTTCCCATTTGGTATGAATTTTGCAGAAAATTTTCAGCAGTTACCAGCTTGACTTATTACATTTCAAGTGTATTTAAACTTACATTAAATAAAATAAAAAGTACCGGCTTTTCCACGCTTCAACAAACAACTATTCCCAGCTCCAGGAAAGTTTGCTTGAGTGATAAATTGTTTTTTGTTTATATATATTTAAATAAGTTTTAAAATTAACTGTTTCATTGTTATATCTGGAAAATAATAAAACTAATATTAATGAAATTAATAATAATAACAATGATAAGTATACACAATAATAGAATTCTCAAATAATTAGGAGGAAAAAACAAGAAATATTAATGTATGTATGTATTTTTTTAGGTTGCATAAGAATATCTCTCTATATTAATTTATGTATCGTATATATATATATATACATTAAACTAAGCTTTAAATTAATCATAAGTGTTGAATATAATATTTCAAAATTAATATTTATAAGGTTTAGAAGCTCATTCTTTATGTTGTGGGTGTTTCACTCGTATTGCGAGCGTTGTTTAACGTACGCGCGCCAGCTGAGGATGTAGCAGCAGGAGCAGCTTGTGCTGCCACCGCTGATTGTTGTTGCGAATTCTGATGTTGCTGCTGCTGCTGGTGATGATGATGCTGATATTGTTGTTGCTGCTGATGCTGATGCTGCTGCTGTTGTTGTTGCTGTTGCTGCTTCAACTTGTCGAATATTTGCAATTTTGACTTGACCGCACCCTCGCATACCATCAAACGATGCTGCGTTGGCTTTTTATCCAAATCAAAACAGAACGCTTCATAATCCGAACTTATAGCATGTCGCTTGAAGTCCGAATAGCGCCGCGTTTCATATGACAGATAATTTGAGCCCAAAGCCGAAGCAGCTACCGCCGCTGCCATTGACGACGATGACGTGGCTGTATTTGAAACTACGCCAGATGTCGAAGATGAACATGTGGAGGATAGGGTACCACCAGAGCCACCACGCGGGTAGCTGTTATCAGGTACTTGACGCTTACGCTCGAAATACTCAACAATTTTAGCGATTTGCGCCGAACGCGTATTCGGTATGGCGGTAAAGGAGCGATCATCCCAGAGCAACGAGTCGGAACCAGCCAAGCTGCTTATGTCGTCGGAGCTGTCGGTGTAGATAGATGATGTGCGATTTTTGCAGTAGAGCAGCTGATTGGCGAATGGACTTCGTTGTATGAGCGAATTGATTTCAGAATCGAGCGCTAGCCTGTTAATGAGGCCCATATCGATTGAGGTGGCGGTGTCCACGTTGTTTAGCAGGTGATGATGACATGTATAGCGACGCTGTTGCTGACGCGTCGAATCAGTCTCCAGTTCTAAGTCATCAAGTGAACGCAGTGCAGTGGCCGAGTTGGTGGATTGAGCACTGGGTGTTGTATTGGTGACTGCAGCATCATCTATAAGCAGCATGGAGGATGAAGTTGAGGATGAGTCGTTGAATAGCTGTTGTTGATGGCTAACGCAGTGTGATGAAGCGCTAGCCGAGTTAGCATAGTAGCAGCAGCGACACAAGCTAGCCAGTTTTTCGCTGTGGAGAAAAAGAAAAGCGTTTAAAGTAAAATTGATGTGATTGAAGGGAGCTTTTATAAATTCTATTATTTAAAAAAAAATGTGCTGCAACGAGCCCCATGTGTGTTTATAATGTGCGGCTATCTGAAAAATTATTTATTCTCGCAGTATGAATTTACAATTTTTTTTTTATAATTTTTTTTTTTTTTTTCAAAAATTCAGTTCTTGTGCTGTGATGTGCTGGAGTTGTGGTGCAATATCCTTTAGTGATTAAGCTAAATTTCTAAAGTCAGGCGTGATGAATGTATTAATATTTTTTCAAAACTTGCTAAGATTTCCTCAGAATGTGATCCGAAGTGTCAATAAAAGCAGAAGTTTTAATCATATTAATGATAATTAGTAATGAATGATAATTAAAGCCAAGCACAAATATTTTAAGAAACTAACGCCACCTTCATTTTTCTTTTTGGTCTAAATGAGGCTCATAGTTGCACACATTGGACACATTGGAGCATATATATGTATATATTTTTTTTAGTAATACATAAAAAATGGCGAAGCTAACTTTATACACATTAAACTGCTATAGAAATATACATCTACTGCTTAAAAAAATACTCACTTCAAGTCACTGGCACCGTCTAGAATTAACTGCGATCTCAGCTGATCAAAACAGCAATTCGCGCAGCTTCCTATGCTGCCCAAGGGACCGTTGATGTTCTTATATGTGATGGCGTCCGACTCCTCGTTAAAGCATGAATAAAAGCCACTCTCGATGGAATCACGTCGCGTCAGAGTCTTTGTCGGCAACAAATCTGACGTCTTAAACTCATGCAAATCAAAATCCGTTGATGAAAGCGATGCTGGTGTGGGCACTAGCGAGACTGCAGGTGGTGGGGGCGGCGTTGGTGGTTGTGCTGTTGAAGCTGATGATATAGCGCCTGTTGCTATCGTTGACTGTGTGGATGGAGTCTCAATTTTTAGCTTTATTTCTTTAAGCTTCGTCTTGTCAATTTTTTGCTCCTCGCTGCCATCTTCAGAGGAGTTTAAATCCGCAGCACTCATTACTTTGGTTATGCCACCGCCGCCACCTACCGTTGCCGCCGAGGAGTTGGTAGTGATGGTGGACTCATCGTTTTTTATCACACCACGAAAGAGCGGATGTGTAAACAGTGAGTTGGCGCGTATTTTGCGCGTTGGTGCATGCGGCTGCCGCTCTGCTGCCGATTCATCGCTGCTGGATTCACCATCGGCGCAGTTTCCACCGCCATCTTCGTGTTCGGCATCCGAATCATCACAGTCATCATCGTCCGCAGCTTTGCACATGCGTGCCGGCAATGTCGGTGATGTCAGCTTAAGTTCAACGGCACTAAATTTACGTGTTAGATGTGGTGATGTAGGCAAGCTCTTTGGTTCGTTTATACTGTCCACTGCTGCACCAGCACCAGCCACCGCTTTAGCATTCTTCTGCTGAAGTGCCAGCAGCTCCTTGAAGAAGGGCGCCGTCATCTCAAAGCAAGAGCTAAATAAATCACCCACACCTGCTGCATAGGTTTTAGGATTGGCACCTAGTATTTTCTTTACGCCACGCAGCTGCGCCAGCGCTGTAAATGGATTTGATTTGACGCCATTGTGATCTGTCTTAATCGGCTTGTATAACGGATCCTTTAGACACATGGTCTCGGCAACTTTGCGTAACGTCAGATTGGCTGATTGTGGTGATTCTGGCGTTGGTGTATGCGTTGTCGAGCGCTGGCGTTGCATTTGATGGCAGCGCGCCTTATCGCTGGGTGTTGTATGCAACGGAAAGTGAATGATATTCTCGCTTAGCGAGCGTCGATGTTGTAGAATCTCAGCTTCCAGTTTCTTCGTTGCACGTCGTACGCGCGTTTGTAGCACACGTTCCTCGAACTCATTGTAGCCCACGTTGGCATGGTTAGACATCGTATTGCCAGAATTGGGAAACCTGAAACCACCTTCGCCCACATCACGCAGATGTCGCGGCGTTAAAGCGCCAGCTGGTGCCGTTGAAATTGTGCTAGTCGAGGCACTCGAGTCTATGGAATAGCGCTTCATGGAGCCACAACAGTTTGTCAGCGTGCTATTTTGATAGCAATTTCGTTGACAGCTGTTCTGGTGACCAGCGGGCATATGCTCCTTGCTGTGATGGCTCGTTAAATGATTTTCGCAATCACTGCCGCTGGGCGAACAGTTCAACTCCAAAGAACTGAGTGGACTGCCGCAGCCGCCACTGACACTACCGCCTGCTTCATGCTCCGAGTACTTCTCCCACAGCAGTGACAGTTTTTTGGCTGCATCGTGGAAAGTGGGTCGATTTTTAGCGTCGTACTAGAATGAAGGAGTTTGTTAAATTTTTTTCGCTTCTTTCTGTAATTTTTGACTTACGATGCAACAGTAAAAAGCCAGTCTTAAAAATACGGGAGGTGTATCTAACGGACACAGTTCGACAAAAGCCAGGTAATCCAAACCAAAAGAGTCTGTGCGTGGCATCACATCCGGATCGGCTTCAATGCGCGCTATAATCTCACACAGTATGATGCCGAAGGAGAAGACATCACTCGTCTGATCGTACCACTGACCTTTGAGGCACTCCGGACTGACCCAATAGGGGGAGCCGACAGTATCGAGACGCGTTTTGCCACTGCAATAAGATTGAGAGAAACTAGTGTTGGGAAAAAAATATCACATACGATTTGACAATTTAACTTACTGCTTATCGGGAATTTTAGCCGCTAGTCCAAAATCACCAACAACAGCATCGAATTGACCACAAGAAAGATTACGTATTAAAACATTCTGTAATATTTGGAAATGGGATGGATTAAAAGGAAAAATAAAGTTGTATTACGATTTAGTACCTTGCTGGTGAGGTCTCTATGGAATATGCCTGCATCATGCACGTACGACATACCCCGCGCAATTCCAAGCGACAGTCTTATTTTCATTGCGGCACTCAGTGTCACCTCCTCAGTAGCCAGCAGCTGCTCCAATGATCCGCCGTTGATGTACTCGGTTAATGCATGCAATTGGCCCTCTTGTACACATACTCCCATAAAGCTACAAGTAAAAGAATAAGAAAGAAGTTAGTGATTAGGTTGAATCAATATTTAAGTGTGTATTTTACAACGAATTATGGGTTAATGGGTAAATGGGTTAAGTACATCGGAAGTACACACACCACCGTTGATCACGCTTAGTTTAAACAACGTCATTTGGTTTCTGACTTAAGCCAAAAACATACGCCGAATGTACAGAATCAAGACAAACTAACTTTCCGCAAAATGGTAACTTGAGTCGAGGCAATAGGAAAATATCACTATGAGCTATGTCGGGTGAATACGGAGCTTGCGGAACGGTGTGAACGTTGTTTTTGGACAAATAGTCGCGTACAGGATGTGTGAGCCGGTGCGTTGTCGTTGTGAAGAAACCACGAGTTGTTTCTCCACAATTTTGGCCGCTTGCACAAACATTTTCAAACAAATGAAGATGATGAAATTAATTTGCTGGAATTCTGGAAACATCACATGTCGCTTATATAAAAAATATTAAAAATATAACCTTGATATTCAGAGGTCATAACAAAAGTTTGTTCACTTTACATAAAAGACTGTCTCTGTGAATGTTGTAAACAATTTTGTCATAATACAAAAAGAGTGCACTTCAATCAACCAGCAGAGAATCACGCTCCAAACAGTCAACCTTGTTGACATAAAATATATTTTTTACCTCCGATTGTTGCACATAAATTTAATTCTAAATACATTGAAAAAAAATGTATTTTGGAACGTTGGTACACTTGTTTTGGAGGGGGAAAACATTCGAACCGCAAGCAATTCGTTCAATTTTATTTAATTACTTGGTGGATGTACGTGAGTAAAATGCCAAAATATGCTGGTTGTTTGGCTAAAATGAACGAGCTAATTAAACAGCAACAACACGGAAATTTGTTGTCATTATCAGCGATGAGATTGAACGATAAGCTTGTTAACGCAAATTTAGGAATATTTCAATACTGAGCCATGAAAGATTGATGCATGCCAAGCCATGCATTCATTCGTCATTAATAAAGTTAATCAATAAATTTTATGCTCATTCATTAAATTGATGGGTCGGTATTCCATCTATAGAAATTCGAAATTGATGATTATGATGGAATTATTCTTATTATTCTGAGCACAATGTTTGAGCTTGCAAAAATATTTTGGCTCATATTTAAATGCCTGAAAGGACCTCTAAGTTCAAATTTTTGTAATGAAATGTGTAAAAAGAAGCAAATACCAGGGGAAAACAACTTAAGGGGGTAAATAGGTTTAGAAGACTGAAAAATATAATTTTTTTATTCCATAAATTACCTAGTTACTCAAATGGCAAACGATCAGCATTTGGGATTCCTCTTCAGATTTTGAATATGGTCTTTAACACGTTAACTGCCATGAGGCACATACGGTGTGCCTCAATAAAATGTCCTCGTAGGCTCTGAGGCACAGCGTATGTGCCTCAGTATTTGATTACACATTATAGTTCATGGTTTAAAATTAGTACCTCGAAATGCAAATCTGTAAACGTAGATCAATTCCGCATGGCCTGGCATACCTAAACCTATCTTTAGCGCATCATTTTTATACCCCCACAATTAAAAACAAAACCCCTTTTACTGGGGTATATTAATTTTTTCACTCCGTTTGTAACGCCCATAAGGGAGCGTGCTAGGTGTAGAAAAGTATATATATATATTCTTGATCAGCATCACCACCTGAGTATGTCTGTCCGTCTGTCTATGATCATGATTGCAGCCATAATTTTAAAACTATCATCACGAAATTCAATATTTAAGCTTTTATCTAAAAAATAAAGGTCAAGTTCGAAAATTAGCTAAATCGGGACAAAACCACGCCTACCTCTTATACAAAGTGACTTTATGAGGCCGTGAGGTACATATGTTGTGCCTCAATAAAATATTTCAAAATTTCACAGAAATATAAAAAAAACATTTTCTGATAGTTTGTTCGGATTTACTGATACCAAAATACACTAGATCTGCAAAAATAAAAAAATGGCCCGGAGGACTCGATATTTTTTTTTGTATGGTGGCAGTTAAAGTGTTAAAAACAATGACAACGTCGCACAGTGATGCGATTGGTACAAGTTAGACGGAAAATATTATTTTGTGGATTTTTTGTTCATAGTTTTCGGTGTTTTAGGTATAGGAAAATACAAAAAAACCTATTTCACAAATTTTGGACAAGGGGGCGTGGCATCTGCCATACTACTGAAACATAATTTGCGCTATATCTTAGAAATTAGATAAGCTACGACAACAAAATCAAACGTAGATTTTTTTTGGCACGATTGGAGAAGTGGGCGTGGCAGCTGCCATACAACTTTATCACATTTTTTGCTATACCCTAAAAATGAGTTAAGCTATAGTAACAAAATTAAACTCAGACGTCTTGTATGTAATTTGAAAAAAGTGGACAAATTTCGGCGCGATTGAGCAAGTGGGCGTGTCAGCTGCCATATAACTGAAACACATTTCGCACTATATCTTAGAAATGAGATAAGCTACGATAACAAAATTAAACGTAGACGTTTTGTGTATAACGTGCAAAAAGTGAAGAAAATTTCGGTGCGTTGAACAAGTCTTAACTTAAGGGGGGGAATATACCCAGAGGCCGAAAAAAAAGGTCATGTTTGAGCATTTTTTTAAGGAAACCTAAGGGATATTTTTAATTAGGGTTTTTATACCATAAAAAATACACATTCAAGAGTATGTTAAGTATTTTTTTATTAAAAAAAATTTAATATTATTGTAGATACAGCATTTTTTGTAGAACGCTCTGAAAATGCGGTGACCAAGATTGCTACTCCTAAATTCAACTGAAACAAAAAAATGAAATATATTATTAAGCTAGATATTAATATTTTTGAATACGGCCTTTCATTATTTATGTTGAAAACAAATTTTTGATCTTTAGGCCAAGCATGTTGACAACAAGATAACATGAAGAACAAAGAAGGCAACAACCAACAACAACGGCTCTGTATAGAGCAAATCACACAGCTTGACTATACAGACTGTTTCGTTGGCCGCTACACCAACTCATCAGTAGCATTTGTATGACTTTACACTGTGATCCACTCAAGCTACTTTGGTTCTAAGTATACTGCCTATACTTTATTATACTCAATACAGAGCCGTTGTTGTTGTTGTTGGTTATTGCCTTCTTTGTTCTTCATGTTGTCTTGTTGTCAACATGCTTGGCCTAAAGCTCAAAAATTTGTTTTCAATATTAAACTAGATACTTAAAACTCGTACTTGTCATAGCCGATTTTGAAAATATTGAGTTTTCACAAAATGGCGGACTTCCGAACGTAAATTAACGATTTTCGACCAAAAAATCGTCATTATTTTGTCTATAAAAAATGAACGAAGCTACGAAAAAAAATTCTATGACAAGTACGAGATAATTATGTGTAAAATAAGCCTGCAAAAAAATCAAAACGATTAGTTCACTGAGTTTCGAAAAATCTTGGTCACCGACTTTGAAAACATGGTTTGAGAAAAATGCGTTTGAAAATAAGGGCCAGCACTGCGCGCTTTAGAAGGCGGTTCACTGACTAGGCTATAACTTTGTTATTTTTTGAGATATCGACTTGAAATATCACCACATATTCTTGAGACTTAAAGCTTTAAGAAAATATAAAAAATTTTTTGAAAAAAAAGAGTTCTGGGTATATAGCCCCCCTTAAGTCTGAACTAAATCACATTTTTCGCTATATCTTAGAAATGAGATAAGCTACGATAGCAAAATTAAACGTAGATGTCTTGTAAGTAATTTCGAAAAAGTGGAAAAAATTTCGACGCGATTGAACAAGTGGGCGTGGTAGCTGCCATGCATGTGAACTATATTTTGGTCCATAACAAAGAAATGAGAAAAGCTATGAAATATTTCGATATTTAAGCTTTTCTCTGAAAAATAAAGGTCAAATTCAAAATGAATCGAATGGGATGAAAACAACGCCTACCGTCCATACAAAGTTACTGTATTAAAAAGGTAAAATGTGTTAGAATTCCACAAAAATTAATAGATGGACTGGAAATTGAGAAGCGTATGAGCTTCGATATTTAATATACACTTTGAGTATGAAATTCAACGAAATCGGGTGAAAACCACGCCTACCTTCAATACAAAGTGACTTTGAATATACTTTGGTTCGGTCGTGGGGCTATTTTAATTTCGGCCCATTAATTGTTAATAAATTTACAATGAATATTAAAAGCACTATCAGCTTGGGCTATCGGCTTATCACAATTATAAAAAACGGTTGAAACCTGGTTTTAAAATGTAAATAAATAGCATTTTTATGACCATCAAACAGGTAATAAAACACGGAAACCTGCCATTTGCACACCTTGGCACTTTTAGAGCTTAAATAAGACATAATAATGGTTAAATAAAAAATATATTTTTGCAAATATAAAATGGTACTTTTTACAAAATATTTTATCTATTTTTGCGTTTTTTAAAAAAAAAAACCTCAGCTAAAATATTTTTTTTTTATTTAATATATATTACAATATTTTTATTTTTGGTGTAAAAATATTTTGTAATGTGTTGAGAATATTTAAGCACCATATACAGTCTAGTCAACCTCAAATTCAATACATTTCATACTAAACGGTCAGGTCCTAGTTTATACATGCATTTTTTAGGACCATCAAACAGGTTAAAAAACAAGGCAACCGGCAGTTTGCGCAACTTGGCACTTTTAGAGCTGAGAGTAGACATAATAATGGTTAAATAAAAAATACAAAATGGTCATTTTTTATTTTCCAAAATATTTTAGCAAATGTTAATTTTTTACGCAGTTATATCGATAAATACCGTTTTATAGCGCGAACATTTTAAAAGATAGGTTATTGAACATCTTTTATTTTAAAAGATCTTATTTTAGTCATAAACTATGTCAACAGTATTCAACTCTTTTGAATATTGGGAAATATTTTAAAAAAATAATTAAGTATAACTAGAAAATTCAAAAGCAAACATTTCAAGAAATCACCTTTTGGGCCAACTTTCAAGAATTTTTGCATTTTTTGTAGAAAGAGCAGGTAAATAGGAAAATTATTCCTGAGATCAATGGATATTATTTATTTAGTTTTAAATATTCAGAATGTAAAAATTCGATTTCGATTTTTTTCCGTCTAGCATGCCCTTTCGCACCACTGTGCGTCGTGTTCATAATACCAAGAAAGATGTTTTTTGCATGTTCTTGCCTGTTAGAGCAGTCGATTACTGTCAGATAAGTAATGCTGGTGATAGCTTTAAGTTTGAAAACGGTCCTAATCGGTATAATGAATGCTAAACTTTCAAGAAATTCAATCAGCACACTTCAGGAAAAACATCGTGTCTCAATAGCACAAGAAATTAGAAATGCAAAAAAAATAATTTTTAATTTCGACAGAGTTTGTTTTGTTTAAATAACAAAATTTTGACAAACGCTGATAATGGCCTTCGAAAAAGCGATTAATCTCTTAATCTCTACATAAGAAGCAGTAAAAATGGTTTTTGCTTTGAGCAGCCTCGATTGAAGAGATACTGAACTGAAAATTTTGCATTTATGACTCTTCTATCCTTCTTAATATTTACCCCTTACTGCACGTATCAGAAACAAAATAGCAAAAAACATACAGAGTAGTAGAGTTTCAATAAATACAGTTATCAGAGTTTCAATAAATTATAGACATTCCATATTTTGTTCTTTTTTTTTTAAAACCAACAAAAACACAAAAAAATGTAGTCTTAAACCTATCTCCCTCCTTAAACTAAAGAGTTCATTGTTATTATTGACGAGCTTATTAGTGGCTTTTTTTAGTGGCAACAACAACAACATCGGAACTAAAGCACAAAAGCTTTCTTGTCGCGTCTAGTCATTCACTAGTTTATGTTTTCATAAGAATTAACCTCTACTGTACACAGTTTTTTTTATGAATAAAGTCCATGAAGGTGAACTTAATTTTTTTTTTGCACGTGCTATTCTTTCAGCTCTATACAGCTACTCACTCGTTCCTACATAAATTATAGAAGAGCATAAAAATATTATTATTTATGCACTTTACTCAAGAACATTTCCGCTTCTTATTGTGGCGGCTGTTGTTGTTGTTGTTGGTGATGTTGTTGTTGTTGTTGTTGTTGTGTTGGTGATGTAGCCGGGTTTTTGTCTTTTTTTTTTTAAGTAGCTTATTCTTATGCGTTCAAGTGCTATGTCGAGGTGCTCATGGGGTTCAGCACGGCAATGATAACAACAACAACAACAGCAACAAAAACAAATTCTATACAATGCCACTTGAGTCAGCTAGGCTGAGTTCAACTGCAGGTGTCATGAACCAAAGACATGTATTGCCCGCCACACCCAAATCGCATAAGGAAGGATGTTTTTAAAGCAGTTAAAAGTTGGCTTGCATGGTTGACTTTTAAGCATATTACGGGTAATAAGAAAATAATTAAAATAAAATGATTAAAAACACACTATTTTATATTTTTAATAAATAAAGGATGCATCAACAAGAGCTGTGAGTTGCTACGTTGCTATTTGTCAGCTGCTGACTTTCCAGTTTTCAAAGATATGTGTATGTATGCATAGCTCTAAATATGTCTATATATCAATACATGTTTACTTTATAATTAATAAAAATTTGGGAGACAAAAAAAAAAACAATTGTTCACTTTATTCATAAAACCAATCCTGCATTTCTTGCTGATACAGTCTATATTCATAGGAAACTTACGTTAACTTCTTGGAAAGTAATGCTACGAGTATATTAAAAAATACACTTTAAAGAAGTTACAAATAAAATATCAAGTCAAAATATTCTCAAGTTTATTTTTTTATTGCGGGTTTTTAATACAGTTTTTATCATTTGGGTGCATATACTACCAGTGTACCGAACAAGGATTAATGGATCAGAATAAGTTGTCTTAAGTAGCAACATGCTTTTCTTATCCAATCCCATTTACGCCCCGATATTTTTGTGTTACACATATCACATGGTGTATTCTTCAGTAACAACTTTCCACCATCAAATGCCATAACTACATAAATCTTTAAGTGCAGCCAAACACATTAAAAACGCATTCCATAAACAAGCCGCCAAAAAGCTTTCACTTTCTTGTTTACCGCGCCCAGCGCCAGACATCATCCTTTTTTTACAGTCACATTGCATCGATTTCATTTTATTTTTTGAAAACAGTACCGACCAAAACATGTGGCTTCCTTTAACTGCCAACATGCGCATCAGGGCATCACTCAAATTGAACATGCAGCACACCAGCACACCAGTGAGCCGCCGGTATGCGAAGAACTCTAATAGCGCCGCACAGTGCTTTGTGCAGTGGAAATAATAAATAAAAACAAAGATTGCTCTCGAAATTGTTAAAATCATTCGATAGATAATACTCCTATGAAGGTAAACAAAAAATATTTTTATTTGAAAATTAGGAATGTCGACATCTTGTAAAAATTGTTTTATTTTGTAGTAACATGCAAGATGGTGTCCGATGTGTTTCTGATGCTCAGAGAAAAGAATTCGTCTTACAATAGATTTTTTTCCGAAAGTAAAAATAAAGGGTGGTTAAATTTTAAGGTGTGGATGATCAATTTTCGAAAAAAATCATCTTCAGTGATGAGGCACATTTTCACCTCAGTGGATTCGTCAATAACCAGAATTTTTTTTTTTTTTTTTTTTAGCTTTGAACCAAGGATTTCAGGTGGAATGCCTATTCAGTCATGTCTGCCTTGGTTCGAAATGGGGTGATAGATTAGTGGGAAGGAAAGGGCAATCAAGTAAAGCACGTGTAGGATGTTCTAAGCGTGGTGGAAAGCCAAAGAAACATGTGAACAGCCACAAAGAGTGACTGTTTGGTGCGGTTTATGGGATGGCGGCATCATCGGGCCGTATTTTTTCCAAAATGAGGGCGGTCAGGCAGTTATTGTGAATTATGTTCGCTATCGTGAGATGATAACGAACTTTTTACGGCCCGAATTGGAAGATATGGATGTGGACGATATGTGGTTTGAACAGGACAGTGCCACTTGCCACACAGCTAACGAAACAATGCCTCTTTTGCGCGACAAATTCAATGGCCGTGTTATCTCACGTGGTGGCGATGTCAATTGGCCGCCAAGATCATATGATTTGACACCGTTGCGATTTTGACTTCTTTCTTTGGGGTTATTTGAAAGAAAAGGTGTACGTCGATAAGCCAGCAACAATTCAAGAGCTAAAGGATGAGATAATTCGGCACATTAACGGCATAGAACCTCACTTATGCCTCAGCGCCATCAAAAATTTGGACCATCGGATGGAGGTGTGCCGCCGAGGTCGCGGCGGCCATTTGGCCGATATTTTGTTCCATACATAATTGAACCACACCAATATTATCATAATAAAAGGAAATGACACTAATTTTCTAAATAATTTGTGTTTTATTCAAAATCAACATCGGCCCTTAAAATTTAACCACCCTTTATAAAAACACGTTTGAAAAATAAAACTAAAATAAGTTTCACCTTTGATTTCTAGAATTTTTGAAAAAAATTAAATAGAATTTTGATGAATTTTTAAAAATAAAAATAAGAGAACTACAAAAAAAAAAGGGAAGTCATGCAAATTTTGACTTCATGCAAACATTTACTAAAAAAGTGATTGAAGTTCAATCAAGAAATTGCTTGAGATGCCAATAAAAAAAAAAATTTAGAAAAAAAGATTTTTAGAATTTTTGGAAAAAAATAAAAAAAGGATTTTGCTCGCTCTAATTAATATAGGTCTAATATACACCCAGGTCTAACCGATTTCAACTATTTTTAGTGCCTACACCTCTATTTGCCTATCCTTCTGACTGAGTTTCGTTAAGATCGGGGGAACTTATTATATATGTGCCTCCAAAATCATATGAAAACTTAATAAAGGTCCGAGGGAGGTAGCCCCCCTAGGGACTGATCGATTTCAACCAGTTTCAGTACACATTCTTCTGACCTAATTTCGTTAAGATCGGTGAACATCGGTTACATCATACAAAATGATGTAAAAAATTAATATAGTTTCAATGGAGGTACCCGTAGGGACTGACTGATTTCAAAATTTTTTAAAATTCGTCTTAGGTAGCTTCAACTTACTCAGCATAAAAAATTTATTAACAGCAGCACTGCTTTTATTTATTTCTGCTATTTGTATGAGCGCAAAACACTATGCGCCGTGTTGTATGCAACAAAAAGTAATGCACCAAAGTTTTTAATTTATTTTCTTTGAACTTTTTCTTTCTGACTGGATAAAGTTTTTATACCTTGAAGAAGGGAATGAGCATGCAACAAAATTCAAGTCGACCTCAATTATTGAAATATTGATGCAATATTTTGTTGATTATGACAAAAAAAAAAAAAAATAAATATTACAAAAAAGATTTTGTTTCGATACTGAAATTTTTTTTTAACTATACTTAAAAGTATTAACGACATTAAAAGTAGAATTTGGAATAATTTCTTTATAAATAAGAACTTGGAAATTGTTATTTTTTTTTAAGCTTTGAACCAAGGATTTCAGATGTAACACCTATTCAGTCAAGTATGCGTTGGTTCGAAATGGGATGATAGATTAGTGGAATCAACTGAAACATGTGTAAGATGAGGCAAGTGTTATGACTCTCCATGAGTTAATCTATATTATTATTACGCAAGCGCTTTTTTTGTGATGACCATCAAATCTATACCGTAAATGCGATTTTTATAAAGAGGGTATCAATAGAAAGGTCTTGTTCTGTAGATGTGCAATAAGGTCTTACTTTTTCTTAAAAATTGTGTTTTTAAACAAGAAAAACTAAAACAATCTACGAAAAAAGTCACCTTTCTATTTAATGCCTAAAACTATGTGATAAATTTTTTCTCATATTTTCCAATTTCATACTATTGTATTATTAAAGCAGTTGAGCGAAGCGAAAAACTTTCAAATATATTTTATATTGATACACTACCCAGCAGAAAAGTGGACCAAATTTGAAATAGTTCCGAACTAGTTCCAAAAAGGACCAGTACTAGTTCCACTACAATACCCTTTAACATTGAACGAACTGACGCTTTTTGCGGGTTGATGTCATAGGAAAAGACAATTGTCCCCAGAAACACTCCTTTTCCCTATATTTGAACTAGTTGCATTAGGAACATTTTTAAACTGGTTGCTTTCGCAGTACCCTGAAAGTGGTTCTTTTTTAACTAGTTTTAAAGTGAACATATCAAAAGTGCAAGAATTTAGTGCAATGGAAAGGTCCTAAAGATCTCATTTGTACCATCTTTTCCATCCAAAATCCAGAAAACATTTTATCTATAAACATTTTTTTTTTTATTATTTTTTTCTTGTACGCAGCAAATTTTAAAAAGAAGCCAGAACGCGTTTATTTTTGTCAGCAATACTTTTGAAAACAAAAGCAAAGATAACTGTTCTACACTGAAAGCCTTTTGTACTTTTTCAGAGCTACTGCGAACTGCGCTAGAAATGAACTAGTTCACTTTTTCAATTGACTCCAAAATAACTGCTGGGTAGCCACAACGAAGATATTGTGAGCGCATTTTGGCGTTTTAACGCCATACGGGTTTACTAGTTTTAGTTATAAGCAGCTATGGGCAGAGAGCACTCTAGGAGCGTTGAGAGCAAGAATTGAGAGCAAAGGCTTATGTAGCAACACAAAACGCAACGACAAATCAAAGACAAAAGACAAACACAGAAACAACACAGAAGCTTTGAATGTAGTGGTGCCCATACCCGGTTATAAGGCAGTGATGTTCACTACGCGTGGTGAGACTCGATGGCTTTATTCGATTAAACAACGATTTCAAGCAAGACAAATGAAGTTCGTTTGTGGCAAACTGGCGATAAACGTTTTTTTCTTTGCATGTATAGAAGGGCGTATCGAAAAATTTAGATCGTATTCTAAGAGGTCTCAAAAGTTGCATGGGGTAGTCAAGAGCACCCCAAAAAAATTCTAAGGAAATAAAAGGATGTCTTCCTGTCCCGCAAGGACAAAGTTGTTTTTTGAGGAAAACGGTAAATTAACTATCTTAAAATGCTTTGACTTTTATAAAAAAAACTACGAATGTCTTAAAGCAAAAGTAAGTAAAGGCTTCAACTAACAATATATTGGTAAGCACGATGCCACTCGCGATTTTTATCCAGTGTCCTGTGGGAAGAATATTCGAAGCTAAATGTGTAATCGAGATAGCACAAAACTTTTGATTGTTATCCTATTATAATAGTCCAAATTTTGGTGGTATTAATTATAGTGTTAACGTATTCCTTAAATTAGACGAATAATTAATTATTATAATTTTTGCATATGCATGCAGAAATGGTACCGACGGAAATTGACTCAATTTGGATTCTTCAAATATTTCTAAACAACACCCTGTCTAAAAGTTTTAATTTAAAATACCAGCTTTTATTTTCTATTTTAATGTTAAATTCGAAAAAAATTGGAATTCGATACGCCCTAATGTATAGAATATACAGGTATTGCTGCAATGCTTCTTAAAGGAGTCCCACTATGTATTTAAACGTCCCATTTCTTTGTTCAAGAACTCAAGTACTACGAGTATTGTACCATAAATAACATTATTTACCGAAACCATTTGTCATATCATTTATTCCTTTCCGTTTGAAACACCCCAAAACATAATTTTTGAATGCATCAAAGGCTGCGCATCTTTTGGGTCGAAAATAGTTATCCAAACAATATGTCCTTGATGTGCGGGAACAAAAAGATCACACTGGGTGTCAAATCAGGACTTATTAATTCGATGTTTTGAGTGCTCAAAAACGCCTTAAGCTCGCATTGTCTTGATGAAGAAGAATTCTTTTGGGCTTGTTTGTTTTTTCTATTTCCGGAATATTTCTTATTTTTCCCAGGTGTCTCAAGTGCCAAAAACAAAAATTTTTGACTTTTTTTTTCAAAATGAAAAAATTCGGTCCTTATATTTATTCACGAAATATAAGTAGTAACCCTCGTATTACTACGTTAATATGAATCACCCTTGTTATTTTTTTTTTAGATATCTTAATGATAAACAAAATAATTACGTTAACATAAAAAACATAATTCCATTTAATTCTGATTAAATATAAATTACAGACAATCGACATGAACACAAAAATTTCACGCGGCCTTAAGTGTTGACCAAACGCACTGAAACTCCAACCCTAATTAGCAGGGGTTCCCGCTCTCAAATGTTCACTAATGCATTTCAATCAATGAATCAACGCATCCAACAGGTGTTTCATGCTGTGGTTGGATAAAAGTTACTCCTTGTAGCACACCTTTTAAACAAGGCGGGGGTTAATCGTGATAACTGCATATGTACAGCTACTTGACAGCGCGTCAAAAGTTAGGAACACAGGATGGGGGTTAATGCATACGATTTACGCTGAAGCGCGACATAAAGCAGGCGTACATGTTGCGTGAGCACGAAAGTCGAAACATTGCTTTTTTTTATGGTTAACAAGTCGTTTAGGGGTTTGGTAAGGCGCGTCCTTCCGAGGTTTTTTAATGCAGGCGATTGCCAGTCATTGCATGTCAAGATTAATTATTGCGGTGTGTGGTAAGTCGTGGGTGGGTGGATGTGTACACAACATTTAGGTGAGCTTAAATTTGATTTCCGTCCGCTAAGGGTGGGTGTTGGTGAAAAGCGATAATTTAATTAATTCGTATGATAACTAGCAACAGCTACGGCAATTGTCTGGAAAAATATTTGTAGCGTATTTACGGTCATATTTTCAGAAATTAAGACCAACTTAAGATATTTCCATTTTCTAAAATTCCTTTTAACTGGCACAATCACAATCTCTGCAAAACATTGATAAATCATTCACATATGTCACCCTTTGTGTCACCCATATTTTGTGTACATGGCACATACAAAATCCATGCCAGCAACAAAATGTATACGTAACAACTTAACGTTATTGAAGTGACTGGCTGCCTGGCTGGCTTTAAAAAGGTATCAAGTTGATACCCTACGGACAGCAGCACATAAAATATTGAAAATTGATATATATTGTTATTTTATGACATCCAGCGCACAAACACGTAGCGACACATACAAACACACACACTCACACATCACAGCTGTCTGAGCTATAATCTCACACTTGGTCTCGACATCTATACCAGCTACTTATACCGTTAGTCATGCCGGCACCAAGTATCCTTTATCTACTGTGTAAGGAGGCTGTTTTTTTTTCATACATTCCTTCCACTGACATGACAGTCGGCAGAAAGTGCGACAGGCAGAGAGTCAGGAAACAAGCTTTTTGCCAGATACAGTGTTAATGGAAATTCGCTTTGCTTTTGACACCCTCTCATAAATCGCAGTATAAAGCGGGTGTTGGCTATGATTTTGCTGCTAGCCTGGCTCACAAAGAGCGAAAAAAAAATGTTATAAATCTCGTCTAAAAGTTTTCTTAGGTTGTCAAAACCGAAATTTAACCCTTGCCAGCAGTTGCTTGCTTGTAGTTAAGAAAATTTTCTTTTCAAATTTACCGTGAAGATTATATGGGTGCTAAAAAAAAAAAGTTAAACATTTGTTTAATATTTTAATGGAGGAATTTCTGGCCAGTGCTTTTTAAATTGCAATCAAAAAAGTTGACTCAATTTTTTCTCCCAACGTTTCGTCGCTTGTTTGGCGACTTCTTCAGGGGATTCGTTTATTGCTTAAAAAATATACAACAATTAAACAATTTTTACATAATTGTTGTATATTTTTTTTAAATAATTAAACAATTTTTACATAATTGTTGTATATTTTTTAAGCAATAAACGAATCCCCTGAAGAAGTCGCCAAACAAGCGACGAAACGTTGGGAGAAAAAATTGAGTCAACTTTTTTGATTGCAATTTAAAAAGCACTGGCCAGAAATTCCTCCATTAAAATATTAAACATTATTAAAACAAAACTGGCCCATAGAATAATCATAAACATTTGTTGTTGTGCTAAAAGTGAGAAATGTCATTTCAATCAGATATATGCGTATCTTACTTAAACAGCAGTATTTCTATGAAAACTCAGACTAACTGGTCTACCTTGAAGATCCTCAAGACATCAACTCCTGCTTGAAAAAAAAAGTTTTTGTGTTCAGTACATTTTTTGTAAATTTGATGGATCAGTATATCTTAACTTTGTTTCTGTAGGCTGATCAAGTCAGAATTTTAAAAAATGTTGACATGACATTACGTTTTACAGCGCAGGTTTCCAAAAAAAATGGAAAAAGCCTTCCTCCAAAATTCATCCGCGTTGCTTGAAATTGTTACTCTCTCAGTAAGGAGCTAAGAGTAAAATTATGGTACAACAGTAATGGTTAATTCTTTGACCTTTTTGACAAACATAACAACAAATTAAATAAGTTATCGGGACACACAGAGAGCTGCTTCAGCAACGAAAAAGTAAATTTGTTACATTGAATTATATCTCAATCGGTATAAGTGTATGGTAAATATCATACGCCAGTTAAGGCCCTCACGTTAAAAATACACAAAAAATTGATGACGTCATGAGGTCGTGGAGAGAGCCGCTCCTAGTTAAAAAAAGCAACAATCATGCAACGGCGTTGCATGGAACTATTACTCGGCGAGTATATATGCTACGGTTAAGGGAACTTTTGGTTTTGATGATTATATTAGCTTATTATCAGAGAATTTAAAGAAGTGAAAAAGTTGAAAAAATTCAAAATGGCGGCTACAAAATGCACATTTCCGTGGGCCCCTGCGCGCGAAACATGGTGTCCTAACTAAAATTCTGCCGCTTCTTGTGGTGGACTGAAATCAAAAATTGTTGTTATTACTTAAAGATAATGATATTTTCTATGACTGGAACTAAAATTGTTATTATCCATGTAAAATTCATTGAATAATGAACATTAGAACTAAAAGTTCAAATTTTGCTTGTTTTTTTCCATTTCAACAACGTTAAAAAAATATAAATAAATAATTTTTATACATGATGTTAGTTCAGGGCGTACAAAAAAGCATGCACTTCCAAACAGTTCTTAGATAAAGAGAATCGGATCAATAGATCAGGCCTGAGAGTTTTAGTTAGATCGGAAAACGTGGTTTCGAGATAAGCGCGTTTGAAGTTTTTTTAAAAGTTTAGTTTGGACGTAGCGCGCGTGAGATAGGTGTCTTCAAGACGTTGCCATTCGAAAAATATTCGTCGGATCGAAAAATCCATTTACACACATATTCTACACATATGTGGCTTTAATTTTTTGCAAAAAAAAAAAATCGATTTTTTAGTCCAAAATGAGGGAACCCTTCCCTTAATGTTTTAATGCGAAAACGAAGGATTCATACTTGGCCTTACGACAAAAATTAATTACGTCGTCGTCAGGTGTCAGAGGTAACAGCTTATGCAACAGAAATACCATATAGTTGCATGAAATTATTACTCGCTGAGAAGAAGTACTACGAAAAATTTTATTTTACCACAGTAAAAATGGTTCTTTGACCTCATAACGAAAATAAAAAAAGGGGCACTACACCACGGAGGCAACCGCTTAATGCAGTACAAATGCAACAACAATGAAAAAACGTTGCATGGAATTTTTACTCCGTGACTATTTGCGCTACAATACATTTTATGAAGCGACAGCAAAGCTGAGGTTTTCGGTCACATGATAAAAATAAAGAAAAAAAAAAAAATAATAATGGCGTCATGACGCCTCTCAGGGAACCCCTTAAAGTAGCTTAAATACACCAAATGCTATAGAGAAAAAAAAAATATTAAAATTAAAATAATTATCCTAATACTTGTGGATAATGATTTGGATAAGGATTAGGGCAAAGATTAGAAAAAAGGTGCGAACAAGGGTTTGGACAAAGATCAAGACTAGAAAAAATATAAGGAATAGAACAAAGATTAGAGCATAGAATTGAACAAGGAGTAGGAAAAAAATTCATACAAAGGTTGAAAAAAGGACTTCAACAATGATAGGGACAAAGGTGTAGACACACTTAAAGCAATATTGGAGAAAATATTCAGATGAAGATAAAAACAGAAAATGGGCCAAGGAATAGAACAAGGGTTTGGACACACTAAGGACAAGATTTAGGACAAAGAGATCTTAAATCTTATTTTGAATTTTGAAAGAGAATAATTTTGCGAAAAGAAGTGAGACAAAGATTAGGAAACGGATTCGAACAGGAATAAGGTCCGAAATTGGACCATGGATTCAATCAAGCGTTTGGAAAAGAAGTAGGAATGTTATTAGGACAAATATGAGAATAAGGATAAGGACAAGTTTGGGTGCAAAGGAAAGGATAGGGGCAAAAACAAAGATAAGGATTTTTACTCTGCCACGCCAAAACCTACGAGTATATCCACGATACAGCGAACTCCTTTTTTTTAAGAGAACTTTTAAATTTTAAATGTATCTTTCATTTTGATGTCTCATCGTTGTCATCATCTAGTCTTTTTTTAATGCTTTCACAACTGTTCAATATTTTTAAAGATTTTTATTTTATTAGAAAGCGCAAACCTTCAGATTAATTATAAGATAATCCTACCTAGGTTTTTAGGCCGAATTCTCCTCAAGCTAGTGCTAATGTTGAGCTGCTGACATCTGCAGCGAGTTGGTAATCTCGGGACCATGTGCACTAGACCGTACCTCAAAAAAAAAAATGCACCGTATACCAGCGAATACGACATATTTTTGCGAGACAGTTACGAAAAAAAAAAATTTTTTGACCGAACGTAGGCGTTTAGCATTGGCGTTTCAGATTTTTTAATCTTTTACGGGCTTTAAAATTCCTCAAAATCAATTTTAAGCCTTCCAAGGACTTGTAGGAATATTTTTTTTTTTTTTTATTTTGTAGAAAAAATAATTGGTCTCTTCAGACAAAAACATCGATATATCATTCAATATGATCACACTTTTAATACCGAAGATATGATGAAAATGAAAAAAGGGAGCCAGCCCTACGTTTGGCAAAAAATTTTCAAAAATTTTTTAAAAATATTTCTGCAAGAAATATCGATATACTTCTTGAGCAAAAGGTAAATGACATTTTAAGAGCTTTATTTTTTTGATATTAGGGTGGTACATTAGGATGGTAGGAACTGAGATCTGAAGGGAAAGTACCAGAACCGTGCACCTGAGCTCAATGACCTTTATAAAGGTCATATTGGTTTCATTGAGATAAAAACATAGATATACCAAACTTTAAAATCCGACTGTAAACACCAGAGATATGAAGAAATATGTCAATGCGCGACCCCTACGTTCGGTCAAAAAAAAAATTGTTTTTGTAATTGTCTTGCAAAAATGCGTCATATTCGCTGGTATACGGCGCACTTTTTTTTTGCACAGGAGGTGCAGCAATATACTATGTCAAGCGGACTGGGTGAATACGATGATAGCTTGTGTTGTGAATTAACGTGGCAATTTCTCGAAGCTTAAACACAAATTGACATATACAGGGTGCGGTTGGTGCATTATCCCGGTGGCGAAATTTCTTTATATAATTTGCGTTGTTACAGCTACAAAAGTTTTTAAGTGAAAAGCGATCCATTTTGTACTACGGAGATTAAATGCTGAGTTTCTGCTACTTAACATATTTATAGAACGAAATAGCTGTCAGTGTAAAAAAAACATGTAGTTTAAAAATAAACCAGCCGATGGCTCAACCTTTCTCGATTTCATATAGTTTCTGTTATTGACATAATTTTCGGATAAAATTTGGGTCCTTTCTTAAAACCTTTAATTAAAAGACACTGTTAAGACTGAATTTGGCACCCCTACTCTTACGAAAGTGGGCGTATTACAATTAAAACTGTTTTGCATGATCTGTTTAAAGAAAATTTTGAATGTTAAGTATTATTTATTTTATAAATTTTTGAAATAATTAAGAAAGTTCTAACCATCAATAATATAGATTTAAAGAAAATGGAATGTGGTTTGGTAAGGCTGTGGAATGATGGGTATGGGGTATAATAGTTTCGATGAATTGAATATGAAATGTAAGATATAGTATGATGGGATGATATGATATGGTGTGTATGGTATGACAGATATTGCGCAAATGGGGGTTATCCATCATAATAACGGATAACGGGTTATTCATCATAGATATGATATAATGGATGAGGTCTGATGAGTATTGACTAACTAATGGAACTTTATAAGATAATAAACCTAGGTTTTTATGCTGACTTTCGATCAGACTATTGGGGCTAATGGCGATCTGCGATGAATTGGTTTTCTCGGGTCTATGTGCACACATTTATTCGTATGAAAATAATGGTATGATATCATGTGACGGTTCTAATGGATCATGGCAGTCAACCGAGCTACCTATTCGGCTACCGAGGCCGCCAAATGATATTAACGGAAATCGTTTTTGTATTACTTCATTAAAAATTTTTAAATCCAAATATTTATCATTTAATCACTTGAATCAGAAGCAAAAGTCTGATTAGGTATGACTCGAAAATTTTTAAAATTTTTATCAAGTTGAAGATTTCTTCACAATAAAAAAAATAACAACAAAATAAAAAATAAAAATTAAAACAAAATAAAAAAGGAATAGGAATAATAGGAAAAGGAATAGGAATATTTGCAATTTTTATATTTTCTAAATTATTTTAAATATACTTTTAATTAATTTTATATGTATATATAGTACATATATTACCTTCATAATAACGACAAATACAGTACAATACCAGATCGTATTAAATTCTGTAAATTCTCAGGAGATCACACCTAAGCCGGAATTTTTGGTAGGTGTCAAGAAATTCCATTAATGCTCGAGTACAAAGATATTTCATAGAAACAAAGCTATTAATTGAATCAAATCGACAACACCCACGCACTACACAACAACAACAACAATATTGATAACTTCATTCAACATGGCAACAAAACCATAGATATAATAGAATATAAGTACAAAAACAACAACAAAGATATAATGCAAGGAGCGACGACAACGCCGACGTTGATGACCTATCCCACATGTCTGTCAGCTGAATGTTAAGAAATGGGAAATGGGCCAGGGGGAGGTAAAGCAGCCTATCCTATTAATTCTAAGCAACAAACTATTATGTAATGAACACTATCAACCAATCAAGCAGAAACAACAACAACAACAACAACAACAACAACAACAACAACAACAACAACAACAACAACAACAACAACAACAACAACAACAACTACTGCATTGAACACAACAATAACAACAAGAATAATGCAAGTGATAGATAAAAAAGGTGCCCCGCAAGATGTCATAGCAAGATATATCAAGATGAGTGACGACATCAACACCTCTACTCAAGTCACAGAGTGAAATACAAAAGCAAAAAAAAAAAAAAAAATACAAAATAAAGGAGCGGCTCAGAGCCTGAATCAAAACAGTAACGTCGCAGAACCAAGCATTAGATGCTTAAATAAAAAAGGTAAAGGCACGGCTGGGAGGTAGGCAAAAAGGGAGTAATTGTAGCAAGCAATTCGCATGCTTTACATGTTAATTCAAAGGAAACTCAACGGCTGTCATAGGAACACACACACACACATTAACGCAATGAGTTGCATTAAATCGGCTTCAACATCAATTTAGCTTGGTGGCTGATCCTTAAGTTAGCTCTATATTTTGTGTGGTTGTTGTTGGTGTTGGTCTTCATTTATTTTATGGCATTGACGAGAGTGTTTGTGTGGCTGTGGTAAACTTTATGACCCAACTACTCGCTGCAATGCTCGAGACACACGACTCTTAATCCATTCGCTCACGCAACCTAATTTCAACACATATCGGTGCCCATTAAGCGATTACAATTCAATTTATTTTAATTAAAAAGTTTAGGTTTTGAACACATTAAATGTTGTTGTTGTTGTTGTTGTTGTTATTTTTGTCTATTTTGCTGTCTTGCTGCCTTGCTGTCAATCACAGAGTTGAGTTGTTTTTAATCCCCACAGCTTACATGGGTCTCGGTGCATCTGAATGAGTGATTCAGCAAAAGTAATCGTTGCTAATGTTTATGCCTTCAGTTAATAGGCGTTAAAAATATCCTTGACGCTGTGTTTTTTTTTTTTGTTTTTTATTTCTTTTATAGAAATTATTCTAGAGTCCCTTCTTTCAAAGAGTTTTAAGTGTCATTGTGTTTTTGTCAAGCGGATTGAAGAGAAGCAGTGATGTGAAAGGCGTTTTTTAAAAGACGCGGATTAGGAAAAGGAGGATTTTTTCATTTGCTTTTTTTTTAAGCGAGTAAGAGATTAGAATTTTCAAATAGCTCAAAGGAGAATTCATATGTATAAATGTGGTCTTTGAGCTGTGTGAAATGCTTTAAGAAGACACCAAAAGCTGCTTATTTTAAGGGTTTTAGCATCAAGGATTTTTATTGAATTTTGTCTTATTTGTTTACAGATAATTTATGATATTTTTTTTTTTTATTTTTCGAAGATAAATTGATAAAATTATACTGTGCAAGTTTTCTAACTACAGCATAATATGAAAAATAGCACATTTACAAGAGTGACTACCTTAGGTTTTTTTTTTATTTTGAGTAAATTGTGTTTTTTTTTTAATAATAATATTCTAGCGAGCACAATTTTGAAATAAAAAAAAATATATTTAAAATAACTGAAGTTAGAGAAGCAAGGATATAAGTTAAGATATTGAGAAAAAAGCAATAGCACATTTTATCGAGCCACTTATCACACTGACATTGAACTAAATTTTTTGATTTCAAATAGAAGTTGGCTGTATCGTGATTTTGACTTGACAGGTTATCTTTATCCTTATTCTTGTCCCTATTCTCTTCTGTTCCCAAACTTGTCCTTATCCTTATCCTCATACTTATATTTGTCTTAACCCTTGAGTACTGTTGTTGGTCTGTGGGCCCACATGCAAATTTTTAAAGTGTTTTTCTCTCAATTTTATCCATTAAAGAATAAAATAAAATTAGTTCACTCCCCCATGAAAAATTGTGTGCCTTCTTTTTATTGTAAAGCTAAATGACTAGTTTAAACTTTTAAAAACATATAAGGATGAAAAAATAATTATACTAAGTTTTATTAAACATAAAACTGTTCGTAGTCCCACACACCAACAACAGTAGTTATGTAATTTTTTTCACAAAAGTACTTAAGGATTAACAATTGTCCTAATTTTTGCTCAAACTCTTGTTATAGTCCATGTTTAAATTGATAATCTCATCTTTATTCGAATTCCTTTCCTAATCCTTGTCATTGTTCTTTTCGCAATCTTTGTCTTATATCTTGTCATTAGTGTTTTCAAGTTTTTGTCCTATATTATATCCTTATCCTTCTCCTTTTCTCTTAATCTTGCCTTTAATATTGTTTTAAATGTGTCTTAATCTTTGCCCTAATCCTTGTCACAACTCTTGTCACAGTCCTTTTCTCACCCTTTGTCCGAACTATTTTCCATTTCATCCTTGTCTAAACCTTTGTCCCACTCCCTATCTTATTTCTGGTCCTAATCTTTGTCCAAATCCTTGCACTCATCCTTTTTTCTAATCCTTGTCCAAATTCTTATTGAAATCCTTGTCCCTAATACTTGACCTTACTTTAATGTTATCCCTTATTCATTAAATTGCGTTATAACTTTCTTCAATCACACTTTTTTCTATAAACACCGTTATTATTATTTTTGTAACAGAAATGGTTACTGTTTTTCTTGTTTATATAAATTACACTGAACAAAAAAATCAATTTTTTTTCCAAAATAACGAAAAAAATACCAAGGTTCCGACAATGGATTCTGGTAGAGGGGACAAAAAAACAATATACGTGTATCGGCGTTTTGAAAGTTTACGTCTGAGTCTTATTTTAGAGCGGATTTAATTTTCCCCCTTTTTGAACATTCCCTGTTCCACAAAAATATTTCTCGTAGAATTTTACATTAATCCTCAGAACACATCCTATACCCGAAATGTAAGGATAACATGATTTCCTATGCCAATTCACTATAAGAATGTTCAAAAAGGGGGAAAATTAAATCCGCCCTAAAATTAGACTCCGACATAAACTTTCAAAACGCCGATACACGTATATTGTTTTCTTGTCCCCTCTACCAGAATCCGTTGCCAGAACCTTGGTATTTTTTTCGTGTTGAACAGTGTTATCTATGAAAATTCACTTTTTACTGAAATTTTAAAAATATTTTGACAAAATATTTATAGCACTAAAAGGGTTGATGTATTTTTTTTTTAATATTTTTCCCCTTTTGGCTTTTGCATTTGGGGCAGTTAGGTTACTTGAAGAGGTTCTCTAAGAGGCCTCATGATGCATTATTTTTTTTTCTTTGTGTCAGGTGATCGAAAGACTCAGCTTTACTGTCGTTGCATAAAATTTACCGAAGCGCCAATAGTCACGGAGTAACAATTCCGTGCAACGTTTTTTATTTTTTGTTGCATTTTTGTACTTTGAAAAATTTTTTTTTTCGTTATGAGTTCAAAGAACAGTGATTTGCTGTCGTAAAATAATATTTTTTGTAGACCGTCTACTCAGTAAGTAATAATTCCATGCAACGATATTACTTTTTTGTTGCATAAGCTGCTATTTCGAAATCTGACGTCGTCATAATTTATTTTTTTATTTTAATATTTGTTGAATTTCTTATTTTTTTCTTCTTTTTTTTATTTGTTTTATTTTTTTTTTTTAATTTTTTATTTTATTTTTATGTGTTTTATTTGTTTTATTTTTTTTTATTTTTTATATTTTTATATTTTTTTTATATTTTTATTTTTTTTAATTTTTTAATTTTTTAATTTTTTTATTTTTTATATTTTTTTATTTTTCTTATTTTTTTTTATTTTTTAGTTTTTTTATTTTTTTATTTTTTTATTTATTTATTTTTTTATTTTTTTAGTTTTTTATTTATTTAGTTTTTTATTTTTTTATTTTTTTTATTATTTATTTTTGTCGTAAGGCTTAGTATTAATCCTTCATTTCTGTTTTGTTTATGCAGTACACTCTCACAAATTAGAACTCTCACAAGTTCGAACTGTCCAGAAATTAGAACCTGCCATGGTCAGTGCTCATTGATACAAATATAAAAAGGGGAATTTTTTGAGTTTTATGTTAAAAAAAAAAAACATTAAATATTAATAAATAAAAATGCTTTTGTGTTTCAATTATTTTTTTAACCAAGTGTCATTCTTTTCTTTTAAATTTCTGTGAAGATAAAAACGTCCAAAAATAAGAACATTTCAGAAATTAGAACCACCAGTGGAACAAAGTAGTTCTAATTTGTGAGAGTCTACTGTACTAAAATTGTCCGTATACTCACCAAGTAATTGTTCCATGCAACGCCGTTGCATGATTGCGTCATTTTCGATCTTGTAGCGGATCTATTCGCGCCTTCATGAATTTTGTATCTATTTTTGTTATGAGGGCAAAGAACCAGTCTTTCCTGACGTGTAATAAATTTTACCGTAGCACCTATGCATATTGCTTTATATTCCATGCAACAAACTTGCAGTTTCGTTGCATAGCTACAGCTGCCTCCTCGTCCCGATGAAATCTTTCATTTTTTCTTCTTTTTTACAATTACATCAAAGAATTAAATTTTACTGTCATGTCATTTTCTTTGTTAAAATACCTTTAATCGTTTAGTAACAATTTCATGAAGTGACGGTGTATTTCAGAAAATGCTTTTATTAACTTTTTATAAAACTGCGTGATAAATCGTTACTTTGTCACGTCAATAAACAAATATTTAGAGCCCGAACAGAATCAAAAATCGTTGCGATAGACGATCCTCTCTGGTTGTCAACTGCAGAGAACACGTCCAGAATGAAATGATTGCGACTGACGATTTAGGGTTTCTTTTATTTATTTTTTTCTATTTCATTTTAATGTATTCAGTTGTGTGATTACAACACAGACAAAGAAGAAACTTCAAGACATAATAAAAACTAAGGAAATGGCTTTGCTTGCACATATCCTATTTCTAGCAAAAATATGGTAAATGAATAGCACTCAGAGAGAAAATTGTTAGTCGCAAGAGAAAAAATAGAACAGATTCTAAGAGCCCGAACAGAACCACAGCGGCTGTCGGCTGGCGGACCTCTCTCGGAGAAATCCGCTAAGAACACGTCCAGAATAGGAGCGGTTGTCGGATCAGCGTTGCTTTTTGGTGTTTGAAATGGTACAAATGCAACACACACACACAAAACGAAACGGCTCAGCTCATGGAATGCAACACCCCGAAACAAAACAAAACGTCAGCTCATGGTAAAAACTAAGAAAATAGCATTGAACACAGCCAATTCTTAGCTTAAATATGGCAACACTTACGCCACTCAAAGAGAAATCCGCCAGCCGTCAGAGAAAAAATAAAATTGATTCTATTCTGATTTCTACGGTCATTTAATTTTTGGCGGCTGCATAGATTTTCATGTATTTTGTTGCACAGCGCACCCGACAACCTACAGCCGCTTTGGTTCTGTTCGGGCTCTAATTGTGCGATATATCGTTGCGGCAGACGACATGCGATTTCATTCTGAACTCGTTCATACATTTTCATGCATTCTATTGCTTTGCGATGTCGTCAATCGCAACGATTTTTTATTCTTTTCGTTTCGGGCTCTTAAGCGGCATTTTGCGTGATGCCAAAGAAATTTATTTACTTGGTTACCCCCCACCCCCCCCCCCCTCTATTAGTCTCTTAAGTCGGTATAAAAGAAAAATTAGAGGGCCACATCCGCAGTTAACAATTTTTAGAATAATTTTTCGCGGCTAAAATAGGGTATATTTTAAGTCAACGTACTTCAGTCAAAATGAATCCGATTTTCGTAAATAAGGTATCATTGGAAAGGTATCATAATCTTTTTTAAGGGGGGGAAACTTTTAAAAATTGAAGTAAGTTGACTTCATAACGTGAAGTATTAATGAATTTTCAATACACATTCACAAATCCACTCCGCACTTCCCTTCCACCTAGGAATTTGTTGTATGAAAGTAACTTCTAGTGTTATTGAAGAAAAAACATTCAAGTTTCCCGTTATAAATTTCCATGCCACTTAAAATTGGATAAACGTTTATCGACACTTATTTTATTTCTGTCTACAGCGCTCATGATGATCATCAGAGCGCTGAAAAGAAAAAGTTGAACAAATGCTTAATGAATGCATTTGTCGCATTCAATAAAACAAAGCATTGCCAGCACGAAAAGAAACTAGTTTGACGCACTTTAGCGATTAACTGTAGCACTTTACATTGTCGGGAGTTGCAAAAAGTTTGATCACTTTTTTATTCCCCTCTCTTCTATTCGCACCAGATTAAATGCAGTTCAAAGTGATAAATCAACAAAGATTGCAACCAAACAAGTCAACGATAGTCAGTCGATAGTCAACTGAATCAGGTTCAACAAAATCGAGTTCCAAGTTTCGGTAGCACAAAACCACAAAGTGCGGATTGTAGCATGATTAAATGTTGTTTAAGTTAAAGTCAATACATAGAATAAAAGCATTGATGATATAAAGTGAAATAAATGCATTTCGAAATTGGAAAAAACCAGAACTGCAAAGACCGCTTAACAGTGATCTTGACAGGAAGACACAACTAATGCAGCTTATGTTGCTGGTAGACAACAGCTCATGTCGCCTAACATGTGCGAATAAATGTATATATGTGTGTGTGTGTGCAATTAAAAAAATAATAAAAAAAATTACAGTTATGCAGCATACTTTTTTGTACATTTTATCCAATTAAAATTTCATAATTATGGAAAAGTAGAGATAAATAGAAAAGAAATGCGCGCGATTGCGATCAAGCCTAACGTATTAACAGTGATGGCAACTCTTTAAACTTGATATGCGATTTTAATTGGTCAATGAATTTGTTGATGCAACTATGAGTGGACAATGTTTATAGTTTGCAACACTTAATGCGAGCAAAACATTAAATATCGCGCGGTTGAGCACAATATAGGCGGGCAAGTTATTACTGAATAATAAATAAAGAGCATTCGTTAAGCTCATATAAAAAATTTAAAATTTAATGCATAAAGTTATTTTGAAGCGACCGCGCGACATGCGACATAGCGATGACGCGGCCTTGCGACACATAATTTTTTTACTTTCCAATTTTTATTATTGATATATATACCAAAGTAGCACAAATGTTTTCTAAGCGTCAAATTGTGAGTTATGTCACAAAGTCGCGCGCGATTTTTTTTAATAAAGATTTTCTCCAAACGCTGTTTTAAAGTTTTCATAACGAAATTACGCCGCATAATGCATAAAAAAACATTTTGATAAAAAGTCAAAGTTTCATGTCGAGCAATGTTCTGCAAGTCGTAAAAAACGTGCTTAAAATGTTTAATAGTAAAAAAAATGGTTAAGTTTGATGTCAAGACATTTTCTTCAAGTCGTAAAAAATCTTGCTTTATATGTTTAATATTACAAAAAAAAAATTTATTTTAACCTACTCAAAATTGCAATTAGCCAAATTTACACATCAACATATCGATGAATCATGGCATCACAACATTAAGCAATTAAGCAAACTGCAGCGCGGCGCCATTCACGAATGAATGCATCATTAAAATTCTTAAAATATGCAAATTTTGACATAATTTCAAATCATAAACGTTGTAATAGATGAAAAATTCTTGCGCAACTGATGCTTATAAGACATTAAAAAATCGATGAAAAATTACCAGTACTGGTTTTAGACATGGGCAATGCAGCGCAGCATTGTGTTACTGAGTTGAAGTAATTGCTTGCGCACTGCGCTGATTTCTCGTTTTTATAAAAGCAACGCAATAGCGCAGTCACAAAATTTATTTCTAACTCGTTCGGTTTTCTTTTCATCGTTCGAATGTGTTTGACTTGAAAAGTTAAAGCAAACTTGAATTTAGTTTATTATGTCTTATTTAACTCATTTTTTCCTAGTGGCGCATAAGTGCGCTAAGTACTTCACCACATAACTCAACGCGTTAACCAACGCACACCACTCAAAAAATTTACACCATGCCAAAACGTCTTGTTTATACATGAATTGTACTCATTGAAACTACACCATGGCGCAATTGAGTTAGCGCATTTCGTTGGTAAATCAAATTGAGCTTTAGTTAGTGTGTCAGTGTAGCATTTTTGGCCATATTTTTATTCAATAAATTGCGTTCTTTCTTCAATCACACTTTTTTCTATAAACACTGTTATTATTATGATTAACGTCGTTATGATTAATTGTCGTCGTTATGATTTGTCGTCGTAAAATAAAATTTTTCGTAACCAGTCTACTCAGCGAGTAATGATTCCATGCAAGGATATTGCTTTTTTGTTCTCATAAGCTGCTATCTTGAGATCTGACGTCGTCATAATATTTTTTTTTTTTTAATTTTTTTTTTATTTCTTTTTTTTTATTTCTTTTTTTTTGTATTTTTTGTTGTGTATTTTTTTTTATTTGTTTTATTGTTTTTATTTTTTTAGCTTTTTTTATTTTTTTTATTGTTTTATTTTTTTAATATTGTTTTATTTTTTCTATTTTTTTTTTATTTCTTAATAATAATTTTTTTTTTGTTTTATATATTTTTTGAATTTTTTTTATTTTTTATGTATTAATCCTTTATTTCTGTTTAGTGTGAGCTTGAACTCAAATTGTGCTTGAGTTAGTGTGTCAGTATAGCATTTTTGGCTGTGTTGCCCATGTCCAACTTTTTTTTTTTAAATGTAAACTTTTAACTCTTCAATTTTTTTTTTTTTTTTAAATAGATCAATGTCAAGAGACTACTAAAAATATTTACTGTACTCCCAATAATTTCAAAAAGTAGTTCTATCAAATTCGGAACTCGCCATTGACATTGGTACAATGGCCTGAACATCTTACGAAGGATGTATCTCTCGAAGGCTCCCAAGTCATTTCACCAGAACTGTTTAGCACTCAAGTTGTTGCATAGGTATAATGGGTCATAGGTATAATAGGTCATAGGTATAATGGGTCGGGTATGACTCGTGACTAATAGAGAATCAGTTTTGTTCGTCGAGAAAGGGGTTTGCTACTCAATTGCCTACTCAGCCCAAAGTAACACCTGTTGGCAAAAATTATTCTTCGTTAAACTTAATGCTGACATCGTTGGAGGAGTTTAAACTGGATCCCAGGTAGACGAAATCCTTAACAACCTCTTAGAGGGTGTTGTCAACAGTGTCTTGGTTTCAAAGAGGCTGGGACTGTTTGTTTGTTGACACTAGGTATTTCGTCTTATCTGCATTCACTGGAAGACTCATTTGACTCGACTCTTTTGCTAATCTGGAAAATTCTGCACTAACTTCGCGCCTTTTATGGCCAATGATATCGATATCATCAACATACGCCAGCAGCATAAAATTTTTGTTGAATATCGTGCCACTACGTCTCAAATTAGCAGCTCGAATGATCTCTCCATCATTAGGTTGAAAAAGTCGCACGATAAGAAATCATCTTGTCTGAAACATCGTTTGGTATCGAATGGAGTGGTAAGGTCTTTCCCGATTTTAAATAAACTCGTCATTCTGCAAATTTAATTTTAACTGGCTCTGCTCATGTTATTCTGAGGGATGAACTTCGCAGGAATACTAAATTCAGACATGGTCAAGTATAGGTGATTCCTTCTTGAAATGTCGAAGACGGCTTTGTAATAAACGAAAAGATGGTGTGTATCAATAGGGGTATTCACACTGACTTGGGTAGTTGGATAGATTGGCAAATGCCGTACATTTTGTTTTTGTAAAGTTGTACCCAAGTACTCGTCTACCAATCTTCTCTAGTTGACCCCCCTGACTTATTTGGTAGATTGACTTCTTGCAAAATTGAGTACATTTTCCAAGTCACCACCTTTTGCAAAAATACCCAATAATTTAATTGACAATAAATAAAGTGAACTAATTACAAGTGATACAGCGAGCATTGTAAAAGGGGGCGTGGCACCTACCATACAACCAAAATCTGCGATATCGAATAACTTCGAATTATAGGTTGCACAGCATTGGAATTAGGTATTCGGCCTTGATTTGCATGTGCCGTTCCACTGGTAAAATTTTATGGGCGTTGGACAAAGGGTGTGGCGCTTTTTCGGCTGACCAAATTTTTGGTATAACTTGCAAACTATAAGTCACACATCACAATAATCGAATTGACAATAAATAAAGTGAACTAATTACAAGTGATATAGCGAGCATTGTACAAGGGGGCGTGGCACCTTCCATACAACCCAAATCTGCAATATTGAATAACTTTGGAATTATAGGTCGCACAGCATTGGAATTAGGTATTCGGCATCGATTTACATGTGACGTGCCACTGATAAAATTTTATGGGGGTTGAACAAAGGGCGTGGCACTTTTTCGGATGCCCAAATTTTTAGTATAACTTTCCAACTATTAGTCACACATCAATGAAACTCGGTAAGAACGTACTATTTAGTCCTATCCTTCGACTGGAATACTAGAGTGAGCATTGGACAAGCGGGCATGGCAGCGCCCATATAGGTCAAACTTGTGGTATCAAATGGCTTTGTAACTAAATGCCGCATAACAATAAAACTCAGTATGGAGTTGCCACTTGGTAATGTCCATCTACTAGAAAACTGAGACGGGCATTGTACTAGGGGGTGTGGCACCGCTCATATAATTCAAATTTTTGATATCGAATAGGTATGGCAGTAAAAGTCACAAAAGATTGAAATTCAGAATGAAGTTACTGTTTGGTGATGTGTTTCTACTAAAAATCTTGGACAGGCATTGGTCAAGGGGGCGTGGCCCATACATGCAAAAGTTTTGACATTGAATAGCTATGGAAATTAAAGTCGCATAACATGGAAACTCGTACTGGAGTTACACTTGGTGCTGTCCTTCTACTAGAAAACTGGGGCGAGCATCAAAAAAGGGGGCGTGTCTCCGCCCATAAGAGCCATAGTTTTGATATCGAATACCTTTGCTAACGAATGTTTGTCAAAAGTACTCAATTGCAATTTAGGGTGTTCACAATTATCAAAAGTACTCAATCTACCCATACCCAACTACCCAAGTCAGTGTGAATACCCCTAATTTGTTTGTATAGGATCTTTTCCAAGATTTGTCGCAGCCTAAATATCTGGTCAAAAGTTGATTTGCCAGGTCTAAAGCCACACACTGATAAGGTCCAATCACTGGATTACGATGGTCTTCAGCCTTTCACAAAATACTCACGACAGGATCTTATATGAGATATTTAAAAGGCTTATACCACGAAAGTTGGTGCAAATGCTGGAATCGCCTTTATTGTGGATGGGAAGAACACGTTGAGCTCTGCTCTCCAAACGTTTGGTATGCGTGCTTCCGACCATATTCTTTTACGCACCGCATTTTTATTTCTTTTACGCGTCTTTTTTGACTCTACTGCATCGTATTGGGCTCAAGAATGCCTGACTTATTCCAAATGTTATAACATCTGAATTTTTTTCTGACTTTCGTTACAGTTTAACTCACTCCCTTGTCCATGGTGCCTGTCGTCTGAATGTTGAGACAATTTTATTTTTTTCTTTGCTTTTCTTTACTTACTGTCAATCTTGACAGACTTTGGCTAAGAAAAAGTGCCATTATTTTTTTTCCCTTTGTTTTGCTTACATATCCTTTTCTATGCTTTTTATGTTGCACATTTAAGCCCATTTATGTTTTTTTTTTCTTTTTACATTTTTCATCTATATTTTTCTTTCATAGCAACAACATCTAAGCATGATGTGATGGTTTTTTTTTTATATTTTGGTCTCGTTTTAATGAAACCCATAAATTGGCACGTTTGCACGTTTTTAAGAAACTGTATCATGCTGTTGATTTTTTTGTTGTTGATGTTTTTGTTGTTGTTGTTTTTGTTGTTGTTGTTTTTGTTGTTGTTGGTTGCTGTTTTCTAATAGCTGTGCAGTAGCTTTTACTACTTCAGATGCTTTTAGCAGCTTGAATGTTCCAACAGTCAGTCTGTCGCTATGCAAATAACTACAGTGGGCAAAAAAGGTTAAAAAACAATATTTTTTTTATTTTCAAACAAAAAATGTCTACTCCTTAATCCTTTCAGCCCCAAATTAGCCCTGGCGGTGCCAAACATTCCAAATTTCACTGATGATCAGTTTTTGACCTTAATAAGCTGAGTACGAAGTTTGAAAGCCGTATTGCATTCCCAATAGATACTAAAAAAAATCTTACAAATATTTAAAAATTTTTTTAAAAATTCTAAGACTCTAAGTATCACATATTTTTTCTAACTAAAAATGTTAATAAGATTTTTTACATTCGCACTGTTACATTAAATTACCGTTAGCTTTAGGAAATTTTCGGAAATATTTAAAAATATAATTTTTTAATTTGCTCTTTTTTGAAGTCGCGTGGTCGTGCACATGAGTCCACTCGGAATAATTTTGAAAAGCATGTCATAAAAAGATTAATTTTCCTATTTTTGATTCCTCCTCTTATCAATGTGTGTGTCCTCTCACATTTCAATCTATTACTAAAAATTTATAATCGGGGAGTACCAAACTAGAAATACAGCCACAAAGTTGGGGCTGAAAGGGTTAATAAATGGTACACTGCAGCTGTTTTTTTTTTTTTTTTTAATTTTTTGAATCATCCCATTTTCACTCCTTTTGACATACTTATTTTTTATGCCTTCGAAGTTCCGCAGTTGTTCCACTGCTCCTCTATGGCACTCCCCTCTTTATACACAGATTTAGTCCTGTTTTTTGTTTAATGCGCTCTTTTCGAAATGAAACCGATTCAAAACAAAAACAAAACAAAAACAAAAAAAAAGGAAAAAAAAAAGGAAAAAATCATTTCCTCAATAAAAATTACATTGACCGCTGTTGGTTGCTGTAACGGGTGGCAGAATGGCATGTTGCACAAAAATCCATGCCTCAGCTTAATCGGATCGATGCATTTTCAATTCAACTTCAAACATTTAAAATTTAATACAAAACTAACAAATCTATTCCAGTTGTTGAGGTATAAAGGTTGCTTCAAAATCAATAAATGCACTTTAAAGCCATTGGCAGTCATGTTGGCCAAAATGCTATGTAAACCAACAACAAGAAGTTTGTTTTCTCTACTAGCCAATTTGAAGCATTTCTATTTTTATTCCATTTAATAGTTATTGATAGAGAAAAATACACCTTAATTGAGAAAATATAATTTTAAAATTAAATAAAAAAGCATTAAAATTTAACGAAAACGATATTTGTAAAATACAAGCCAGCTCTGGCCAGCTCCTTGCATGCGAGCAAAATTGAACTGCTATGAAATTCAGAGAAAAAAATTACATTTTTATAACGATAGAGTCAAAAAGACTAATTTGTGGAGGAACAATTCTTTATCGCAGATTAATAACCGTTTGATTCATACTCGTACCAAGGAAGGCTATGGTACCAAAGTCTTAAATGAGACTACTTTCACATTGTACCATATTTTTCATTTTAGTGTCGCTAGTTAAAAGGATGAACAACCCAAATTGTGTTTCAACTCTTTTAATACTTGTCTATGACAAACCAAAAAGTACCTCAAAAACCAAAAATATTTGACAGCACCAAAAAGCACCAGTTAGGACTTGTCATAATGGAACTAGATACGATACAGAGGAAAAGGTATATTAAAGGGGATAATAGTCTTATTGCAGGATATTGCAGGACATCAAACCGCAAAAAGTGCTAGTTCGAAAAATTAAAAAGGGTATTGCTGTCAAACTAGTACAGAGGACCTCTTGGAACTAGTTCCAGCATATTAAAAACTCTATCCAATTCGCTAAAGGGCATTTATAGGAAGAGAAAAATAAATACCAGAAAAGAATTATCTACTAATCATTATAATTATCTACTTTCAGTTAAGCTTGGGCATTTTAGTTCACCACAAAGATTGCTCTGTTAAGTTCAATCGTAAGTAATGAACTAGTTCGTTCATTTAGTTCGTTTCGTTCGTTTGTTTTATTCGTTGCATGTTTTGCTTCATTCGTTCTTTAAGTTCGTTAGTTCTTTTAATTCGTTCGTTCTTTTAGTTCGTTAGGTCTTTTAATTCGCTTGGACAAACCAAAGATTCTAACAATAGCTTGGTAAATTACTCGCTGCAAAATCAATTGAACTAAATAAAATGAACTAAAAGAACGAGAAACACTGAACTAGTTCACATCGTTCATGAGTGGGTATCGTTCAATTGAACTAGTTCGTTCATGAACTACCCAAGCCAACTTTCAGTGAAATTAAGAATATGTTAATGAGACGACGTTAGTTTTTTTTTTTTTTTTTTTAGAAGGTAACAAAAGGATGTTTAAAGAAATGACAAACTCCATTGCATTAAAAATTGTGAGTCTTGGAAATAAAGCCAATTAAAATATGAAACTTTAGACTTTGAAAAATATGAAAAAACAAGATTTTGGTATAAAAATATGAACGTTACTAACTCAATAAAATACTGCACCCAATTACGTTGATGTGTGTGCCCAATTGCGTTATTAAGCAACACATTCTCAAGAGCTATACTTCTTGATCAATACTTGATTCATAACGTTGACTGATTTAGTGTGATCGATTGAGGTGTAACACTTAAGACGCCGCCTGTGGGCCAATGCAATTAACCAACAACTACAGATTCTTGGCATATTTCTTATTGGTGTTGTTGTTGTTGTTGAAATTCCAACCACGCAAAAGAGTGGCAACTTCTTCGTGGAATCGTTCGTAATGTTGTTGATATGGAAATGTTTGGCATGTGCCTGCCGCACGACAAACTTGACTGTCTTGTTAACTGACTGACTGACTGACTGACTGTCTGTCTGTCTGTCTCTCAGTCCGTCTGTCGGTCGGTTCGTTCAATCAATTGCCAATTAAATGCCAGCAGTTTTTTGAAGCAGCAATTCTAGCAACAGCTGCAATAAAGCGGTTTTTGCTTTGTTTTTCAGTGAATACAGCTACTATAAGAGAACCGTCTGCAAAACGGAAATAAAATTTTGAATGTCGTAGTAAGTGCGGCAAAAATAAATAAAAAAAAAACAAAAAATGATAAAAAACATTATTGTCAGATAATGCAACAAGTGCCATGCTTTTTAAAAGCACGTTTCATGCGAAAAGTAGCTATCTAAAGAGTGATTTTTTAAGTGCCTGATAACTTTTTTTTTAAAAAAAACGCATAAAATTTGCAAAATCTCATCGGTTCTTTATTTGAAACGTTAGATTGGTCCATGACATTTACTTTTTGAAGATAATTTCATTTAAATGTTGACCGCGGTTGACCCTAGAAAAGTTGGCAGAAAATCCGCTTTTTTATCGACAAATTTTGTTCAGCGATGAGGCTCATTTCTGGTTGAATGGCTACGTAAATAAGCAAAATTGCCGCATTTGGAGTGAAGAGCAACCAGAAGCCGTTCAAGAACTGGCCATGCATCCCGAAAAATGCACTGTTTGGTGTGGTTTGTACGCTGGTGGAATCATTGGACCGTATTTTTTCAAAGATGCTGTTGGACGCAACGTTACGGTGAATGGTGATCGCTATCGTTCGATGCTAACAAACTTTTTGTTGCCAAAAATGGAAGAACTGAACTTGGTTGACATGTGGTTTCAACAAGATGGCGCTACATGCCACACATCTCGCGATTCTATGGCCATTTTGAGGGAAAACTTCGGAGAACAATTAATCTCAAGAAATGGACCGGTAAGTTGGCCACCAAGATCATGCGATTTGACGCCTTTAGACTATTTTTTGTGGGGCTACGTCAAGTCTAAAGTCTACAGAAATAAGCCAGCAACTATTCCAGCTTTGGAAGACAACATTTCCGAAGAAATTCGGGCTATTCCGGCCGAAATGCTCGAAAAAGTTGCCCAAAATTGGACTTTCCGAATGGACCACCTAAGACGCAGCCGCGGTCAACATTTAAATGAAATTATCTTCAAAAAGTAAATGTCATGGACCAATCTAACGTTTCAAATAAAGAACCGATGAGATTTTGCAAATTTTATGCGTTTTTTTTAAAAAAAAAGTTATCAGGCACTTAAAAAATCACTCTTTATATGGATATAAATGGTGGCCGATCCCAGATACAAAAAAAAAAACTTGCTTTTTGAAAATCAAACATTTTTGTCACACGCAACGATATTGGTATTGATCAAATGTATTTGCTTGGCTATCATAAAGGATATTTTCTTATGAAAAATTTAAGAAAATCAATAAAATTTGGGAGATAATAAAAATAATATAAATAAAAATGATTATTTTTGATGGAATATAAAGAACTAGAAGGAGCTCTTTTATGTTCTCTTTGAAAAATTTGAGTATTTAAAACAAAAAAAAAATGTAATTCTCAATAAAGTTTTCTTTTAGCTCGACACACTTCGTCCAACGTTTCTCCAATTTTGTGATTCCATCCGAAAAATACGTTTTTTTTCGGAAGGTCCTCAAAATAGGCCTCTGTTTCGGTGATAAACTTCTCTCTGGTGGTGAATCCCTTTCCGCCGGACCAAATCTGTAGAATATACTGGATGAGGAAGCAATTCGTACTTAAAATCATTTAGTTTTGCCATGGGAGCTGGGCATGTGTGCATGGGCATCGGCATGGGAGCTTTTGAATCTTGAATCAAAAGATTCAAGATATTCAAGAGATTCAAAAGATTTTCGAGATCGTAGAGATTCAAGAGATTCAAGAGATTCCAGAGATGCAAGAGATTTAAGAGAGAGAGAGAATCTGTTTTGATATGTTAATGGTTGAATTTCATTTAGAATCTCTTTAATCCCTAGAATCTCTGGAATCTCTTTAATCTCTTGAATCTCTAGAATCTCTAGAATCTCTTGAATCTCTTGAATCTCTAGAACCTCTTGAATCTCTAGAACCTCTTGAATCTCTTGAATCTCTTGAATTTCTTTGATATATATTTGATATATCATTTGATATTTGATAAATTTGATATATAAAAAAAAAGTTGACTTTGAAATGTACATATTTTGAAGTGAAACCGGTTAACTTTTAAGTGTCAAATTTTAAATTTGAAGTTAAGAACCTGTGCATCAAATTTCTTTTTATAATTTTTAGATCTGATTTCCATGTCTCGATATTTTAAAAATTTTTTTTTTAAGAAAATTCTTAGTCGGATTAGGCCTAACAGAAGACTAACAGAAATTTGCTTTTCCTCCTTCTTCTTTGTTTCCTTTAACCCTTTGAGGGGCATAGGGCAATTTCCGTATGTTTCCATAATTTACATACTTTCCAAAGCAATATCACCCTATATGACCAGTCTATGTAAATTAAACTTTCCCAATACATTAATAGAACTTGCATTTTGACAGACAGTTCCAAGAAAATAGCATTTGGTAGCTGAGAATTTATTATAACCTTTTCAGTCACGCAATTCATTTTTTCTTTCTATTGGCACAGACTTCTTTATACACGTTTTCCACGTATTTTTTGACGCTGATTAAGAATTTTTTATCAAAATTAGGGAATTCCAAGATGGCGGCCCAGTACCACACATGCGCACTGGTGCGCATTTATTATTTTATTTATGCTTCACTAATTGCCCTGAACTTTGCTTCTCGGGGAACGTTTTTGCATATGTTTATTTATAACAATTATAAACAATGATGATATAACAAAAAAAAAATCCAAATAATTACAAAGCTCAAATATTTTGTACCTGAAAATGCAAAAATACCAAAATTTTACTTGAAGAAGACTACAAAGAAGAAAAAGAGGGCGCCATTATAGAGGCGTCTCACAGTGTAACGAGTGCTGACAAAAATAACTTACGAAAAAAAAAGTCATAAATTTATAAATCTAAATATGCAGAATAATAATTTAGAGTATTAATATTCTTCATGTAGGAGGACTTTGCGATATCTTTTCAATTACGGACATGCCACTCTTTAAAACTTGACTAGAAAATATGATGAAATTATTCTTTTTACTATTGGACACTGTATATTTCTTAATAATGAGTAAATTGGAGTATAAAAAATATGCAAAAAAATTTATTAATATATATTTTATGTGTTTTAGTAAAAATTTTTTAATAAAAAGTGAGCGTAAAAAAATTTTTGTATAACTAAGGATAGGTTCTAGAAATCTAAAAAAACCAAAACTTTGAAAAGCAATAACAAAAAAAAAAAAACATTTTTGTTTTTTTTTTAGTTTTAGTGTGTCAAAAACCAACACTTCCTCAACATGTTCTCAAAATTTGGTTTGCCGAAACTTTATAAGAAGGACTTTATGCTCACTTTTCTGGAGCATGTTTTAGCAAAAATGAGCAATTTTGTATGGAAAAATTACAACTTTTTCACAAATTTCAAAACACAATAAAATAAAAAACGCATTTTTATTTTTTTTTTAATTTCAATATGTATAATATCAACATTTTCTCAATATGTATCCAAAATTTGGTTTGCCGAAATTCAATAATAACGACTTTACGCCCACTTTTTTTAAGCATGTTTTGGCGAAAATGAGCAATTTTATATGAAAAAATAACAAATTTTTCACAAAGTTCAAAACGCAATAAAATAAAAAAAGCATTTTTTTTTTTAAATTTTAATATGTGTAATATCAACACTTCTTAAATAAGTTCCCAAAACTTGGTTTGCCGAAACTCAATAATAAAGACTTTACGCCCACTTTTCTGAAGCATATTTTGTCGAAAATAAGCTATTTTATATGAAAAAATAAAACAAAAAATTTCTCAGACTTAAAAAACAAAATTAATTTGTTTAATAAAACTTTCAAATAAAACACTTTATCAACAAAAAAGCAAAAAAAAGGAGCAATGGCAAATTATCTGAATCTTGTTTTCGCTAAAATGCACTTCACGTTTATACAGGAAAATAAGTTATATGGGAGGTGGGCGTGCTAGTCGGTCGATTTGGTTAATTTTCACACCAGCTATTTATAGCTACAAAATAACTATGTGTAGTAAATTTAAATGATCTGGGGTAATTTTTTGTGTAAATATACCTGATTACCGATTTTTGTTATAAGGGAGATGGTCATATTAGTGAACCGATTTAGTTCATTTTCACACCAGCTGTTTAGAACTCTAAACGAACTATGTGTACCAAATTTTATTGATCTAGAATAATAGTTTGGGGAACTATTTCATACTATCGATTTCGGTTATAATGGGTGTTTTTTTTTAGGGGTTTGTTTTTCGAATAGAGATAAAAAACAAGAAAATCGTTTTAATGTCCATCAATTTGGCTTTATTGGAAGGATAATTTTATGCCATTAATGTTTAAATATGATTTCGGGCATGTGGCCGCCGCGGCTGGCTCGAATAAAGCCAATTCTACAGGTCCAATTTTCAACCACTTTTTCGAGCATATGGGGCCGTATGTCAGCAATAACGCCACGAATGTTGGCCTCCAAGTCCCCTAACGTTTTTGGTTTGTTGGCGTAGACGAGCGACTTCACATATACCCAAAGAAAATAATCCAATGGTGTCAAATCACACGATCTTGGTGGCCAATTGACAGGTCCATTCCGCGAAATTATGCGCTCATCGAATGTTTCCTTCAATAAATCGATTGTGACGTGCGCTGTGTGGCATGTAGCGCCGTCTTGTTGGAACCACAACTCATCCACATTCATGCCATCCAATTCGGGAACAAAATAGTCGGTTATCATGGCTCTATACCGGTCTCCATTAACGGTAACTGACTCTCCAGCATTATTTCGGAAGAAGTATGGCCCAATGACTCCACCAGCCCATAGAGCACACCAAACAGTCAGTTTTTGTGGATGTAATGGCGTCTCAAGGATCTCATGTGGATTCTCTTCACTCCAAATGCGGCAATTTTGCTTGTTGACGTAGCCATTCAACCAAAAATGAGCCTCATCACTGAACAAAATTTTGCGATGAAAATCAGCATCGAGATCAATCTCATTTTCGGCCCATTTGCAAGCGTTGTTCTTTTGTCAACCTGATCATGATGAAATGGCAAACCAAACTGAACATAAATGACATTAGAGTTGCCAGATTTGACCACAAAATGCCAGTTTTATCTCTATTCGAAAAACAAACCCCTAAAAAAAACACCCTGTATGAGAGGTATGCGTGCCATTCATTCAATTTGAACGAAATTTTGAGAAAATAATTCTTTAATCGTAAAACTCATTTTCACAATATTTAATGATTCTAGGATAACTCCTTCTATTTTTGTCCACTCTCTATATGGGCTCGGCACACTGTGCGTCTGTGACTGAAAGGGAAATAACAAGAATATCTTTATTGAATATTACAACCTTTTATTTTCTCTAAAAAAATGGTAAATTAAATAGTTTTTTATTACCTTTTATAATTAAAAATGTTAACATATAGCTATACATTTTTTTAAAAAACTTTAAGGATATTCCAGTTTTTAGGTTATAAAAATTATCCAACAAAAATTCTGTATAACGCCCGATTTGTGAGACGGCGAGGAAAAGGAGCAGCTCTCATTATTATGTAGGTCGAGTACGATTGTACCGGATGAATACAAGTAGTAAACTACGTGGCTGATTGATTGTCAAATTTGAGGGAGTCATTTTTTGGCCTCACAAATACAATTAAAATTGCAGTAGATTCAGTTTTTAGAATTGTAGCGATTCCCTGATATTTTTATTTTTTATTTTTTTTTTATCTACACAAACTTGTTTGATTTCTCTTAGTAAATCAATAGCTTAAATCTTTGTGAATAAAAATTTCATGTAATAAACTTGATAGCCAAGCCCATTATTACAGAGCGTTAAGAAATTGTATGTTTGAGCATAATTCAAGATAAGCGTTCAAGAAAAACTCAACTCCACATAAAAATATAGCTAAAATTAATTCCAGTCCACTTCACACAGGTTATAAATGGTGTAAATGTTATCTCTTAAATTTTCTCACGCTTTTATTTAAAGCTTATCTTCAAACAAGCAGCAGCAACATCCTGGCATCATCTTGAGCTACTACTGTTGGTCGCAACATGTTTTTGTCATTAGCAATGTTGCTGAAAAAGGTCAGCTAAAACCAAAATCAAAACTTTGTTGCATCAACAAGCAACGCTTTGTTGCAGAGCGTGTAAGCAAGGCATAGTGTGATATTTTTTACCTTCTGACTGTCCTGTTAGAAGGCTCCGTAACATGATCGTTGTGAATCTTAAAAAAAATTACTCAAGTAACCAACGAGAAAAAAAAGAAATTGCAAAAAAAAATCAACCAATTTGTAGATGTTAATTTTGACAGTTAGCTGCTGACAGCCACATTGTGGCTCTTAACAACTTCATTGTTTGCTCTCTTACAACAACTTTTTATATATTATTCGCTCGTTGCTGTTTTTTGTGATGTTGTTTTTTGTTTTTTTAATTTCCAACACGTGATCTCTTGATTTACTTGATCACGCTTCGACACGACAACAAATAGCTTTGCTTTATGTTGTCCCCTCAGTTGCCCTGCAGACAGACATACAGTGTTGCTGAGACATCATCATCATCATCACCATGTTTTGTGACGCTTGTTTTTGTAATTGTTGTTGTGTCATTTAAGATACACAGATTAATTAAGATATTTCTGTTGTCTTAATACTTTTGTTTATTTTTTGCAAATTAGCACTGTTTGCGCAAATATTTGCTTAATTTATTTGTTTGCAAGACAAATTAATCTGTTACTTTTTTTTTGTTTTTAACAAATATGTAAAAAGCATAAATTAGTAAATTTGGTCAATTTGCTAATTTATTTTTTATAAATCAATTTCGGTCATTAAAATTGATTATTAAATTTTGAATTAATTGTGATTTATATCGTTGAACTACTTAGCGCGGTCAAAGTAATACTCCGTGAATAACTCTTCGATCTCGATGTCTTACGAAATTTAATTTAATTTATTTGATTTATAATTTATCAATTTATTATATCTACTCTACTTCGCTAAGGGAAAAAATATTAAATTTATCCAAAAACTTTTTTAATTTATCCAAAAAGCGAGTCATCTTTGCACCAATAACGCATTTACTTAAATCAACCACGTAAATATTTAAAATTTATTTAAATACTTTTTTAATTAAAAAAATATCAAAATATTTAAACAGAATTAATAAAAAATATATTAAAATTATGCACGAATATATTTAAATATCTTTTAAATATTTACTATTTGAAAATAAAACCATTGCATTCAAGGAAAATTTATATAAAAATATTGAAATTGAAAACCAATTTATTTGAATATTTCCCACCAGCTGCGTCCATCAAATACCATTTGGTGGTATATTTTATTTTCTTTTTTACTTTTTTCGTTCTATAATTTATACTTTTTTTGACAGTTGGTGCAATGTTAGGGCACCAAATGTCAAAAATAGTATACACTATAAAAAGAAAAATTAAGATAGAGAATAAGAAGCGAATCATGCAGGTAAATGACAACCGGTTCAAGATGTTCTTGAGAAAATACCGAGTTGTCACTCCACCCTACATAATTTCATCATGCATTGCAATCACCGTCGCAATCACAAATCACATTTGCCAAAAATCCAGGTTATATTACCCTTGCAACATTAACTCAATGAGAACTATAAGAAACCTGCAACTGCAAGAAATATACTGCAGGAATAGAGTGCGATGCTGTTGTTGCTTGTCGGAATATGCGTGTACGTGTGCGATGCTGTTGCTGCTTGCTTGTATGGAATATGTGTGTACGTGTGTGGTATAAATAAAATTCAAATACGGAAAAAGAACGAGTTGTAAGGAAAACATTTGATTTATCCACGTAAATATTTAAATAAAATTTATACTCAGGCGTGGATAATGCTAATATGCGTTATTTCCCTTAGTGTATGAAACAATTTGAAGGACATTTTAAAATAAGATATCATAACGTGCACCCAAAAAAGATCCCAGTTTCCAAAACGTACGTTCTCGGTATGAAAATATTCTCAATATTTTTAGGTTTCGCAATTTACATATCCTTCAAGGATTTTCAGGACACGCACAATTTTGATGCACTCGTTTAAAACTTTACCTGAAACCCATTTTTTTAGCAACAAATGATTCAAATTTATTTGAAACATCAAAATTTATTATTTTTTTAGTTCAAATGTGTTAACTCCACTAGTTTTACACTGTTTATATTTTTGTAATTGAAGACACAACTTACCTCTGCGACTCATTTTGACAAAACTAAAAAGTTTATCAAGAATTCCACGCGTGTTCAAGTAACGGTAAAGCGAATCGCGGAACAGTGTTAGAAACAAAAGTAAACAACAACAAGAACAATCGATTCATTTCGTTCTTTATAACATTCGTTAAATAAAAGTGGAACTATTAAAGACAGAACCCACCCGCACAAACGATGCATCACGGTCTGAAAGGGATATGTTCTATGAACTACTTGAATATAGGTAAAGAGTGATTTTTTAAGTGCCTGATAACTTTTTTTTTAAAAAAAACGCATAAAATTTGCAAAATCTCATCGGTTCTTTATTTGAAACGTTAGATTGGTCCATGACATTTACTTTTTGAAGATAATTTCATTTAAATGTTGACCGCGGCTGCGTCTTAGGTGGTCCATTCGGAAAGTCCAATTTTGGGCAACTTTTTCGAGCATTTCGGCCGGAATAGCCCGAATTTCTTCGGAAATGTTGTCTTCCAAAGCTGGAATAGTTGCTGGCTTATTTCTGTAGACTTTAGACTTGACGTAGCCCCACAAAAAATAGTCTAAAGGCGTCAAATCGCATGATCTTGGTGGCCAACTTACCGGTCCATTTCTTGAGATTAATTGTTCTCCGAAGTTTTCCCTCAAAATGGCCATAGAATCGCGAGATGTGTGGCATGTAGCGCCATCTTGTTGAAACCACATGTCAACCAAGTTCAGTTCTTCCATTTTTGGCAACAAAAAGTTTGTTAGCATCGAACGATAGCGATCACCATTCACCGTAACGTTGCGTCCAACAGCATCTTTGAAAAAATACGGTCCAATGATTCCACCAGCGTACAAACCACACCAAACAGTGCATTTTTCGGGATGCATGGCCAGTTCTTGAACGGCTTCTGGTTGCTCTTCACTCCAAATGCGGCAATTTTGCTTATTTACGTAGCCATTCAACCAGAAATGAGCCTCATCGCTGAACAAAATTTGTCGATAAAAAAGCGGATTTTCTGCCAACTTTTCTAGGGCCCATTCACTGAAAATTCGACGTTGTGGCAGATAGTAAGTCTATTCATGATGAAATGTCAAAGCATACTGAGCATCTTTCTCTTTGACATCATGTCTGAAATCCCACGTGATCTGTCAAATACTAATGCATGAAAATCATAACCTCAAAAAAATCACCCTTTAGTTCATAATTATATTCTAGATACATGTATGTTAGGGTGTCCCAAATGATTTTTTTTTTTTAATTTCATAGTTGCTTAACTTTTGTTTGAAAGCTTATAGGGTAAAGTATTTTTGAAATTTTTTTGATCCGAAAAGGCTAATTTTTAGGGAAAATCCGATTAGCGCGATCTCTAAACCTCTTCCAAAAATCTAATAAAAATCTCAAAATACTTTACTCCATAAGATTTAAAAAAAATGCTCGAGCAAAAAAAAAGCATTTTTTTTCTGGGTCAGCCTTATGTATATGCATATAAGCAGTGGAACCAATTTGGAAAATAACCTTAGAGTTTTGTCTAAAGGGGCTTCAAAGACCTATGTATCTAGATCAGTGATGTTCACGTAGTACCACGCGTGGTGGGACTCGAAAGCTTTATTCGAGAATCGAAACACGTACACAACCGAATGCACGAAGTTCTCTCAATCAGTTGGCGCTGAAACTTCAAGTTGGAAGGTTCGTGCCACTTGGTCGTGTGTTTTGCACAGCACGAAATGTTTGCGGCATATGCAATTGCGTTATTTGCAGAATTATAATAATAATAATGCTAATGATAGTGACAATGATAATGATAGTGATAATAATAATGATACTGATAAAGATAATAAAGATGACAATGATAATTATAACACAATTCTTGCTTAATACCTGCACAAAAATTGTTGTCAGTGCAGAGATCGAGAGAGCTACTAACACAAGTACAAAAGTTGAAAATTTATATAGTATGCGTATGAACACCACTGATCTAGATCAGTTATCACTATCATCATCATCATTATTATTATTATAATTTCGCAGAAAACGCATTTTAAAATGCGTCAAACATTTCGTGCAGTGGAAAACACACGACCAAGCGGCGCGAACCACACAGTTTGAAGTTTCAGCGCCAACTGATTGAGAGAATTTCGTGCATTCGATTGTGTACGTGTTTCGATTCTCAAATAAAGCTTTCGAGTCTCACCACGCGTGGTACTACGTGGACATCACTGATCTAGATCAGTGGTGTTCACATGCATACTACTACAGTTTTCGACTTTTGTGCTTCTGTTTATAGTTCTCTCGCTCTCTACACTGACAAAAATTGTTGTGCAGGTATTAAGCAAGACTTGTTTTATAATTATCATTACCATCATCATCTTTATCAGTATCACTATCATTATGACTATTATTATCATTGTCTTTATCATTATCAATATTATTATAATTATTCTGCAAATAATGCATTTTCATATGCCTCAAACATTTCGTGCAGTGTAAAACACACAACCAAGAGGCGTAAACCACACGACTTGAAATTTCAGCGCCAACTGATTGAGAGAACTTCGTGGATTCGGTCGTGTGCGTGTTTCGATTCTCGAATAAAGCTTTCGAGTCTCACCACGCGTGGTACTACGTGGACATCACTGATCTAGATCCACAAATTGATCCATTGGATCCTTTTTGTTACAGAATCAAAAGTTTTCTTTCAAGATCATAGAACTGTTGCAATCAAATAATATTCGGAATAAAATTCAAGAGCCAGTTGTTCAAAACTTCCGAAAAAGACTTTTCCATGGAATCATATTTGGCATAGAATAGAAATTTAACATAATTTTTAATATTTTTTAACATGGGCAGAGAATTTGATCAATATTTTTGATTTGATCATAGCGTTTTTCGCTATATATATATTTTCTCGGGCCCTCGATAAATCTTTATTTTTTACAGATAGAGGCGGCCTCGGTAGTTGAGTAGGTAGCGAGCTCGACTGCTACCCCAGAGGTCCCGGGTTCGTTTCCCGGCCAGGCCATGGTCCTTCGCTTTTAAACCTATCGCATTTGCAATTTTCTATCCTCTTTTCTAATCAACTGAAATTGAAAATTCATCAATATTTACGACTTGAAGTTGTAGTTGATAGTAGAGAAGTTTGTGGATGAGATTGCCTTATAACTTGAATTGACTGAGGTAAAGGCATAACACTTGCCTCTGATTCAAATTCACATGTTTCTTTGGCTTTCCACCACGCTTAGAACATCCTACACGTGTTTCACTTGATTAACCTTTCCTTCCCACTAATCTATCATCCCATTTTTCGAACCAAGGCAGACTTGACTGAATAGGTATTCCACCTGAAATCCTTGGTTCGAAGCAAAAAAAAAAAGTAGGTATTACTCCGGAAATCTTCGGTTAAAAGTTGAAAAAAAAAATACTAATATCCTTTTCGTAAAGAAATACATATTAAATTAAGCTTCTTTATATACAAAGGATTATCATTTCATTGTGTTGAAATGATTTTTTTTTTTTTTTTTCTGAGAGTTCTTACATTACAAACTTTTTTGATCTTATGTCCTCTTGCTAGGGTGGTCATAATTCCCGTTATCATTTTGAGTGTTATAACCGAAAATTTTCTAGAATATTTTGATTATTTCAGCTGATAAGTAACCCTTATGAGGTTAGAATTCGAAAATTAAAAAGTTGGATCCAAGATCAAAATTTGGGGTGGGTCTTTTTTATTTATCCCTCTATGAACGGGACTAGAATTATGTAAAAATTTTGTTTTTAAATATTTTAAAAAAATTCAAAACTTCGAAAAAAAGGCAAAAAAATTACTTTTTTTTTCAAATGGTCGCCATTTCGCGAAAAAAAATTGGTTTTTCTTTCTCTTCTCCGGGATATAGCGACATTCTTACTAATTAAGAATTTTTTTATTTTTCAGATGACTAGAAGGGAAGCATCCATTTTTAACATCCCCCTCTCTTCCAGCCTGTAATTTAAAAAAAAAATTTTATTTTTTGTGTATCATTAAAATATTAATAAAAATATAATAATAAAATTGATAGTTTAAATATTTTTAGTTTTTTTTTATTGAATTTAAAAAAAGTGCCCAAAATTTTTCCCTCTTGAAACAAGAACACTGCCTTAAGGAAAGAACCATTGTTTTTTTTCTGTAATATATTCATTTCACCATTACTTCATCCACTTCTCTACAACGCATAACCATCGCGTGGTTTTCCAAAGTCGTAGAAGCATTTGAGAGTGTGTTTGTATGCCATCAACATGTTGCACTTCGCACATAATTCGCAGCACCATGAATATTTATTATTTATTGCAACAATTTGTGAGATTTTGTAGAGATTCACAAGAACAACAAGAAATAACAACTAAAATCCATCAGTTTGCTAGAAATTTTTTTTTTATTTTTATTTGTTCTATTAATTTTTTTTTTTTAAATAATGAAACAATTTATGACTGTTATAAAAAAAAATAATAAAAGCGTTTCGCGCTTCAAAAGTTGTTGCAGCATTTGGCAACTGACATCGACGATGACTGGAGGGGCTGCTGTGCCGCCTCTGAACTATGAATTGACGTTTTGACCTAAATTTTGACATTTACCACGCAGCGTAGTGGATATTATTTAGGCTCGAGGCGGCAAGCACAGAAAGCGGTATGAGCTACAAACATAAAAATGATCGGCAATGGAGGCCATGAAACGCTTGATTTGCTACAGATTTGTTTATATCCAAGCATATCTTAAATTTTTAACATGCGAAAAAGAAGAGTTGTGAAAACCGCTTTTTTTCATTTCCTTTTCTTAGTGGTTTCTTCTAATCTTGATGTTATTGTGCTTATTCGTACCCCAAACCCCCCTTATGTGGTAACATATTTTTTACTGCTTTTTTAAGCACTTTTTTAATGTGAAAAATATGCACAAAAAATTAAATTAAACGACGTTGAATAAGATCCTGCACTCCATGCACGCAAAAAAGCAGTCCTCAAATAATTTGCCCGCCTAAGCCCGTCTACTGGCGTCGACTTTCAGCGATCGACGCTGAGACGTTTGTAGCCTAAATTATGAGCTAATAAAACACAAAAAGAAAAACAAAAATAACCAACGTCATCCAATGCAGCGCCACGGTGTGGGTGGCCACTCGTCAGTTTTGAAATTTCAACGTTGAATTGACAATTTGGCGCGCTCTCGTTGGGTGGCAGTGTTGCACAGTGTGTTGTGCCAGACAAAAAATTGAAAAAAAATTCTATATCTCAAGATCTACAAGTATTAAAATTGATCGACACTTAAATTAGAGAAAAAACAAAAGAATAGTAGTTACCCGGACATAACGCCTAACTTTGTTTTTGGACGCTGAAAACTGACGCTGAAAAAAAACCTTGTGTTGGTACGAATAATAGCCCGATTCTTTTCACTAGAAGTTTTGTGCTTGAAATATGATCAGTAGTGGGATTCTGTAACACATTTCGGCCGATATTCGGTGTCGCAAAGCTCTGTTTGCGATAATTTTCGGAAAGTGGTATTCAGTAAATACTTTTTCCGATTTTGCCGGTGAAAGTATCGGAAGTTTATCGCAAACGAATCGCACAACTTTGCGACGAATATTTTCTTGTAAAAAAGTGAATCGAAAATATCTGTAAGTTTTTTGAAATTAAAATTACTAATAATGAATTAATTTGAAATTAACAAATTTAAATTTCTAGTATTTTTTGAAGCTTAAAATGGTTCTTAGTTATTTGGCAATGGATGCTGCGCTCATGTTCGTGAAATGAATTTAGAACTATCATTTCTTCAAAGAGTTGATTCTCCTTTGATTTGCAGTTGATCAAATTCAAAAATTTGTATCGCATCACGCCAAATATAACGCATGAGCTCATTGACTTATAAGACGACCGTCGACACCGAAATAGAATCACTGGTCTATTAGCTGAAAATCAAGAAAATATTGTTTTATGATTCATAGACATATTGGAACTTTTCTATTTTTTTGTAGGTTTTGCAGCATTGCGCTTTTATGCCACTGGCTGCTACCAACTCTAGCCGATTTGACCATTTTGAATTTAAATATTTATTTATCTATATTAATAATATTAATTTTCTGTTTATTTGACCAGAATAAAAATCTTAACGGCTTTAAGGCTTTTACTCAAATTCAACACACATATTACTTGAATCCAAGCGTTGTTGCATACTTAGTTTTGACCACGCCTCTTCCACCCCTTTACAAGAAATGCAAAATCTACCTACTAGCATACTTTTTTCTAGCGAAAATGTTCGTCTAATAAATTTAAGAAAAAATTCTGTTATTTTGACACCAAAAACATTCACATATTTTCAAAATTGCACAAACTTTTAGTACAACCTCATTTTTTGATAACATCGTTTCCTTAGAATAACAAAAAACTATCTTAAATTCGTATGATTTACTTTCGATGCAAATAACTCAGTTGTTTTTGAATATATTTCATTAAATTTTTTTTGTTGATAAATTCAATTCTTAATAAAAACTATTTGAAAGGTACTGTTAGTTTAGCGTACATATATATTTATATTTTTTATTTTTTAAATTTGCTCAAAATTTTTTTTGCTAAAACAAAAATTGCCAATTTTTGCTAAAAAAATTGTACAATAGTTGCTTTTGTTGTTAAAATAATAAAATCTCAAAATTGCATTTTGACTACCTTTAACATGACATAGCGTTTTTCGCTATAAATATATTTTCTCGGGCCCTCGATATATCTTTATATTTTACAGATAGAGTGGAGCTTATTCTCCTTATTTGGATTTTTAAATTATTACAACAATGACTAAATATCAAAATTTTAAATTTTTTTCCCGAGTTAAACCGGGTCTATCAGCGAGTAACTGAATAAAAATGACATTTCTCACCGATAAATAAGTAGTGCTGCCACTTTTTTCACTTAGATTCGTACACTTTTTTCGACCGAATTTGTCGCAAAGTAGAAGTTAGTGAATACCGTTTTCGGTATGACAGCCGAAAAAAGTCGCAAATTACGATTCCGATCGGAAGTTGCGAAAAAGTTACAGAATTTCAGTACAGGTGTACAAAAAAATTTTAAAGAATTTTTTACAAAATTCTTTTTCAAATTATTTTACTTTTTCAAATTATTCAAATTTACAAAAAAATTTTAAAGAATTTTTTTGAGATGGCATCACTAGTATTAAATCGAATAGGATAATAATGTTGCAACTAACTTCATTTTGAAGCTTCATCATTAGGCTTTCCTTTCCAGTATGTGTCGTTTCGCTGAAGTGTAAAAATAATAGTTTTTGTGTTATCCGAATATGTGAACTTTTATGCCAACAAAACACAATTTGCGGGAAGTTTACTCTTCTTTCATTTGAAGAAAAACGCAGCTGAGGCCATTGAATGCTGCAAGAAGCTTACGTGGAACATGCTTCATCGATTTCTACGTTTTAGAAATGGTGATTTTAATACCGATGACAAAGAGTGCGAAGGACGGCCAGAAAAGTTTGAGGATGCCGAATTGAAGGCTATATTGGATGAAGTCTCGTGGCAAATGCAAAAGGAACTTGCAAAGCATTGAGAGTGACTCAACAAGCCATATCTGTTCGCTTGGAATCTATGAAAATGCAAAAAAGAAAGGGATTTTTGTATCATATTGTGACTGGTGAATGAAAATGGGTTCATTACGATAACCTCAAGCGCAAAGAATCATACGGGCCGCCGGGCCATAAGCCAAAATCGATGCTAAAGCCGAATATTCACAGTGGCAAGGTTATGCTCTGTATTTGGTGGGATCTATAGGCGTGGTATACTATGAGCTGCTACAACCGGGTGAAACATTTACAAAGCAACTCTACCGAATTCAATTGATGCGTTTGAGCCGGGCATTGAAGCAAAAACGGCCAGAATATGAGCAAGGGCACGACAAGGTAATTTTGCAACATGATAATGCTCGCCCACATGTTGCACAGAAGGTCAAAACATAACTTAAAACGCTGAAATGGGAAGTCCTATCTCACCCGCCGTATAGCCCAGACATTGCCCCTTCCGACTACTATTTGTGTTCCTCGGTGAAACATGCTTTTGAGGATCAGAACATTTGCTTTTTTGAAGAACTCCAAAATTGTATCAATTTGTGGATCGCATCGTTCGCAAAAGACCCATCGTTTTTTCGAGATAGTATCCGAAAAATGTCAGAAAGATGGGAAAAAGTAGTGGCTAGCGATGGCCAATACTTTGAAAAATGAATTTGTAACAAATTTTTCACAATAAAGCGTAAAATTGAAAAAAAATCCTTTAAAACTTTTTTGTAAATTAATTAAAAATATAAAAATTTTAAAATTTGTGCAGAAAAACCATCCGAAAAACAATCTCAATTAAATATAAATAACTTTAGACAACGCTAGAGATACAAAATACGTTTAAAGGGACAAAATAAAACGATAAAAATTATAAAATTCGATATGTATGGGACTTGTATAGGGTGTTATTAACAAGAGGCGAACTTTCAAAACTGCTAAGCGACCAGGTTTTAAATAATACGCCTTTGTAGTCCTACATCTCTTGTTGATACACCCTTTATAATAAATACACTAAGGGAAATAATGCATATTAACATTATCCACGCCTGAGTATCAATTTTATTTAAATATTTACGTGGATAAATCAAATATTTTCCCTACAACTCGTTTTTTTTCCCGTATTTGAATTTTATTTATACCACACACGTACACACATATTCCATACAAGCAAGCAGCAACAGCATCGCACACGTACACACATATTCCGACAAGCAGCAATAGCATCGCACTCTGTTCTCTTGCAGTTGCAACCTTAGTTTTTATAATTCTCATTTCGTTTTTGTTGCAAGGGTAGTATAACAGGGATATTTGGCCGTACGTATGAGCGATTGCCTGCTGAAATAATGCAATTATATGTAGGGTGGAGTGACAACTCGACATTTTCCCACGAATGTGTCGCACCGATTGTCATTTGCCTGCATATTTTGCTTTATTAGTTTGCTTTATTATTGCCATTAGCATGGTTACTTTATTTTCTTTTTTCGTTCTTTAGTTTTATACTATTTTTGACATATGGTGTCATAATATTGCACCGACTGTCAAAAATAATATAATATTAAGGAACGAAAAAAGAAAATAAAGTAACCATGCTAATGGGATTAATGGACGCAGCTTGTGAGAAATATTTGAATATATTGTTTTTTAATTTCAATATTTTTTATATAAATATATAAAATATTATATATATAATATATTATATATATTATATTTATAAAATATAAGATATTTAAAAAATTCGTGCATAACTTTAATATATTTTTTTATTATTTCCGTTTAAATATTTAAATAGTTTATTTAATTAAAAAAGTTTTTAAATGAATTTTAAATATTTACGTAGTCGATTTATGCAAATGCGTTATTGGTGCAAAAATGACTCGCTTTTTGGATAAATTAAAAAAGTTTTTGAATAAATTTAATATATTTTTCCCTTAGTGTACTCAATTTTTGGTAAAATTACGAGTTTGACAATACATTCGAGTTAATTTTTATACTGAGAAGTTTCTAATCAATTCGGGCACAAATTGTCCATTTGTTCATCGTTAATGTGGAAGCAACTCACTGTGCGCCATCAATAAATGTTCGCACACAAAAAGGAATGCTCACACACACACACACATACACAGAGTGCAGTCACCACCATAGCGCACATATTTGTTAGATTGTGAGTTTTTTGTTTTTATTTGTGTTGCTTCAGAGAATGCATTGTTTATGAGAGTTGAAGGTCGGAGCGACGGTTGGTTGGTCGTTGGGGTCGTTTGAGGCATAAAACTGTTATATTCCATAAAAATTATGTTATTTTTTTGCCTAACCTTGTGTAGCGGATACTAAAGTGGTTTACATGTCATATAAATGATTGACTCAGAAGACGAGTATGTGATGAAGCACATTTCTGGCCTTGAAGAGCATTCAGGGAAAATCTTAACAATTGTTTATATGAAGATTGGGCAGTAACTTGTTGATAAGATGATAAAAATCCACTCTTGTAAAATTTTAAATTCTTCGCTATCTCTGACATAAGTTGTCCATCACTTTGTGACTTAAGCTTGCCAAAAATAAATTCACCCAAAGCATCAAATAAACATATTTTTTTCGCACTCATTGCACACGGCACTGCGTTTGAGTGCAGCAGTAACAGCAACAACAAGATCAACAATAACAACTGCTATAAATTATCACCTGCAGCATGTTGCCGACAACGAGTTCATCTACACGAAAGCTTAACACGTACGAGTATCTCACAACAAATTCCAACCCAATCACCCACACACACCTTTTTTTTTCTAGCTGCTGGCATCTAGCAAATAGTAGATATTAACACGTTTCTAGAACACTGGCAGCGACAGACATGCCATCAAAATATTACTTTTTTACTCTTTATGATTTCGATTTTATTTTTTGCTACTTATTGCAAAATTTTGTAATTTTGTGCTTGTCTCCGGTTGTCAGTTTTGTGCATTTGTTGTATGATGGTGGCGGGTGTGAACAATTTGTTCAAATCAGTTTCACTTTTCATATTCTCGAGGTGAATTTTTTTATTGTAATTTTTTTGTTTTTCTTTTGTTTTTGATATTTTGTGCTTTTCCATTTCATTTCGATTTCAATGGACTAGCAATGCTTATCGTGTACTCAATGAGTCACACTCTTTGGCTGTTTGTGACAGTTTCAGGTTAGCTCAGATTATTGCATGAGCATTAGAACATGATTGAATGGGGGGAGAAATAGCATTTTTTGAGGCAAAAAATAAAGCAGAATTTTTATGAAGCATTAAATTTTGTTTTGTTTTTTTGAAACATTTTATTTAAGAATGTTTTCGTCGAATTTTATAAAATTGTTAATTTCTTATAATTTTTAAGAAACTTATTTTAATATTTAGGTTAGAAGCGAGATTCTTGTTTGTTCAGCGAGATAAATATTCAGGTTTAAAAATCTGAAAATAAAAGATATTAGACTTAAAATATTTGTAGTTGAATACACTTTATTTCAAAAACATAAAATGCTCCTGATTTTTAACTTTTGATAGGAAAAAAATACTTAAAAATGGAATTAAAAAAAAAAAACATGAAAATTTCGAGAAATTTTAATTTTGACGAGCTATCACTTGAACATTTTTTTAAATCGGTCAACACAATCGATTATACCGGTCAACAAGGGGGCAAGAAGCAGACACATTAATAAGCATTTCTAAAGAGTTTTAGTGCGCTGAATCCCAATCTGTCAGCAGAATTGCTCTATCACGTCATGTTTTTGAGATATCCTTACCTAAAAGTGCAAAAAACATTGTTTTTCAAAAAAGCTTGAGGTTATGTAAGGTTTGTTTTATATTTATAAAACCACCCAAGATTTGTTGATATTTCCTAAAGGACTGGCTGTAGAGTATTGTAATGTTTTACTCAAATAACACTTAATTGAGAGAGAACTATTCCCTTCAACTCGACTTCATATTTCACTAAAGGCGGATTCACTGATCACCTTCAGAAAGTTTTTTGTGAGTGCTCCTTTGCTCTCTCTTCGGGAATGTTCCGTATGACGATTCACTGACATCTAAAACATTCAGAAAGTTCATTTGCACAACAAAACAATTTAATATTGCCAGTCACAAAGCTTCTTTATTTTGAAGCTTCAAAAAATAAAATATGCCAATTTCAACTCAAGAAACTCCATTCTGGCAATTCCGCTCAAAAACATTCAGCAAGAAAGTTAAAATAAAGTCAAGTCAGTAGCGTGCAGCAAGTTTCTGTTACTCTCTCATTGAGTGTGGAGAGAGGTAGAGAGCAAAAACTTCATATAAAAAAACTTGCAAAACATACTGAAGGTAATTAGTGAATCCGCCTTAACGGTACTTTTGAGAGTAAAAAAACAATATTCGTTCTGTGAAAGAAAAAAAAAAAATTAATGACCAAGCAGTCTGCTTGTGTGACTTGGTTAACGTTGCTGGGGTTTCCGTTTCCAGATCAACGGTCTGGCCCATCTTGAACACCAGCCCCAACTTAAAATATTCAAAACTAAGATCTGCTTCATGTTTGACGAAACGCCATAAGGATGCAAGGCTACTTTTTGCTTAAAAACATATGGCAACGAATTGGAAAAATGTGAGTGAAAATTGTTTTGTAAAAAGTTTTTTTTTATATACGAAAAAATATTTTCAGGTAATTTTTTCCGATGAAAAAAAAATGGAATTTGGATGGTGCAGATGGGTTCCAAGGTTATTAGCGCGATTTACGCAAGGAACCCATCTATTTTTCTAAGAGGAACTTCGGCGATGGTAGCGTTATGCTTTGGGGGCATTTTACTTATCTGGATGCTTGGAAGTACAGTTCACTTCCAGCAAAATGAATAACAAAGCGTACACTGATGTACTCCAGATGAGTTTAATGCCCTTTCTAAGCAGAAATCATAAAAAAAGCTTCGTCTTCGAACAAGACAACGCATCAATTCACGTAAGTCGAGAGACAAACAAAAAATGGTTTTCAGAGCGAAAATTGAAAATTTTGGAATGGCCAGCTTGCTCACCCAACTTGAGCCCCATCGAAAACCTTTGGGGTATTCTGGCCCATCGGGTTTAAACGGGCTTACAAAGACAACAGGCAGTACGAGTCGGTGGAAACCTTGAAAAATCCTATTGTCAGAGAATGGAGTGAAATTGATGAAAACTTGCTGAAAAATTTAATAGATAGTACAGGGTTGCCCATATTCGACGGACCCATCTGGCAACGCCATAACTTTTGACAGAGATGTCAGATCGCTTAATGACATACGGCGTTTGAAGCGTCAGTCCAAGAACCATGGAACAATACACGCCACGCGAGCGCTCTGAAATAGTTGAAATTTACATTCAACAGAAGAAGTCAATTGTGAAAACTCAACGTGCTTTTAAAAACTTAAAAAATGTGAGAAGTGCGCCTCTTTCTAATCCGAAGAGGCCAAATAAAAGTCGACCAAGGCGATCGGTCGAGAATATCGCTGCCGTACGAGCCAGTGTTGAGAGGTCCCCAAGAACATCCCAAAAACGCCGTTCTCAGCAGTTGGGCATGGCTCGGTCCACTTTACAACGGATTATTCGCGTTGATTTGCATTTGTTCCCGTACAAAATTCAATTGACGCAAAGATTGTTGCCTGCGGACAAGCCTCGTCGATTGGAATGGGCCCAAAGAGTCATCGAAATGGCCGAAGATGACGAGCAATTTTGGAACAAAATTATCATGTCCGATGAAGCCCATTTCACATTGAATGGGACCGTAAATAAGCAAAATTGCCGTATTTACGCCACTGAAAATCCTCAGGAGATTCAAGAAGTGCCTCTTCATGACGAAAAAGTCACAGTTTGGTGCGGCGTTAGTGCGAAAACGGTCATTGGGCCGTTTTTCTTCCAAAATGAAAATGGCCATGCTGTTACCATCAACCAGGAGCGTTATCGCGACATGATGACCAATTTTGTGATGCCAATTATTCGTCGAAAGCGTATGAGGCAGTTCTGGTTTCAACAAGACGGCGCTCCACCGCACACAAGTCGCATAATAATCGATTTTCTGAAGAATTTGTTTCCGGGCCGTTTGATGTCGAAAAGTGGTGATTTGGACTGGCCACCGCGTTCGCCCGATTTGACGCCGCCTGACTTCTTCTTGTGGGGATATTTGAAGTCAAAGGTTTACGTTAACAAGCCAAGGACCGTAGAAGAGCACAAGGACAACATTCGTGAAGAAATAGCCGCTATTCCGGCCGAAATGTTGGCGAAAACGATGGAAAATGCTGCAAAAAGGGCACAATACGCCATCAACGCCAGAGGCGGCCATTTGAGAGATATCATATTCAAAAATTGATGTAAACAAATCTACTTGGAACAAATTAAATGATTAAGATTGCCAACCGCCAAATTTTTATTTTTTTCTTTGATTTTTTTAACAAAAACATGGGTCCGTCGAATATGGGCAACCCTGTATGAATACCAGAATATTCAATGTTATTTTAAAAAAGGGAGGCTAATTACACTGACTCTTAATAAAAAAAATTAATTAAAGAAAATTAAAATGGTTTTATATTCGGTTTCATTAAAGTGGTTTTATACTTATGAAACAGAGCGAATATTGTTTTTTTGTTTACTCTCAAAAGTACCGTTAGTGAAATATGAAGTCGAGTTGAGGGCAGTGTTGCCAGAGAGACGAACTGAAATTTACCACTATTTGGGAAAAAATTGACCACTATCCGAGAAAATTTACCTTTTCCCAAAATAAAAAAACTAAAGAATATTTAAATGATTAACTACCGTTATAAATTTCTTGTCAGTATACACATACCTATTTATAAAGAAACAACAAAAACATGATAAAATAATATTTGTACCATTCACACGCCGAAAACCAACGCTGATCCCATGGTATAATAATAACAAGGTAGCATTGACAGTTACTTGGGAAAACATTTCCTGTCAAAAAATATCAAAAAGAGAGCGCTCACAATCGGCCATTGAAAACACAAACAATGTTGAAACGTTAAAGTGAATAAAAACACAACCTCAGCAGCTGCAGAAGCATTTTCACAAACATCTGTTTTTGACAGGAGATGTAGAAGAGAAAACAACCAGTTCTCAATGCAAGCTTGTATTATTATATCATGCGTTGATCCGACAACCGCTCCTATTCTGGACGTGTTTTCTAAAGATTTCTCCGAGAGAGGATCGCCAACCGACAGTCGCTTTAGTTTTGTTCGGGCTCTTAAAGTGCTTGTGAGTAAGTTTAGAGAGGTAAAAGTGCTGCCAATAGCTCAAAAAATTAACAAGTCTAAAAAAATATTTTTTTCGCAAAATTTACCACTTTTGGTCAAAAATTACTTTTCTTACCTCTTCCCAAAAAATGAGTCAAAAATTACCTCAATTAGGGAAATTTACCTCAATCTGGCAACAATGGTTGAGGGGAATAGTTCTCTCTCAATAAAGTGTTAATTTTAGTAAAAAATTATAATACCCTACAGCCAGTCCTTTAGGAAATATCAACAAATCTTGGGTGGTTTTATAAATATGAAACAACCCTTACATAACCTCAAGCTTTTTTTAAAAAACAGTGTTTTTTCACTTTTAGGTTAGGATATCTCAAAAACCTGACATGATAGAGCAATTCAACTGCCAGATTCGGATTCAGCGCACTTCAATCCTTCAGAAATATATATTTTAGTTTCTGCTTCCAAAAAAATTTTTGGTGGTCTTTGCTATTAATAAAAAGGCAATTTTTTTTTTGTCTTTTCAGACCTATACCATTAATTTCTATCGAACAACTAATTCAAGCTGCAAATACATTTCAATAAAATCATCTCTCGATAAATACAAAAGTACCGTTATCTTAAAAATGCTACAAATGATAGCAGTGTTATAAATTGTTAGCAATAAAATTTCTTGAAAATACTCAAAATTTCGATAAAGGAAATTTTCTTATCACATCTATAAAGCAACACAAAGTTATCATTGATAATAAAAAAAGTGCCCAACTGGCAACATTGTGGGGCATCATGGTTTCATCTAGAGACAAATAGCAAGCAGAAAAAAATAAAAGAAAATCGCGGCAGACAAATAAAACTACAAGAAAGACACGATGGCAAATAAAGATGGACACTGAACAGACAGCAAGTGTGTGAAAAAAATGCAGCACACCGGTTACACACTTTACATACTCAAGTGTATATGTATTTAATTCATAAATATACTGTATGGATAGCAACGAATATTGGAACGCAACAGTACCAATTTATGAATGATTACTAATCGTTCATAATAGTGGAAATCGAGACCCATCTAAATTCTCTAGCAATATTTGAGCATTGCCAACCGGTTGTACAACTGCACAACTCCACGCCGACCAACGCTGGTATGCTCGTGATGTTGAACTACCACACAGACAGCCCAGTTCTCCCCGAAAGGCCAGCCCCGCGATAGTCTCCCTGGCAAAAGAAATTTACCTCGACATAACAATCACACACACTGAAGGCCTGAAACGAGACGATTTCAACTTTCCGAACGTTTGTAATCGTTACATTTGTTTTGACATTTAACCGAAAATTAAACGAGTTCCTCCAACGGTCTGAAAAAAGAAGAAGACTATTTTGCACAGCTGTTGTTGACGAGCTCAGACGCTTAAAGTTGGGTTGTTACGGAACAGAACTTCTCGTCGCAATGTTTCGTTTAATTTCGATCAGTTACGTATGTGCATTTGGGGTTTTAACATTGGCTTCCATTCTCGAACTTACTCGTTATGTCTCGTTCTGTTTATTTTGGTTAAGCCTTGACACATATGACATATCGCACATGATTGTGATGACATTTAAGTCACCGCTATTCAATTCTGAGCCACCAATCAACATTCAACAGCCACCCCCCCCCCCAAATTTAACTATGACACTCCGAGATTACTAAGGTAAACTTTTCACCTCTTCGTATCGAAATCTGACACCTCAGATAACACCCAAAATTGCTGACACTCCGAAATTACTAGGAATTAACCTTTAATTTATCCATGTCTCCCTGACGCTGCGAAAAAACTCTAGTCAGCTTTTCGCCCCAGAGAACCGTTACATATTCTGAAACTACTAAGTCAAGCTATTACGTCTCTTCGCATCTAATCATCCACTCTCCACGACGCTCCAAAAATACTCTAACGACTATTTCGTTCGCTCGTTTTGTGGCCTCAACACTCAGAAAATACTTTAGATCGCTGTTTCGTTCTATTTCGCCGTTAAACATCTTCCGGTGGCTATTCATTTTTTGCACTCAGCAAAAATTCACTAAACTAATCCGTAAGACGTGCCAATATGCCAGTTGAAATAGCGTTTGTGTATCTACCAAGGTAAGGATTATCCCTAACAAATTTATTTAGGATTATTGCTTTTCCTTCGTAGGCATAATGCTACCGTTGTATATCAACGGTCCAACCAACTTCCCAGATTTGGCGACTAACTTCAGAATCTGGGAAGTCCCTTCTACATTTACAGAGGATAGGGCGAACCCGTTGCCTGCGACCATCCTATTTTATCCTGGCTTTAGACAGGTTCGTGAGAACAGGCGAATTTGGTCATGTGACACTGTGAGATTGAGGCATCCTTGGGTATTAGTACCACAAGCATCATGAAGATATTGAATGATTATGTGTCCATAAAAAAATATTTGTTCGCATTGAATCCCACATAATCGGACAAATGATCCAAAAAAAAAGACTCTCGTCGCTTGGTGCAAGAAAATGTTGAAAAAATATGATCCAGGTGCGCCAAAGGCTAGATGTATAATATCTACACAGGGGACAAATCCTGAAATAAAACAGCTATCGATCGTAAGGGTCTTCCGAAACAAGCTAAATCCAATAAATTCTGTTCGCGGAAGAAGCATATCGATGCAAATGGTTGCCTGTTTCTTCGGCATTATCGCTCATGTGGCGACAGTGGCATTATAGCATCGTATGAAGGTCATTTTTTAATGGTACACGACCATTTTTTTGCCACAATTCACCGAAGAAGAGGTGATTTATTCTGCATCATGACAATGCGAGATATCTGCTTAGAGACCCACATCTGCTTAAAGACCTTTTTGACTAGCCAAATAATCGAATTGATGGATCATTCGCCGTACAGCCCTGGTTGACACCCAATTCCTTTTTTTATTTCCGGAAATACAAAAAAAAAAAAATTCGTGGCCAGCGATTTTCGACACCTGAAGAGGCGGTTATCGCATTTAAAACGCTTCTTTTGGAGTTACCTGAATCGGAGTGGAAATTGGTTCCAAAATTGGTTTAAGCGCGTGCATTGATCTTCATGGAGAATATTTGAGTATTTTGGAAAATAATAAAACAACTTTCGATCAAAACTATTTGTTTTTTTTTTCATTATTAGGCCACGCAAAGAAAAAAACAGTTTATCGCCAGTTTGCCGCAAACGAACTATGTTTGTCGTGCTTGAAATCATTATTTGCAAACGTTTCAACAGTTGTCATAATAATAGTCACTTGTAAGAAACGCTTTATTTAGTTAAAGGAAATTAATTTCGTTTGTCATAAACGCGTTTAAAATTGCAGCTATTGAAACATTTGTTTCTCCCAACTGAACACTTAATTTGTTTTTCCCTTCGTTGTATAAACACAACGCTTATAGTTCAGAGTTACTTTTTGGACAAATTGAGCATCAGAACTGAACACTGCATTTGTTTTTCCCTTCGTTGTATAAACACAACGCTTATAGTTCAAAGTTACTTTTTGGACAAATTGTGACTATATAAGCAAAGTGATAATTTATAATCAACTTATGTTATGTTGATTATAAGAAGTTCGGTGAAAGTCCTTTCAAGGGCTGAAATAGCTATTTTAATTTAATTATTATTAACCCTCGTGTGCTTTCTTTTTTTAGTACTTTTTTACTATATGAGTCATTCACATTTCTGCTGCTTTATAGAATGCAGTGAATGAGGTTGTTGGTTTGATCAAGTACTCAATTGCGAACTTGTCGAATTTAAGGTTTTAACGAGCAAAGAGGTACACTTTAAAGCATGTAATAAAGAAGAGAAATATGGTAGTGATAATAATTCAATTAGTATTTTGTTTTTTTTTTTTCGAAAAATAATAAACGAAGCATTAACTGTCAACTACCAAAAGCTATTATCAACTATCAAGTCATTGTAAATTCAATTTTCAAAAAATGTAACCTTGTCAAGCGATGAGTTCACTAACCGTAAAATTTCTGCGTCAATCTCTTAAACACCCCACAAACGCACTCAGTAAATTCCATACTTATTTTTCTTCGACTCAAAGAAAATTCCAACTTATTGTTCCTCGAACAAAGTTGCATACATCCGCCGCATTAACGCAAATATTTGTAATTCTTTATTTAATTATGATTGGTTTTTGTTTTTCGCTTTTGTTCCTGACATCATTTCTTTCTATCTGCTGTTAATCTTTAAGCTACAGAGCCGTGACATTCTTAATGCCATAAATAAGAATACGAGAAAAACTCGTAGCTCGAAAACCATAAATAAACAATAACAACAAAGTAAGTATGTACCGTATAATTTTCCAAGTGCTTCATGTTCTTCAGATCACAATCTTTTATCTTTGTTGAGTCTGCCAACTGAACGCGAAACTCTTGTTTACACAATTTATTATAATGTAATTGAAGTTTTATATTTGTCATCATGGCATGGATTTGGTTTTGGTTTTCAATTTTTTTTTTTTTTTTTTTTTTGCTTTTTGTTTCTTGTCTACTTTTCTTGTGCAGCGAGGAGACGCCAACCACTCACTTACCGCCTCACTCACTCACTCCACCTGACTATTTACCCTCTCGAGGAGGCTGACTGACACGGCTTTTTAAGTTTCAAAAAGTGTTGAGTTGTTCAAGATATTTGCCGGCAGCATTTTGTGTTAATTGAAATGTGGAACGCGAGCGTAAAGTGTTAATAAACCGCAAGGAATGTCTTCCGGAATTGTATTTTTTTGTAAGCAATGATGTGTTAAATAAACAAGCATTTTTAAGAAGCGATTTTATATGACTGCTGTTTACATGATATATTACAAATATACTAAAAACTATAAAGATTGAACTAAGCTTATTTTTGTAAAATCTTTTCAAAATCGAATACTGAGTAGGAATATCAAAAACCAAGTAATTTGAGAAAAAATGAAGGCATGAAAATACTTTTGAAGTGGAACTTTTTTAGAAGTTAAAATGGGGAGTAGAACCCGTGCACAGTAGGCTGAGCCCATACAAAAGTTGGACAAAAAAAGAAGAAGTGCTCCTATCATATATAAATTCTTCTCTGATTGGTTAGTTTAAGCCACTTGAGAAAAATTTCAAAAATAGTTGAAATCGGTCAGTCACTTTCCTTGAACCTATATTCATTTTAACATGATTTTGTATGGGAGCTGCATAAAAAATTTAACCGATCTTAACGAAACTTGATCAAAATGCTAGAAAAATAGAGTAAAAGATGTGTACTGAAAATGGTCAAAATAGCTTTAACCCTAGAGATACCTCCCTTTGGACCTATATTAATGATTTATAGTATTTTACATGGAAGGTATACACTAAGGTTGGCCGATTTTGGCCGAAACTGGGTCAGAACGCAAAAAAATAGTGTAATCGCTGTGTGCTAAAAATAGTCGAAATCGGTTGAGCCCTAGTGGTATTCACCTTGGACCTATATATATGGGTCAATTGCAAAAAAAAACGTGCACAAAGAGGTTTTCATGTTTTGTTTTTAAAGTTTTTTAAATTTTCCCGTTAGAGTAGTCAAATTAAGTGAAAATTAATGGAGAATTCGAAGTTGTTTTTAGGCCCTGCAAAAAATCATTTTTTCTATGGTTTTTATACAATTTTTGTGTTGAACGTCACACAGCAGATATACGGGAAAAATCACTAAAAATTTTTAAAATGTTGTAAATGAAAGCTTACTGTGATGTTTATTAAGTTGTTTAATCAGTGTAATCAACTTTTGCAGAAATCGCCATTTCAGTTACAGAAATAATAATTTTTTACCAATAATACCTACATATTTTACAATTTTAACGGGAAAAATGAAAATATTTCTCCAAAAAGACATCAACATAGAGGTTATTTTCAAGCAAGTCTACTATTGCAGCAATAAATAATAAAAAAATTTAAATAATAAGCAATTTCAGAAAAAACAACAGGGTGACGTTCAATACATTTTGTGACGTTCAATACATTTTGTGACGTTCAATATATTTTGTTCCGCTTAACCAAATAATGTAAAAAATTGTGAGTTTAACAAAAAACAGGTTTATTCTTTTAAAAAAAAAAAAAAAAAAAACTAAATATAAAGTATATTTTTCAGCTATACATGAAATTTTTATCCAATTTTTTTTTTCCTTATTTTTTTACAAAAAATTAAAAAAGTCAATAGCTAGCTGAATTTGTATTGAAACTTTATTAAGACGTCACGTTTTACAATATAACTTCTGAACCATTTAAAATTACATCTTCATTTTATATCATTAGAAAGGTATAACCTGACGTTAAAACAGAAAAAAATGGAAATTATAAAAAAAAAAAAAAAATATAGCACGTGTTGCTGGCATGGTATTAAACATAAACAAATTAAGAATAAGTCAACTTATGGCAATATTTTCAAAAATTTTGTACTTTTCCTCAAACTAGATGAAATAACTTTTCCAATGATACTATATTACCAGTAATCGGTCTTAAGTTGATTTGTATCCAAATAGACCCTATTTTGGCCGCGAACAATTATTCTAAAAATTTATACCTTCGAATTTGGTTTTCAAATCAATAAATCAATGCAAGAAAAATATTTGAGCCAAATCGGAGATGATCAGCGCAACTGATCACTTCAATGTGAAATGGGCGATATCAGTTAGTAAAAACAAAAATCAGGTCAAAGTCAAACGTAGGTACCATTCTTTTTGCTTTCGATTATATTCTTCATTTCGTTCCTTATCTAACTTTATTTTTTTCCCGGCATCTTCGTGTTCTTTCAGCAGGCGTTAATTTTGCTATTTTACTCTTAAATATACAAAAACAAAATAAAAAATGAGTACTTCAGCCGGTGGTGTGACATATCTTAAAAGTGACGTTCAATACATTTGCCACTTTTTAGTTTTTTTTTCTTAGAAATCTTATTTTGCAAATATACTAAAACAAGGAAATTAATCAAAACTCAGGAAACAATGATTTTAAACTTGCATTTTTTCGATTTACTATTTTTGCTTTAATAAAACTCCACGTGACGTTCAATACATTTTAACACATACTTACCATGATGAACTGAGAAAACACTATTAAAATTACTTTAATATTATTTAATAGTCTCAATTTTTAGAATTTCATGAGAACTAATCTCTGCACTTCCTTAATATAACTTACTTGTCATCTATATCACTCCTAAATTAAAACTAAAGAAATGTAAAAAAAAGTGACGTTCAATATAATGCTTGGGACTAAATGTAAATCGAAAGCCAAATTCGCGATGACAATGTTTTGAGAATAACAACAAAATAAAACATAAGAAATAAATGCTATCATTAGAAAACAGTTACTATTTGTTATATTTTTGCATTGTTTTAAACTTTTTTTCACGTGTTTCATCAAAAAGTGTAACTGGGGACATATGTTTTTAAGCTTTTTTTATGTTTTTCATCAAAAAGTGTAACTGGGGACATATTAAGCGAGTACGAGAGAGTAATATAATATTCTTCAAAACAAATATGCAAACAATGTTAGGATTCCGAAAAATATGTTTTGTCAATAAATATTCTTCAGTGATCACTTTCTCATTTTTTATTTGTTTTTTTTTTTTTTGTATTTACCTAAAAACCGAGTAAAAAGAGCTGGGACAAAAAAAGAGCGTTTTGAATGCAATTGACCTATATATAAAAACTGGCCATTCCAACCCTTGAAAGGACTTTGACCGAACTTCTTATGATCAAATTGTGTTGTGCGTGTTATTAAATGTTTAAACACAATTGACCGAGAACTGGACCTACTAGTTTTATGCCGACTACGACCGGCTAATGTGCATGTTCTCAAGAAGCTTTACATGGCTTTATTTACTCTCTGAGGTTTGCCATTGTCTGCAGAGAGCTGACAGCCAAACAGAAAAATTAATTCAATTGAAAAGCTTTCTGTATCAGATGGAATTGAACCAAGGCTCTCTGGCGTATGGGTCACGCACTCTACCGACTGCGCCACGCCCGCCACGTGGAGGAAACGCTTGGTAGGAAATGGAGTGATATATAAGTGGGCAAGGTAAGGCAATGAAGTGGATGTAGGATGTTCTTAGCGTGGCGGGAAGTCGTAATAATATGTGATTAAGAATGTGAGTTAAGTTTTATGCCTTTATTTCAGTCAATTCTAGGTATTATATCACATCCATAAACTTCTCTACCACCAACTAGAATTTTTTAATCGTAAATATTGATAAATTTTTAATTTCAATTGATTAGAAATAAGGAAGAAATTAAGAAAGCTTAAATTGAAGAACCATGACCTGACCGGAATTCTAGCTCGGGAGCACTGGGGTGGTAAGATAGGATTTGCTCGACTACCGAGACTGCCATTGCATTTTTTTTTTTTAAACTATTTTCCAGTTTCAGTAACCAAATAACCAATAATTTTGTAATTAGTTTGGTGAAATAATAAAACAAAAATATGCCATAATTTATAACAATAAACACCGGAATGTTATGTTGAGTAAATATGCATTTGCATCTGTTTATAGCTGTTTAATTTAAAATATAATTAGCAGAAAAAATTAGCGTGTAACGGTTTTGCCTTTTCACATCTTGGCTGTATGAGTTTGACTATCATTTAGTTCAAATATGCCCACGTAGTGGCCCGTATGGCCCGCGTGGCCCTTCATATAAATGTTTTTCTATCTTGATTTTGTCTTTGCAATGAGCCAAAATCAAAGAACACTTGCAAAAAACAACAACATAAACCGCACTCGTTCAGTGTTCAGCACATTTTCCAGCTAAATTTATAAAAACAAATGCATGCAAAGCCAAAATAAAAAACGCACACTCGATGATGTCGATGCTGAAGCTGATTGTCCCGTTACTTGTGTGTCGAGTAACTTTTCAAGCATTGTTATTGTTATAGAAATTAAGACTGTCAGTGTACTTCATGATAAGTAATTTTATTGCATTGTAATTGTTTTTGTTTTGCTTTGTTTGATTTTTTGTCAAAAGCAACGGTGAGCAACATTTTGTGTTTGTTTTGATTTTTTAACATTGGCCCGCGCTTAATTTCTTGGGCCCCACTGATTTAGTTCTTTGCAAACAGATTTTGTTTTTTTTAATATTTAGCTCCAACACTTCTATCTTTCTGCCACATCTATTTATTGATTAATCGCATATAAAATGTTGGAATAAATTAAGCTGCCAATGTTTTGATTAATTATCGTTTTTATTAGACAGCAACATCTTACTTTATGGCAAAAAGATCTGTAAACATGAATTCATATAAACTTTGAAATTTTTACCGATAATTAATATAAAATTTTTTGTCAAAACTTTATTACTAACAAAGTTAATGGCGAAGCTATATTTGTTTGTTATATTTATAGAATAATGAAACGTGTAATTAATTAACCATTCGACAATTTGATGTTTGTTTTTTTTTTAGATAGAAAATTTAATAACCTTGAAGAAATTTTCATAAATTTTCGATAAATTATAAATAGCTTTTCGAATGCTAACATTTTTAAATATAACATAGAAAAATCTTATAAATCATCAATGTTAATAATTTAGACAGACTGAAAAAGATCTCTGTTGGCAGCCGTAACTGTATGAATTAAGATGTGTTAAACATTCAAGTCTGGAACGAACAGGCAGCTACGAGTTCGATTTCGGGTTCGGTTCCAGCTGATAAAGAAATGTTTTTAACAGATAATTATGTTCAGTGTAACCATCAATTATCTGCAGACCAAAACGTTATGCTATGTTCACACAGAGAGTTTAGTTTGAGTTTCCAGTACAAAGTAAACTCAACTTGTACTGGAAACTCAAACTAAACTCTCTGTGTGAACATAGCATTACAGAGTACAAAATGTTATGTTAAACTTCTTCAGAGCATGTTATGTTAAACTTCTTCAGAACATGTTATGTTAAGCTTATTCAGAACATAACATAAGCTCATCAATGTTCACCTGTAGGTTCAGTTTTCAGTGATTTGATTTTTTTTTTTGTTTTTCGCTTTGTTAGATTCAATTGATGTATAACTTTATTAATCGTAAAAATCTATAGAAAATATCATTATTGTGCCGTTTAATAATCCTACTTTATATGTAAAAGCTTTGAAGACACCGCTGTTAAGAATGAACATAAAGAAATTTTGTGGCAGGCAGCGGTAAATGTTATGTTTGTATATTTTCAAATGATGTGCTTAAAATCGCACTAAAGCATTCTTATTTTGGTTTATCTCCATAACGACTATTAGCATAAAAAACACTTGTTATGAATAACCCAAAAGCAGTAGAAACGAAAAGAGCTCTATAGAAATTTCTTACTTCAACACGTTTGCTACAGTTGCGTAAAAAACTGAAACCAATAATCGATACCATAAAAAAGGGATCGTAAAAAATGTCATCAACATATATATTTGTACACGATATAAAATACATTTCACGATATAATTTTTCAAGCAATAAATTACAAGCAGAGGGTTTTTTTTTTTTAATATCAACATCAGCTAGTAAGACTTTAAATAATTTAAATCTGTGCACTAATGCATACATGTGTTGTTCTATATAAAAGATAAAAAAAAAACATTCAAATTGCAATAAAAATAGAACATAAACTCGTTTTTAATTTCCGTCATAGTGGCAGCAGCAGCAGTAGAAGCGCAGCAGCAAGTGACGACAGTGGCTGACAAATTATTGGTGCAACAAGAAAACGTAGGGTTGGGGGAGGGAGTGGTAGGAAATCTTTCCTAGTTGCCTTAATGAGTAAAATTACATTGGTTTCTTCTGCTTGGCAGTATTTCCAGCAGAACATCGCATGTAGCTTCCCACCAAGCAAACACTGTAAATAACTGTCTGTTTGACTATATTTATTCCACAGCATGACTATTTGGCTGGCTGGTTCTCTGTCTGTATGTCTGTCTGTCCTACTGTGTGCCGGCCTAGAAGCCAGTGCATGCAGCACCAACATTTTATAATAATAAAAACTGTGAGTTTTATGTTTATGTTCTGTTGACCTAATTTTTAGCCTTAGTTTAAAAAAGAAGCTATCTTCTTTATCTATTTTTATATATTTAAAATACTAAAAGAACCTAAAAGAAATCTGCTTGAATTTTTGTGCTTAAGATTTTATGGAGCATGCTTTTGTTTTTGTTGTTTGTCGCATTGTGTCTCGCATGCACTTCATTTAAAAATATTTAGGAGAAGGCAAAAATTTACAATCAGGTGCGTTTTGTCGTCTTTGTTGGTGAGGCAGAGGAAATTGTCACCCATGTTTTTATGGCTCATATTTTAATTGAAATAGCGTTATCATGTGGAGAATAAAAATTAATGTGCCTCCTGGTAGATATATGTATGGTATGTTGAGCGTATTGAGTCAAAAGATGCCGCACAGTGGGCGACAATGAAAGACATTAAAAAATCAACAGCTTTCCAAGTAGTTTTATTGCTGTTTATGACTATTACACACTATAACAGCAAGAGCTTTAAGCTTTAATTTAAGGCACAAAGTTTTCATATTTCTATGACCACTCTTTCGATTAACCCAATAATGCATGAAACTGTAGCTACTGTCACATCAACTTCAGCTGTTGTCATTGTTGAAGTCATTATTGAAGTTCTGTTTAGATAAAGCTTAAAGCCTCCTATAATATATACTAGCATTGAATTGTCCATCAAGGATGTTTTTTTGAGTGAAATTATTTAGAAATACCGAAAATGTATTTTCGGACACATTTTTAAGATAGCAAAAAAAGTATTAAATTTTACAGCTGTTTTCGTGAAATATAGTAATTTTTTACAGGCCACTTTATTTTATTTGTCGAATCTCGCAACAATGGCTTGTGTACACCCAGGAAAAAAACGTAGTAAATCTTAATACTTACACTTTGATTTAACTATTTTTGCCATTGGTTTAGCTTCAAGGGGTGAAATATTTATTCTGAAGTGTGTGCACTTTAATTTTAAAATAACAATGAAAATAGTCGATTGAAGGAGTTTCCATACTTAAACCAAAGTGCAGAAATATTTGAAATGAAGGTTTTAAATATTCAATTTAATTATTCTCTAAAGTTATACATATACATACATATTTCAAATATGTTCTATCTTGTCTTAAATATATTTTGTATTTGATTTGAAGTATCTTCATATTCAATTTAAATATGTTCTCACTAACATATAAATAATTTCATTTTCAATTTTACTATTATAAATTTTGATTTAAGTTTCATCCATATTTAATCCAAAGTGTGGTCATATTGAATTTAAATACGCTTTTAGTTGATTTCAAATATGTGCAACCTTAATTTAAATATATTTCATCTTTGATTTAAAGTGTGGTCATATTTAATTCAAATATTTTCTGACTAGTATTGAAAGGCTTTCATTGCACATTTAACTTTTATTAACTACGATATAAGTTTCATTCATATTTAATTCGAAGTGTGGTCACATTGAATTCAAATATTTTGCATAGTTCAAGTAAAATGTCTCCATATTTGCTTCAATTATTTTCAACTATTTAACTATAATTAAAGTTTGAAAATGTAAAAATTAAGTTTTCAGTATCATTGCGTGGCTGTTCAAAAATGTTGGCAAAAAGTTCTTTTTTTTTTGAAAATTCAACAAAAGAACTAACGAAAATCAAAATAAAATTTATTAATTAAATAAATCAGTTGGTGTATTTACACTGGCATCTATGCTTGAAAATGTTAGCGTGTGTGAACCGTTCAATACCTATAAAATCCTAAGATCCCAAGTTCAAATCCCAGCTAACGCAGAAAATGTTTTCAGTCATTTCTCTCGAGACCATCGCAAACCTCTACGAGTAAAAAATGCGATGTATAGCATCAGTAGAGCATGAAAGTAGGCGTTGTTCTTGGTCATTAAAGTAAAAACATTTAAAAACACTCATGAAATAAACTTATTCTATAAAATAAGCTCGGTTTAAACTCTTTTGAGAATTAAGAAGACCAACATTTATTTTCTCCAATTAAGAGAGATTTTTTTTTTCATTTTATATTTTTAAAGCTTCTGCGTTGTTTCTGTGTTTGTCTTTTGTCTTTGATTTTTTGTTGCATTTTTTCTCAATTTTGTGTTACTACATAACAACTAGAATTTTGTGTTACTACTTTTGTTCTCAATTCTTGCTCTCAACGCTCCCAGAGCACTCTCTGCCTATAGCTGCTTATGACTCATTCTCAAAGAGTTTTATTTGACCTTAAATATCGAAAAGATATTTCGTCTTCACATACAAATTAAGACTGCATTTGATCTGGATATATATTTTTATCCGATCTGATTTCATTATTTATTTCTTTATTTTTTGATTTAATTATTTTTAATATTTTTTTTTTTATTTTTTTTCTTATTTTCTTTTTTTTTTTTGTTTTTTTGTTATTTTTAATATTATTTTATTTTTTACTTTTTTATTTTTTTTTTTTATTTCATCTAAATTTTATCATCTAATTTATTTCATTTCTATTTTGTCTCAATATGAACATCTCTTCTAATTAAGAGAGATATTCATTTTATATCTTTATGAGTCATTTTCAAAGAGTTTTATTTGACCTTAAATATCGAAAAGATATTTCGTCTTCACATACAAATTAAGACTACATTTGTTCTGGATATATTTTTTTTATCTGATCTGATTTCATTGTTTATTTCTTTGTTTTATTTTTATTATTTTTAATCTTAATATTTGAATACGGCCTTTAATTATTTATATTGAAAACAAATTTTTTGAGCTCTAGGCCAATCATGTTGACAACAAGACAACATGACGAACAAAGATGGCAACAACCAACAACAACAACAACGACTCTGTATAGAGTAAATCAAATAGCTTGACTATACAGACTGTTTCATTGGCCGCTACACCAACTCATCAGTAGCCTTTGTATGACTTTACACTGTGATCCACTTCTTTGTTCTTCATTTTTTAATTTTTTTTTTTTTTTTTTTTTTTTTTTTTTTTTTTTTTTTGTTATTTTCTATAATTTTTAATATTTTTTCTTTATTTCTTTATTTTGTTTTTAATTTTTTTTTTTATTTTTTTATTTTTTCTTATTTTCTTTTTTTTTTTTTTGTTTTTTTTTTCATTTTTTTTATTTTTGTTTATTTTTTATAATTGTTAATATTTTTTAATTTTTTTGTTTTTTTTTTTTATTTTTTCTTTTTTATTTTTTTATTTCATCTAAATCTTTTTTTTTATTTTTTGTTGAATTCTCTTAATAAAAATAAATTTAGCGGTCTTTTAAATGTAACACTATTCAACACAAAAAAAAACCAAGGTTCCGACAACGGATTTTGATAGTGGGGACCAAAAAAAAAAAATTCACGTGTATCGGCGTGTTGGAAGTTTACGTATGAGTTTTATTTAAAGGGAGATTTATGTTTTCCCCCTTTTGAACAATCAGTGAATCGGCACAGGAAGATGAATCACAGGTTCAGAAGATTTATAAAAAATACTACGAGGAACATTTTGTGGTGCATTTTAACCCTATAATTTTTCAATGTATGGGTCTTTTTTGACCCTTTTGTGATAAAGGGCAAAGTAAACCAATACACCAAGGATATAACTGGTTAAAATGTTCCACAAAAATATTTGTCATAAAATTTTACTCTGAATACACCAAAGCTGAAAATTCCACTTAAACGCCAGAAAGAAGTCAAAACTTAAAATGTTTTTAAGGGCTAATTTTGTACTTATTCAGAATTGTTGCTAAAATGTTGCAAAATACTAGGTTTTCCGGGGTAAGTTTGTATGAAAATGTAATTGGAAGTGCTTTTGAGCTGAGTGGACTCCAAAGCATGAATAGCATCCTTTTGACACTAAATTTCAATACGCTTTGGCAGCTCCAGATTGTGACACTGGAACTACATACATAGGCTGCAATGACTGGATATAGAACTATCAAAGTTTTTTCAATTTGTACTCTATCGTTGAGAAAAACTTTTTGCGGCTTATATTGGAACTTTTTATGGAGAATTTCATCTTTATTTTTGAAAAAGTTTCAAAACCTTTCAATTTAGAATTTATTAGAAAAACATTTTTTCATTTCATCTTTTACATTGGCTTAGTCTTTATTTGCGGGTACTTTTCTTATAGGAACTTTTTTAACAAGAATATTGTACAAGTTTAAAAGAATTCTTTTCGATGCAGTTTTTTCATTGCGACTTTTACACTGGGACTTAAGTCGTAAGTTTTTTTTAATAAAATATTAAGTTAAAATTACGACTTTTTCTTAAGTTTTCATTGAGATTTTTTTATTTCGATTTTGATTTTGATTTTGATTTTGGTTTTGATTTTGATTTTGATTTTGATTTTGATTTTGATTTTAATTTTGATTTTGATTTTGATTTTGATTTTGATTTTGATTTTGATTTTGATTTTGATTTTGATTTTGATTTTGATTTTGATTTTGATTTTGATTTTGATTTTGATTTTGATTTTGATTTTGATTTTGATTTTGATTTTGATTTTGATTTTGATTTTGATTTTGATTTTGATTTTGATTTTGATTTTGATTTTGATTTTGATTTTGATTTGGATTTGGATTTGGATTTGGATTTGGATTTGAATTTGGATTTCCATTTGATTTTGATTTTTATTTTAAGTTTTATTTATATTTTTATTTAAGGTGAATTTTATACAGGGGAACTTTTTGAAGAAGTTTATAGTTAAGAGGGAATTTCGCAAAGGAGAACTTTATGAAAAGATGGTTTTGAAAAAGGGCAATTGTAAAGCTGGTCTTTTGTGAAAATAGCTAAGTACCATAGGATTAAAGATATTTTATATCTCGTTTTTTATCTAAGAATTTATAATAAATACTCCTTCATTAACTTCTCAAAACTTTCTTTCCATAAAGTCGAACAAAATTAAAGCAACCCCGAGAATGATATTCACTTTGATGCTCACATGCTTTCATATCAAGTAATTTTAATATCTACTTAATTATCGTCTGAGTTCACAAATCTTGTCGCGATGGCATTCTTGATCCACTTGATCTTGTTCTTCCCCACAATCATGCTACATTTAAATTTATAACGCTCATAAATTTGTCACACTTTATTGTATTTCTTCTCAACTTACAATATCTTACAGCTGATGGTAATTATTTTCATTCAGACTGTTTTAATTTGAGTTGCCCACATTTAATTAGCCCCTCGCTGTGGCCTGTGTTGAGCTTGGCCTTCGCTGTTTGGCATCCATACAAAACAATCAAATCTCAAACCCTCTAGAACTGAAGTTCAAGTTTATGACTACAAACAAAAGCCAAGTCTCGGCCGACAGACCGAGCGAACATTGTCATGAAAATGTTTTCGTCTGCATTGCCAACTGAAAGCAACTCACTAAAGGTCAAGTTCATGAATAAAGTGTACGTCGTTCAATGTACAGTCCTCTGCCTTCACCTGCTGCTCACCCCCCTACCCCCCTTCTTCTCACCTTTCTCACCTCTTGTGCTGATAACGTACAATTTATTTCATTTTTTCTGTTTTTACCTGTTTTTGTGCTGTAATCGTCGCAGCCGCCTATTAAAATAGCTTCCCAGTCAGCGGCATTGTAATGCATGTTGTTAACTTTAACTTCAACTTTTTCACACAGACACACAGACACTAACACAATTACATACACACAAACACTCATATATGTTGCTAACAAGTGAGCCCATGACTTGCTGAGCACGCAACTTTTTAATATGCAAAAGTTAAAGTAAAAACAAAAAACAGAAATATTTCAAAATGAAAAACCTTATAAAGCGCCATCTATGCTTCCAGCGGATGCGAATTGCATAAATTGAGGTTTTTTTTTGTTTCTCACTCCCCTCTTTGGCCAAGTTCAATAAAATTCATTTTATGCACGCAAATATGTTATGCATTTTTCACATTTTTCTCTTTTTTGTTGTTGTTGTGAAAATACCTGTTGTATGCATAGCCTTTAGATGCCAAACCCCGCTATCAGTACATACCCTTCCTTGCGCCAAGCTACATGCCGCAGCTATTGCTTAGAGCCTTGCTTTAATTTTATTAAACTGGCAACTCCTTGTCTATGTTTTATGATTTCATCACTCGAGGCTCTCTACAGGCTGGGTTATTTTTAACTCTTGTCAAGGTATTTTCATATGAGTTGATTATGCTGGGTGAATGTTGTTGTTTTACTCGTATGCGGTATGAATGCATTGAAGGATTTTATTTTAAACCCTCTGGGAAAAATTGGAAGGTGATTTGGAAGCATTCCTCATCGTATCTTTTGGAAACTTATGGAAAGTTTTATACTGATATTGTTTCCAAACCACTTTCTTAAGAATGTATGTAGAAACAGTAGCATTAGAAGTGATGGGGAAACATTCCTCATCGTATCTTTTGGAAACTTATGGGAAGTTTTGAATTGATTTTGTTTCCAAACCGCTTCTTAAGGAATGCATGTGGAAACTTTTGTTTGCTTTGGAGTAAATAAAATTCAATTTATTTCGAATAAAATCCCGAATAATAAAGCAGCTTCATTAGTCGAGTGGGTAGCGTGCTTGACTGCCACCCCAGATGTCCCGGGTTCGAATCGCGGCCAGGCTAACCATTTTTAGTTGTTATTTATTTGTTGTTGTTTCAACATTAATTTTTAAGAAAATTAAGAGGAATGTTTCCCTCCAACGTCATAGTGTGTATTAAAAGAAATGCGAAAATCCGGGAATGTCGCCATTTCCCAGAGGGAACATTACATTCATAAGTTTCAACAAAAACATAAATCAATATTTATTGATTTATTTTAACCCCTATGGGAAATGGAAACATTCCCGGATATAAGCAGGAAACATTCCATAGAATGTAGGAAGCATTCCCTTTCGTTAAACAATCCATTTCTCTTTATACACAATATGTCATTGGAAGGAGACATTTCTCTGAGCTGTCTTAAAAATGAATGTGCATACATTAATCTATATTTTGTCTTAATCCTTAAATGCATGGCCTTTTCTTTTGCATTCTACATATATTCACCTTTGCTCCAAATAATTTAGTCAGCTGAATTCTCTAAGTATAACCGTTTGAAAAGAACGAAAGCTTAAAATCGGTGTAACCCAAAAGGTTTATTATGTTTCCCAAAATAACTCTCGTTCAGGCATGGGGAATAATTCTTTGGTTGAGCCATATATGGCACACTATGCTTTTAAGGGTTAAAAATAAATGTGGAAACAACAACAAATAAATAACAACTAAAAATGGTTAGCCTGGGCTGGCAGTCAAGCAGGCTACCTACTCTACTTATTGGAAATAAATTGAAATTGCCCTTAAACAAACAAAAGTTTCCACATGCATTCCTTAAGAAGTGGTTTGGAAACAATATAAATTTAAAAGTTTCCATAAGTTGATGCGATAAGAGAGAAGAAGAGAAAATATGCGATAAGGGATGTATCCCTATCATTTCTAATGCTACTGTTTCCACATACATACAATGTTAAGAAAGCGGTTTGGAAACAAAATAACTTTAAAACTTCCCATAAGATTCCAAAAGATACGATGAGGAATGTTTTCAAATCACTTCCATATGGAAGCCTTCCAATTTTTCCCAGAGGGACATTAGAAATGGATGAAGCTTTATTTTGCACAACATTTTGAAAGTTTTCATGAACGAAATATAAAGTTATTGGGATTTAAAGTACGACGGACTCGTAAGTTGGGTAGGTTGCGCGCTTGACTGCCGTAAGGGGGGGTAACGAGTTCAAATCAAGGTCAGGCCATGGTTCTGCGCTTTAATCTTTCTTCATTTCTAATCAACTGAAATTAAAAATGCATCCATATTTACGACTCAAAAGTTGTTGTTGGTGGTTGAGAAGTATTTTGGATGGAATTGTCATATCTTATATATTAATACGCTAACACAAAACTTGAACCCCTTTTTCTCAAGTTATAGACAACACATTTTAATAAAACTTATATCATGTGAAAGGTCTGGTTTATCCCAAGTGCAGAATATAATTTTTATTCAAATGTTTTGTCATTAAGATAGGTTAAAAATTAGAAATTCACTTTTTTTCCCCATATAAAAAAAAAGCAACAAATAATGCCACACAATTTTGAGCAGAAGGTGAGAGAGAAACAAAAGGTCTCAATACAGCTGTATCTTTTGCTCTTTCTTACTCGAGAGCAAAACAACAACAAAATACATAGCGACCCAGCTCTGTTAATCATCGTTGCTGTAGCGTACACGAGGAAGAGTAGAACGAGAAATTGACTCAGACACTTTAACACAGCTGTGTAGCATTGTTAGTGTTGCTTTTTCTTAATTTCTCTCTTCGATAGCCTCATGACAAAAATAGACAAAATATTCATGCCGTCATGAGACCGCGTAGAGAGCCAAAATTCATTAATCATTCAACGGAGTGGCATAGAATTATTATTTGGGGTGTATATGAGTCACGATAAATGTGAAAAAAACCAAAAATTATAGAGCTACGATAATTAACAACAATAAAAAGTGGTTCTACGTCCTTATAAGGAACATTTTTTTTTTAAATTAACTGCATCACATTGTCTCTCAGGGAACTCTTTAAAGTGACCAGAAAAAAATAAAAATATAAAAAAAAAATAAAAATTTAATTAAAATTAAAAAAAAGAACAAGTATTAGAACAAGGATTATAACAAAGATTAGAAAAGGATGACTTCCACAAGGACTGAGACAAGGGTAAGGACAAAGATTGGGTAGCTATGTCCACAATGTTTGGGACAAGATTGGGAAGAGTATAAGAACAAGAAATAGAACAAAGATTTTAACGCAATAAGAACAAAGCTTTAGAACGGAAATGGGATAAGGATAAGGTCAGGAATTTGGACATGGATTAAAACAAGAGCTTGAACTGGAAGTAGGTCAATTATTAGAACAAATAAAAGAATAAGAATATGAATGAAGACAAGTTTTGGAACTAATGAAGGAATAAATACAAGAATAAAGATAAGAATAAAGATCAGAATAAAGATACATTGTCACTTCAAAACCTACCGATGTGTCCACGATACAGCCAACTTCTTTTTAACTTTACCAAGCGTCTTTCAATAAAAATAAAAAACAACAGAAAATCGATATTGGTATGGTCGAATTTCGACCACAGGCGATACTAGTAAACATAAATAAGAGTAGATAGATCCAACGCCTGGTCGGAATTCGAACCCGTGTCCTCTGGTTTGGCAGTCAAGTGCACTACCACTTGACAACCCAGACTACCCAAGGCAAAAAGCAACATTTCAATATAAATTTTGAAAACATATTCTATACAACATGAACAACTAATTGAATCGATAAAAAAAAACGACAAATATTGGTAAGTCAAGGCGTTTATTAAAAATCTATAAAAGTTTTGTATTCTTACGCTTTTTGGAGTGCTCTGTATGACAAAACACATAAAATTGTGTTAGAAAATATGAAGGTTACTGCAGCACACAACCCTGCCAAATTGACAACACTTTTTATGACAACTATGAGCAGCAACATGCGCTCGAAGCAATTGTTGTTAACTAGTTTTATTTTCAACAGCAGAATGTGAGAAAAAATAATCATTGAGAAAAGTTACGCGCAAAACAAGGCAACAAAAATCTAAACAGCACAAATCGATAGAAAAAAGATTTAATCAATAAAATGAGTCAAAACAGAGATAAAAAGATGCCTTTAAGGAATTTTAATTAAAACTGGCTAAGATGATTTAAACGCTTAAGAAAACAGATCGAGCACCATAAATTAAAACAGTCTTAGCAGACATACATAGTTTATCTATAACCGTTATCTATAACCGTATAACCTCGATTATTTTTTATTTAATGAAAAAACACGCTTTCATTGAGCATAACAAATCAGTTTCAATTAATTAATGGCTAAAATAATTAATTGGATTTTTTTATGAACCAAATTTTACGGTTCATAAGGCGAAATTCATGCTTATCATCGATCGGATCAGGATCAGATTTACAAATAATGGTAATAGAAAAGTAAAAAACTCACAGCTCTTTAGCAGATGATTTTAATTGACTCTGTATTTGAGTAGAAACAAAATATAGCACGGATCTTAATAGATGTCATGGACGGCTCCTAGTAGATTTCAAGAGTTTCCAAGAGATTCTTCAAGGTTTTAAAGAGTACAAGAACAAAGAATTTTTGATAGTTCCGAAATAATAGAAGATAAGTTTAAAATCTTAAAAGTCAACATTACAAATCAAACCCCAAATTGAATGTAGACAAAAAACTTAAGGAAATATGTAGATTTAGATGTTTATTTTTTTTTAAATATTAATTTGTTTTATCTATTTTTATCTTCAATTTTTAATCGATAAATCGTTTTTTGAATACATAAATTGTTAGTAAAAACATTCAAAGCTAAGTGCCCAAAGTTTCAAATAAAAACTTCAAATCGATCCAATGTTATGTGAACGCATAACGACAAAGTGAACGTTTCTCGTTAAATGCCGAAGCGCGTGGCAGATAATACGGAGCGGTCACTCAGGTAGAGATTTATGTACTTTGAAGGCAGTTATTAATGTATTTGGAAGTCAGGGGAACGTTGACAGATATTCTTTTATTTATGTTTAAAATAGAGACCTGTGATGGAAAGTACTAATAATGCGAAAGGGCATGCTAGACGGATAAATTCGCAATCGAATATTTACATTTGGATATGCGGAACTGTTAAGAAATATCCACTGATCTCAGGTTTACTTATTAACTTAGCTCCGCTTTCTACCTCATTTTTGAAATTTTATTCATGAAGCTTGTTGTTATACTTGATTATATTTTATACTAGCCTTTTCCCGGCGCGCGTTGCTGCACCCTGCAATTATATGGGAATATAATAGGTATATTCAAAAAATTTCTTAGAGTCATACTTTGAAACCACTGTCATTTTCCACTGCCCGTTACAGTTTCCCAGCGTCAGGAGATCACCAAATAGTAACTCCATATTGAGTTTGTATATAAATACTGGTACTTTTACTTTCAAAGCTATTCGATAATACAAATGTTAACTGTATGGGCAGAGCCACACCCATTTATATAATGCCCATCCCAGTTTTCTAGTAGATGGACATTGCCCAGTTTTAATGCAGTTGCCGACAGTGAGCATACAAACTAAATTACCAAAATGTAGCCAAATCGACGAAAACCGTAAGAAATATATCATTTTTATTGATTTATGGGCGGTAAAAGTGGGTGTGACAGAAATTTAAACCATCTCGTACTTGAAAAAATGTACTTCCAAAATTTCAGCTCTATCGGCTCAGTAATTTTGAAGTTTCCAACCATCACACAGACAGCGTTTAGCTTTTTGTATATATAGATTATTGGCTATAACTTTTGAATGGTAAGAGATACTAAGATCATTTTTTCTAAAAAATTAATTTTTTAGCTTGTATATTTTTCCAAAAATATAAAAACACAATATTGGAGAAAAAAAAATTTGTTCGAAAAAATCAAAGGGTAGGCCTTGTTTTTTGAATCACAAAAATGGTTTTTAATTTTTGCGTAAAATAGAAACAATTTTTACTTACAAATGTTATAACTTTTAAATAGAGTTAAAAATTTGAGAATTTGAGTTTAACTTATTTTTACAACAAAAATAATTTTTGAGTCTGTTTTGAAGAAAAACTCCAATATTTCAGACCTTTTTTGAAAAAAATATTTAAAATATATTTACTCAACTAACGGTATTTTTGCAATAAGGTTTTCATAGGTTTGATGAAGCTTTAAGACAAAAAAAAATTCAACACAATATATAAAAAAGCAGCGGAGATATTTGCATCGAAAGTCACAAAATCGAATATCTGATTGTTTTTTTCGTAATTTTGTGTAACGATGTTGCATTAAATATATCGTTGTAGTAAAAAGTTTCATATTTTTTAAGATATGTTCATGTTTTTGATATCAAAAGAACGGAAATTTTTTTAATTTTACTAAATTTAAGAAATATTTTATGTTTTGTAAATATTTGCACATGTAACCTAAGAAAACAACTAAAAATATGCGATTTTGTAAAAAATTTGTACTACAGCACCATCTGGTGTCCAAGGTGGGTCAAAGAAGATAGTGCTGAAAAACTCATCGTAACTGAAAACTACTATATACCAATTTTTATTCTAATCGCATGAGCGGTTTGGGAGTTTTAGGTGGTTTTGTAAAAAATTTGTACTATAGCGCCCTCTGGTGTTCAAGATAGGTCAAAAACGATAGCAGAAGAACACTCAACGTACATGAGACCCACTGTATACCACTTTTCATTTTAATCGCATTAGCAGTTAATGAGTTTTAGACAGTTTTGTAAAAAATTTGTACTACAGCGCCCCCAAGGGTTCAAGGTGGATCAAAATTGATAGCCCACAAACACGCACCGTACCAAAAAACTTCTATACACAAATTTTCATGCTAATCGTATGAGTAGTTTAGGAGTCTATTGCGGCCTTACAAACATAAGCTCCTTTTTTATATATATAGATTTTGGCCTTTTTAATATCTAAAAGAGTTAAAAATCGACATAGTTAATGACTAAGACATGTTGCTTTGAAATAAAATAATTTAATAACATATCTTTAAAAAGGTTGGCAATATAAAACGGTATTTAAAGATATAAATGTGTAAAACGTGTAAATGTGTGATATTTGAAATTTTTTCTATTTAATAACTATTATGTCTACTTTAAGCTCTGGAAGTGCGCATTTTTTTATTTCATTTTTATACTCCCACGTTTAAAGGAGTGTATTAATTTTGTCACTCTGTTTGTAACGCCCATAAGGAGGCGTGGTAGGTATTAAAGTATATATATTCTTGATCAGCACCACCACTCGAGTCGATTTAGCCATATCCGTCTGTCTGTCTGTCTGTTTGTCTGTCTGTGATAACGATTACACCCGTAATTTTCAAGCAATCATCATGAAATTCGATATTTAATCTTGTATCTAAAAAATAAAGATCAAATTCGTAAATGAGCCAAAACGGATGAAAACCACGCCTGCCTCAGATACAAAGTGACTTTTTTCAAAAATGTAAAATCTTTTTAAATTCCACAAAAAATATACACTAAGGAAAATAACGCATATTGGCATAATCCACGCCTGAGTATAAATTTTATTTAAATATTGACGTGGATAAATCAAATGTTTTCCTTAGAACTCGTTTTCTTCCCTTAGGAGCATTCCAAGATAATCGCTACCAAGGCAAAAATTTTATAATTTAAGATATCAGATTAAAACCTATTATTTATGGGAGAGATTTAGTCTTAGTTAAGTTTCATATTTTAAAAAATTAAAAATAAATGGTAATCTAAGATATTTTTCACTTTAAAGTTAAGCTTTATAACGAAAAATATTTTTTACTTTTTAATTAGAGCAGCACTGTAAGCACCGTTCTATGTGTCAATTAGTTGTCAGTAAAAATATTAAAGTGGAATATGAAAAAAAAATTGACGACGGTAACAACTAGTTGTTGTAATTTAAATTAAGTAAATTAGCGGAAGCGATATTTTATATTATTTAAACTTGCTAGGTTATTTGTAACACCCGTCACAAAAAACAACAAATAGTTATGTCAATACAAAAGTTTTAATCCAATTTAGATGTAACTTTACAAAAGTAAGGCTATGCATGCAGCTTATTAATTTCTAATATTATTTTTTCTCATTGTTTTTGCAGAGCGCCAATTTAACACGATAAAATTGTGTAACACCCGTCACAAATTTCTTTTTCTTAACTATTACACCTCGATAGTTAGGTAAGATTTGTATATATTTGAATAGGTCTGTTGTTCTTTCATACCCTACACATATTAATGTTACGTAGGTTGACTTTTAAGTCTTGAGGTATGCCAACACCAATGCGAATATATCAAATTTGACATTGTCATAGTAAAGTTCAATATTTTTAATGTTGAACGTAGTCAGAAACTTTTGTCATACGAGTGCTTTTTGTGTTGTTTACAGATACTTAGAACATTTATATTGGTAAAAAAATTGAATTAAATGGTTAACATTTTCGTGCGATGATTTTCTAAGACTTTCGATGTGGATTAAACCAATAGCAGTGTTCCGATAGAATTCGATTTTCTTGAAGCCCCATCTCGAGACACCATGTTTTGCTGGTTTTTTAAATGTGATCATGGTCGAACTTCGCTACAGGACGAACTTCTAAAGGTCGTCCAAAATAGGCTGTTGTGACACAAAAAGTTAAAGTTTCGATGTTTCGTTCATTCTCAACAAGCAAGGATTTGCAACACAAAAAAGAAACAACTACAGACACTACAGCTATATTCCAAGTTGATTTTACCCAGAACTACTCTATAACTTCATTGATTAGGCATTCTTCGCAACGGGCACTGGAAAAGGTCCCATCGATGGTATCGGCGCAACAGCGAAGCGCAGATTATGGTGGGTCATGAAAACTCAGTAAAGTAAATTTCGTAAAAAAGTAAATTTAAATAATATATTCGATTGCTTCGATTACCTCGCCAAGGACCTAAAAGGGATTAGACAGCACAGACGTCAATATAATAAAGGAAGTTCTTCTAAAGAGGTGGGAAACTTTAAAACCTATTCCGTAAATACAAAAATTCATTAGTTTATGCACTTGTGGGAAATAAAATTGCATACGGAACAGCAGCATATTCCAAACAACATAATATTGCAGTATTTGAAGATACCATATCCTGTGATTGTCTCCTTTAATTTGATTAGTTTTAAATTTGTCTTTATTTTTCTAATGTAACACCCGTCACAATCTGTGTAACACCCGTCACACATTAAAATTGTAATAAAAACCTCCAAAACGAATTTTTAACTTTTTTGTTTTAATACAGGGTTATTCGTCATAGATTATTTAATTGACAGAAATTAAAATGATTTTTTTAACAATGCTAGTTTGGCTGAATTTCACAAACATTCAAAGTAAAGTCTGATTTTTCAATGAGTACTCGTAACACCCGTCACAGGTACTTTTATAAAAATTCCACAAACATGGACCATGATTTTGAAAGATTTTTTCCACGTATGGATAGACAAGCATAAAAGCAATTTATTATGACTGCAAAAATTTTAAATACTTTTATGTATGCTAAAATATTGATATTTTAAGGCGTGCAAATGTAACACCCGTCACCGTGGAATGTTCCCTTATTTGAATTTTATTTATACCACACACGTACACACATATTCCCTACAAGCAAGCAGCAACAGCATCGCACACGTACACACATATTCCGACAAGCAGCAACAGCATCGCACTCTCTTTCTTCAGTTTATTTCTTGCAGTTGCAGGTTTCTTATAGTTCTCATTTAGTTATTGTTGCAAGGGTAATGTAGCCTGGATTTTTGGCCAAGAAATGAAATGATGTAGGGTGGAGTGACAACTTGATGTTTTCTGACAAATATCTTGCACCTGTTGTCATTTACCTACACATTTTGCTTCTAATTTTTTGTAGTATTTTTTTTTCCTCTAGTTTATACTATTTTTGACACATGGTGCCCTAATATTTCACCAACTGTCAAAAATAGTATAAATTATAGAACGAAAAAAGTGAAACAGAGAATTGTGGACGCAATATAAATTGAATATATGTGGTTTTTTAAATTCAATATTTTTATATAAATTTTCTTTAAATGCGATAGTTTTATTTTCAAATAGTAAATATATGAAAGATATTTTAAAAAAATTCGTGCATAATTTTAATATATTTTTTATATTCATTCTGTTTAAATATTTAAATATTTTATTTCATTAAAAAAGTATTCAAATAAATTTTATATATTTACGTAGTCGATTTATTCAAATGCGTTATTGGTGCAAAATTGACTCGCTTTTTTGATAAATTAAAAAAATTGTTTGCTAAATTTAATATTTTTTCTCTTAGTGTATGGATTTGAAATTTTGAAAATAAGGTTAACTATCCACTGGAAGTATATAATTCAACGAAATCGAATGAAAACCACGCCTACCTCCCATCCAAGGTGACTTTATCAAAAAACAAAATCGAATATTTTCTGTTTAAACTATGACGAACATGTTTTTAAAAATAAACATTTTATTGACTGCTTAAGGGGGTTCTCTGGTTTGATGGGTTCAAAAAATCGATTTTTTTTTTTCATAAATTGTTTCCTTAATATATCTAGAATGTTGTGGTAAAGTTAATTTTAAAATTCGAAGCCATTATAAAGATGCAGCAGTTAGAAGAGGCAGGTATTCGGAGCGCTGAGCTGAAAGCTGAGAAACTTCAGACGTGTTTTCTCAATAATATCTTTTTCAAACTTTCCTTCATCATATCTCAAGAACGGCTAGGTCGATTCACTTCAAATTTATAGGGTCGACTCAGCATATATAGACGTACGTAATGATCTTTTATCACCCTATCCCAACGGAATGATCTGTTTTTTTAACAAAAAGTTGACAAAAAAAAAATGAAATTCGAAATTTTTTTCCATTTTTTGTCCATTCGGTGGATATAAGCTATAGATGAAAACACCGCCAAATTTTTTAGTTTCAGATAAGCCAATCAGCTACTTTCGTGGAGGGAGAGAGTGTCCATTTTTTCGAGGGAGATGTCTTCAGAGCTCTTTAACTTTAGTTCTAATGAATATTTTTAGTAAAAAATTTATAAGTACACTTTTTAACACTTATTAATAAATGATAAAAACTCCGAAGTTCTATCTCTTTATTGGTTCTCACAAAAGAATACCAAAAAAATGTTTAAAAATCGGACCGTTAAACCAGAGAACACCTTTGAATATACTTTGGTTCGACCGTGGGTATTTTAACTTCGGGCCAGACGAAGATTACATTACTTACTAGTTTTTTCTAATCTAAATGGTGGTCCCACAAATGTCTGTTTAAACGAGACTCTGACCGTTTTGTATGAAATGTATTGAATTTGAGGTCGATGAGTGTGTATGCGGGGTAATAATATATTCTCAAAACAGCACACAATATTTTTACACTGAAAAAAAAAATTAATCAATTTTTTATTTAACTACTATGATGTCTTCTTTAAGCTCTGGGAGTGCCAAGATGCACAAACTTCCGGTTGCCTTGTTTTTTAATCTGTTTGGTGGTTAACCTCCATAAAAAATATATTTATTTTAATTTCAAAACAAGGTTTCAACTTTTTTTTTTATAATAGTTATGTGTTGAGAAATGGACTTGAGATAATTTGAGGTCTGTGAGCTCTAGAAGAGTATTAATTTTTTTAGAACCCATTATTACCCATTATTTTAGAAATTAAATAAATTTTTGTGGAACTTCAAGAGATTTTATCGTTATCATAAAGTCACTTTGTATGGTCACTTTGAACCAGTTATATACAACTTTATAGCTGGTATGTTATGCCGGTAACGGATCATAAAATTCTCTGACATGCTTGAGATATAGTGCAACAATGCATCGTTGGAATAGGGGAATTATCTGAAGGGGATCAAAAGGCTCGTAACAAAGACTGTAGACGTTTTCGTTTGACATACACACGTAAAAGCTCAAGAGAACCTTCGATTGATTCCTACCGAGAAAAGCACCTAACTATTGTTCGAAAATTGCATCTGAAGGTATTAGTGTTTCTTCTTCCTGCCGATGTATCAGAAATAACAGCAGTGCGACAATCTTGATTTCCTTTTATAAATGAGGAATGGTCCGATCCCGATACCGATATTAGTTATCCACCAATAGTTCTTAATATAAAATGTTCTCATAGTTTCATTCAATTATATACATTTCTTATTTATATATATATTAAAAAAAAAACATGAACTTTACTTGTAAATCTTAGTTCTTAACCTATCTCCCCCCTTAAAAGATGTCAAGAGTTTTCGAGAGATTCTCCAAGATTTTGGAGTGCACAAAATTTAGCCTTTTTTTTTTGTATACTTCCGAAATGTTTTGATTTAAGATTTAAATCTCTAAAATCAACATCATAAAGCAAGCCACAAAATGAAGGTAGGTAAAAAACTTGAAAGTGAACGCGCCATAAACATGAGAAATATTCAGAAGATGACGAACGTTGTGTATGATTCATTCATACACACTCTATAGCTGACACTGACCTATAACAACATGTGCCTTGTTTATTATGATTATATTTTTATTTTTTTTTTTTTTTTTTAACAATTTTAATTCTAAAGCAAAATGTTAGCAAAAATCTATAACATTGTGTTCATACAGCTCGCGCTATTGTATTCTAAATGTGGACTAACTTAATTAACGATAATGATAGAAAAACATAAAAAGAAAAAAAGTTCGACTATTTTTTGTGTTAACATGGCTAACACAGCGTGTAATTGATAAATGAATAGAGAAAATTATGCCGTAAATATTGTTCGAAAAAAAAGACAAATATTTAGAAATTTTAAAAATTTCACACCGCAAATAGGCGATTCATTGGAAAGCGAAACTAAATTGGTAACAAATTAAAAGCGTTTCAAGCCTGGTTAAGTTCATAGGGGTCATTAAGAAGCGACTATAAATAATGGTAAATAGCAAATCAACAGAGATGTACTGATAAATTTGAATACGATTCGATAAAAACTGTTAAAAAAATGGGCGGCAATAATTTTGTTTTAGTTATGAACTCACCTTAAAATATTTGGATGTGATAGTTTATTAAGTAGTTGAACTTCTCGCAGCATATTTGGACGATTTGCACGTAATTGATTCATTTTCAGTACCATAACTTTTCCAGTTGTACGATGTGTGACCTGAAATGAGCAAACAAAAAACAAAAAAAAAAATTAAAACAATTATACTTATTTTCTTTAAATTTTATTTTAAAATTTTAGTTTTATTTTTTTAAAATTTAGTTTTATTTTTTTTTTTAATTTTAGTTTTTTTTTATTTTAATTACGCTAAAAACTAAACTTCTTGACACACTTTGCGTTGACAATTTTGCTTTGAGAAATTGCAATAAATTAGCTGACAAACAACAAACATAAAAACTTGTCAAAATATGTCAAGACAGTAATGCCCAAAAGCTTTAAAAAGTACAAAAAAAAACCCAGCGTTTATCATTATGAAACAAAACTAATGTTAAGGGGATTTTTTATGACATGTCTAAGAAAAAAATATTAAAAAACTAAAACGAAATTTGCTACATGTCACATGAATTTATAATTGAAAGGAATTTGGCATTGCCGATAAAAACATTGTTTTAATGTTTCGCACGAAATTAACACCTTTTTGTCAAACATATATTTTTACATTTAAGTAATAAACTTTGTAAATTTCAAGGTCAATTTGTATGACCTTTATGCTGCGTGATTCAGAAAAATCTTTATATTTTTTAGTGCATAAACAACGAATTCCATATTTATGCTCATAATTGCTCATGTGAAATATGAGCAATATATGAGAATTTATGCTTGTCCCACTAATACCCAAGGATGGCTCCGTATCACGTTATGTCACATGCCGTTCTGCTTCCAATAGCTCATGCACAGCATTGATGTTTTCTGCCACAACAGCCGTTCTTTGACGACCTTCACGAAATTCGTCTTGGGGAGAACAACGACCATGCTCGAACTCATTATACCAGCGTTTTACAGCGTTTCGATGGGTATAGTGCTTCATCACCAAAAGTCGAATGAAGTTGATGGATGCATTCCTTTCTTATCAATTAACGTCGAAAATCGCAAAAAATCATCACCCGAAAGACTTCACGAGTTTATTCCATTTTTTTGTTGAAATATAATTTTCAAACCACTATAAACAACACAATAAGCGCAAATACAACAAAACGTTAATAGTGAGTTTATGCTAGAAAATTTCAAATTTTCGAATTAAAATGTCAAAATCCACCTGGCAATGCTTAGTGTTGCCTAGGCGCAAGACTTAAAAGGCAGCTTTCGTATTAATAGAGAAGCAAAACAATAAATGTAAACGTACTTCAACAAAAACAAAAAATGGAAAAACCAATGTTTTATTTTGGTTTTTTTTTTATTTTTTTTTTATTTTAAATAAATTTTTATTTATTTAAAAAACAATAAACAAAATTTTTATTCTTATCTTTATTCTTGTCCCTATCCCTTCATTAGTTCCAAAACTTGCCTTCAGTCATATTCTTATTCTTATATTTGTTCTAATAATTGACCTACTTCCAGTTCAAGCTCTTGTTTTAATCCATGTCCAAATTCCTGACCTTATCCTTATCCCATTTCCTTTCTAAAGCTTTATTCTTATTGCGTTAAATCTTTGTTCTATTTCTTGTTCTTATACTCTTCCCAATCTTGACCCAAACATTGTTTTAGCTATGTCCCAATCTTTGTCCTTACCCTTGTCTCAGTCCTTGTGGAAGTCATCTTTTTCTAATCCTTGTAATAATCCTTGTTCTAAACTTGTCCTTATTTTAATTTCAATTTAATTTTTAATTTAATTTTTATTTTTTTTATCTTTTTACTTTTTGTGCATTCTGGTTACTTTAAAGAGTTCCCTGAGAGACAATATGAAGCAGTTAATTTAAAAAAAAATGTTTTCTAATAAGGACGTAGAATTACTTGTTATTGTTGTTAATTATCGTAGCTCTGTAATTTTTGTTTTTTTCACATTTATCGTGACTCATATACATTCCAAATAATAATTCTATGCCACTCCGTTGAATGATTAATGAATTTTGGCTCTCTCAGAGGTCTTATGACTGCATGAATATTTTGTCTATTTTTGTCATGAGGCTATCGAAGAGAGAAAAATTAAGAAAAAGCAACACCAACAATGCTATACAGCTCCATGATACAATTATACAAGGTAGGAGTTACAACTGGCTATTTTCTCACCAGTGTCTTGTACCGACTGTCATTTGCCAGCAGAATTTGCTTTCTATTTTTTTTTTTTCTACTTCATTAGATCTCTAATTTATACCACTTTTAACAGTTGGAGCAAGACGAAAGAGTTGTGACTCCTACCTTGTATAATTGTATAATGCACAACTCTGTTAAAGTGTCTGAGTCAATCTCGCGTTCTACTCTTCCTCGTGTAAGCTACAGCAACGATGTTTAACAGAGCTGGGTCGCAATGTATTTTGTTGTTGTTTTGCTCTCGAGTAAGAAAGAGCAAAAGATATAGCTGTATTGAGGCCTTTTCTTTCTCTCTCGCCTTCTGCTCAAAATTGTGTTGTTATTTTTATTATGTGGGGAAAAAGTGTTTTTAATTTCTAATTTTTACCTATTTTAATGACAAAACATTTGAATAAAAACTGTATTCTGCAGTTGGTATAAATCAAACCTTTCAAATTATATAAGTTTCATTAAAATGTGTTTTATAATAATATATAACTTGAGAAAAAAGGGATTCAAATTTTGTGTTATCGTATTAATATATAAGATTATTTATTAATGATTACTCCTTAAACATCGATTTACACGACACTGATTTGTTTTTCCTTTAAATAACTTTGGTATTATGAACTATTACTATGTATCCTTAATTCATTTGTATAGAGAAAGGGTAGGGCCTGAGATGAAATACTGGTCTGAAAAAAAAAATTAGATTTTAGAGCGAATTTGATATGTAAAGAGGTTACACGCTGATAGCCCATTTTACCCTTACATATAAATGATTATATCTTTCCTACTTTCGACTTAACTTTTCTTGTTTTGGTTCTAATTCTAATTCCGAAAAGAAAAATATCTAAGAGTGTAACGATCGGTCATAGCGCAATTCTAAAACACCTTATAGACGAATGTCCTGAACGAAAGTTCTACTTTTTATGAACTTGTTCACATAGTCATCGTGCGAGAGATAACGATTCATAACAAAAACAATTCAATAGAATTCAGCGAGAGAAAACAAAAGTTTAGCTCAATTTAATTTCATTTTCATCTAGGTTGGTAAAATGTCAGTAAAGTGAAGTAAACGTTTAGAATTAACCCTTAGTACTCAACTTGACAGCTTTGAAGGACATAAATGCAAGTAAGATAAATTATTTTTATTTATTGTTTATTAAGTTGTTGTCTGAATGTCAGACTACATTAAGACCGAAAATTACTTTTTATAAAACCAAGTTTAATGAAAATTTCGCTTTTATCGGCAATAATTATTTTTTAATCGCGATATTTTTTTGCTGTATACTTTGCAATAAAGCTATATATGTACAATTAATTAAACAAATACGGTAGATATTCATTATCAAAATATATAAAACACCAATTATTGCTTATTTTGTTACTTTTAAAATCTAATCTAACTGGCGGCAAGCAATGATAAAAAAGAAAGGAAGATTAGGAACCCAAAAAAAGAATAGTTTGATAAGAAATAATAATTGGCAATAACTTAAACCACGTGCCATAAAAGTTTTAACCAAAAATTAAACCAAAAACAAGTAAGAGCAATACATGCCCCATGAACAGCAACCCATAAAAGCATGTCGCATTATTTCAATTTTAAATTCTGAATCCACAACTAAACTACAAATTGAAAGGAAGATCCTAAATTTGAACAAATCAAGCGTAATGAAACGTGATAGATTTTCCGGTCTACAAAACGATTTTAATCAGCTGTTGAAAAGCAATAAACAACAAAAAATTCCCCAGACTAGCGGCAATTGAAAAGTTACAATAGATATGGCAAAATCAATAGAAAGCCAGACAAGCAAATAGATGAACAGGCAGACAAACAACAGCAGATGCTTTTGAAACAGAGAACACGGCAGCTACTTCTGCACAGCTTCTGTCACAATGACCACCGTTGAGCCAAAAAACAAACACGACACCACAGCTTAATATGGCAAAGCAAGCTGTTCTATAGGCTTTACGCGTACTTTTCAGGTATTTGTTGCGAATAAATATTTAATATTATGTTCGAAATAAATAAATAATTAGAGAAAAACCATCGGCTTCACTTTAAAACTACGTTGTGGACAACATAAAAATGTTCAGGAAATTGTGCCTAGAGCATACGTTTCTTCCGAGAAGTGTTTGGGGGTCAGACATAAAAGTTTGCGGAGACTTTTGCTTGGTAAATCAAATAAGATTTTTCTATTGATTGACTATATTGCTTGTATGACTTACCGACTTTATTTCTATTCCTTTTTGTTGTTACAACTCCCTAATAAAATTCCCATAAGACTGTATAACAATTAAATTTAAGAAAATTCTGGCAAACATATGCCTGGCATGTGCCGGGGATTAAGAAACAAAAGGCAGTATTAGAGATGTTTTTTCAATGTGACTTGAGGGTTCTTTCTATTGCATTCGTATCAATGAAATAATGAAAGAAAATTCCATTAAAGTTTATTGTAGAACTAAGGATTAACTATAAGTTCCTAATTTATTGAAATTGGGTATGTGTAAAAATAAGAATAATACGTTGATCAAAATTTTTTGAGTTGAAATTGGACTTCATTAATTCTGCAAGTGAGAAATTAATTAAAGTTTCCTTTACTTAAAACGTCAGTCTCAAAGGTCTATTGGAGTCTTTAAAACAGAAAGCTACGAGGAGAGTATTCTTCACATTAAGGATATGGTTGATAAGCATATAAGGCAGAGGTAAAGGTAATATTACACGGCTGAGGTAAGAGTAAAGTTACAAAGTAAAGATACATTTTCAAGATAAAGCTACAAGTAAAGCTAAAGTTACAAGGTCAAAGTAAAGCTACCAGGTAAAGACAAAATCATAATGTGAAGGTAAAGTAACAATGTCAAAGTACATTTACAATGTAAAGATAAATACGTAAGAGTAAAATTACAAGAAAAAAGTAAAGTTCTTATAACTAACAAATTAAAGTAACAAGGTCAAGGCAAAACAACAAGGTCAAAGTGTCAAGGGTAACAAAGTAAAGGCAAAGTTTAGAGGTAAAGTTTAGAGGTAGAGGTAGAGGCAGAGGTAGAGGTAGAGGTAGAGGTAGAGGTAGAGGTATAGGTAGAGGTAGAGGTTGAGGTAGAGGTAGAGGTAGAGGTAGAGGTAGAGGTAGAGGTAGAGATAGAGGTAGAGGTAGAGGTAGAGGTAGAGGCAGAGGTAGAGGTAGAGGTAAAGGTAAAGGTAAAGGTAAAGGTAAAGGTAAAGGTAAAAGTAAAGGTAAAGGTAAAGGTAAAGGTAAAGATAAAGGTAAAGGTAAAGGTAAAGGTAAAGGTAAAGGTAAAGGTAAAGGTAAAGGTAAAGGTAAAGGTAAAGGTAAAGGTAAAGGTAAAGGTAAAGGTAAAGGTAAAGGTAAAGGTAAAGGTAAAGGTAAAGGTAAAGGTAAAGGTAAAGGTAAAGGTAAAGGTAAAGGTAAAGGTAAAGGTAAAGGTAAAGGTAAAGGTAAAGGTAAAGGTAAAGGTAAAGTTAAAGGTAAAGGTAAAGGTAAAGGTAAAGGTAAAGGTAAAGGTAAAGGTAAAGGTAAAGGTAAAGGTAAAGGTAAAGGTAAAGGTAAAGGTAAAGGTAAAGGTAAAGGTAAAGGTAAAGGTAAAGGTAAAGGTAAAGGTAAAGGTAAAGGTAAAGGTAAAGGTAAAGGTAAAGGTAAAGGTAAAGGTAAAGGTAAAGGTAAAGGTAAAGGTAAAGTTAAAGGTAAAGGTAAAGGTAAAGGTAAAGGTAAAAGTAAAGACAAAGGCAAAGGTAAAGGTAAAGGTAAAGGTAAAGGTAAAGGTAAAGGTAAAGGTAAAGGTAAAGGTAAAGGTAAAGGTAAAGGTAAAAGTAAAGGTAAAGGTAAAGGTAAAGGTAAAGGTAAAGGTAAAGGTAAAGGTAAAGGTAAAGGTAAAGGTAAAGGTAAAGGTAAAGGTAAAGGTAAAGGTAAAGTTAAAAGTAAATTTAAAAGGTAAAAGGTAAAGGTAAATGTAAGAGTTAAGCTTTATGTAAGAGTTGAGCTAAATGTAAGAGTAAAGCTTTATGTAAGAGTTAAGCTAAATGTAAGAGTAAAGCTAAATGTAAGAGTAAAGCTAAATGTAAGAGTTAAAGTAAAGGTAAAGTTGAAATAAAGTCGAAAGTTCTAATATGATATATTAGTATAAAAGCCCATCCTACGACGGGTTGTTACTATTAAAGGCAAAAAATCCGACAAGCTAATTGTTCGTTTTCTGCATATCACTCTGCAAAAATTAATTTTTTGTGCATACTTTCAGGCTACAAACTTTAAGGGCACTGTAATAGCAAGAAATAATTACAGTTTGAGCGGTATTACGTGTGCAGTAGCTCGTTTGCCTCTTATGTATTAAAATGTAATCATAAATTCAATGTGTCAAAAAAGTGGTCAGTGCAGTTTTTTTTTTAAAAGGACAATTGTACAGGGTTTTCAAGATTTTATTTGGAGCTTGTAAACATAATTCAACGTCGTGTAGTATATTTGATAAGGATTGAAACATTTAGTGTTTCATTTTTCAATCCTTCTGCTATCACCCATCTTTCAAACCAACAAAAATGCATTTAGAGGCGCTTCCCTTTAGCATTGGTTTAGTCTTAGAAAAATTTAAATCAAATATTATAAAAAAATTTAAATCAAATATAAAAAAAAAAATCCAAATTTTAACTGACTTTTTTTGTCAAAATAAATAAAAAAAAATAGATTTTTTTTCAACCAGAAAAAAAAGCATGAGATAACTGTTATCATATTCATCTAACGATGGAAAAGCAACAAAAAATAAAATCAAATAAAAAGTTATCTTTGGGTATTTACCAGCTCAAAAATAAAACCGTCAATTGATTTTTGTCAAATGGCCAATTCAAAAAAATCACGCACAAAATAGCAGAAATTTTCATTTTTTTTTATGTTTGTCTGGGAAAATAAATTTAATAGATAACTGTATAAATGGACATTGCGACTGAAACGAGAACAGGAGAAGTCACAAAAATACATGTACGAAAAATATGGTCATGGCAAAGTTGGTGAGACGGACGGGTTCAAAGCGGATTTCAAAATATGAAAGCGACATTTATTTGTTGGGGAATCGCATGTCAAATTCGTGTGTCACTCAAATGTCATGTTATTTTCTGTGATTGTGACATGATGTGGATTTGTGTATGTTTGTGTTCCGCAGAAAATATAAACTATCGCAAGTCTCTAGAGAACTTAGACGATTGAAATGATGCAGTCAACTTTTGAATGTATGAACAACGCGTAAAATATAAAAAAAAGGCTAAAGTTGTCAAAGGCACATACACATAACGGGAGCTTTGTTGAAGCTACCAAGCAAGAAAATAAGTTTTTCAATTAAAGTTTTTAGGAGTTTAAAGTAGTTTTGCTTTTCTTTTTTTATTTAAAAACACAGAGTATAAAACTTTTAAGCAGTTGAATAATTTTTTATATCTGAAGAAACTGGAGTCTTCCAGGAAAATTTCTCTAAAAAGTATACAGGATTCGGCTGCTTTTTATCAATGCATTGAAGACGTAGCAATAAATTTTAAATATTTTAAAGCTTATCTTTAGCAACAGGTGCTTAACGAGCCGCTGCAACATTTCCAAAACAACGGTAGCTAAATATGGCTTAAAAGATTTATAGCCACTAGCAAGCATTGAACCACATGTTAAAATGTCGAATGATAGCTGCAACAAACATTTAACGGCGAGAAAAAAACGCACTCAGCTTATTTATTGCCGTTCATTTTCCAGGAGTACCCTGAAGCTGAGCGAACGTGCCGACGAGAAGTAGCAAATTTAAACATCATCATCGTCATCATCACTATGAACAAGCGTTTATTTTAAGTTCGAATAACTAGTATTTTTTTGGATTTATGTTGAGTTTAATTAATAGCAGTTGGTTTGTTTGTTTTGCTTTGTTTTGTTTTGTTCCAAAAGTTGTCTATTAAGGCACGATATAAGCGTTAATTTAGTATTAATCTAGTTGTGGTTTTAAGTTTTAATTGATTAATTTTTAGTTTCGCAGACAATGTAGCGAACATGCCTTAAGACTGGCTTAACACTGTTAAGCTGTCTGCCAACTATTTAGGATAAGCCTTGTTTAATTTTTTTTTTTTTTTGTTTTGTTTCTAACTCAAAGATTAATGGCCAGCACCAGCCTTGTTGAAGCAAGACATTCATGTAGTACAGAAGTGTTGCCATAAAATGTTTTACATTGACTATTAAAAAAGAAATCCTATATCAAAAATAGTAATGCAGGCATTATTGTGAAATTTCTCTTGATAAAAAATAGTGAAAGAAATATAGCGAGTTAACAATGCATCGCCGGGTTTTGAACCTAAGATCTATGCAATGCATCTTGGGGCACTTGCCACTAAGATACCAAAGTAAGACAACTTTGAAGATATGACATACATATGTACATATTATGAGCTAATATTTATTATAATTTCAAATTCAAAAATATTTTACAAATTTATTGCAAGTATTAAAAAATGTCATGAGACTTAAAAAGCATAATTAAAAAAATATTGCGTTTCGAATCATGAAATGTTGGGTGATGACAGTAGAAAATATATCATGCGACTAAAATTACTAAACATTTCACAGATTTTTATATACTGGATTTTGGGTTGGCATTAATAAATGTCATAAAATGAAAGAAACATGGTATAAAATATATCGTGAAATAAAATAAAAAATTTTTAGATAAAACGTAAGACAGGATAATATAGTATACAGTGAGATGAAATATATCAGGAGATAAAATATGTCAAGATATAAAAGAAATCATGTAATAAAATATGTCGAACTAAAAGAAATCCTGAGATAAAATATATTGGGTTGGCATTAATAAATGTCATAAAATGAAGGAAGCATGATATAAAATATATCGTGACATAAAATAGAAAATCTTGAAATGAAACACAGGACAGGATAAGATATAAAGCGAGGTCAAATATTTCATGAGATAAAATATGTCAAGAGATAAAAAAAATCATGAGATAAAATATATTGGGTTGGTATTAATAAATGTCATAAAATTAAGGAAATATGATATAAAATATATCATGATATAAAATAAAAGATCTTTTGATAGAACAGAATACAAGAAAATAGATGTAGCCAGATGAAATATGTCAAAAGATAAAAGAAATTATGAGATAAAATATATTGTGTTGGCATTAATAAATGTCACAAAATTAAGGAAACATTATATAAAATATATCATAATATAAAATAAAAATCTTTAGATAAAACATAATATAGGATAATATATGAATAGTGAGATATATATAGCATGAGATAAAATATGTCAAGAGATAAAAGAAATCATGAGCTTAAATTTATATTAAGTTGGCATTAAAAAATGTCATAAAATTAAGGAATATGATATAAAATATATCATGATATAAAATAAAAAAATCTTTAGATAAAACATAAGAAAGGATAATATATATAGTGAGATGAAATATATCATGAGATAAAATATGTCAAGAGATAAAAGAAATCATGAGATATAATATATTGGGTTGGCATTAAAAATGTTATAAAATTAAGGAAGCATGACATAAAATATATCGTGATATAACATAAAAAATCTTTGGGTAAAAAATAATAGAAGATAGTATGTATTCAGATTAAATATATCATGGGATAAAAAATGTCGAGATAAAAGAAATCATGAGATAAAATATATTGGGTTGGCATTAATAAATGTCATAAAATTTAGGAAACATGATATAAAATATATCTTGATACAAAGTTAAAAATGTTTAGATAAAACACAACACAAGATATTACATACATAGTCAGATGAAATATGATAAAATATGCCAATAGAAATCATGAGATAAAATACATCGAAATGGCGTTAAAAAATGCCATAAAATTGAGGAAATAAAACATAAAATATATCGTGATATAAATTAAAAAATCTTTCAATAAAACAACACAATATAAATAGCCAGTTGAAATATGTCAAGAGATAAAATATATTTGGTTGGCAAATATCATGATATAAAATAAAAAATCTTTGGATAAAACATAACATAAGATAATATATATGCAGATGATATATGTCAAGAGATAAAAGAAATCATGAGATAAAATATATTGAGTTGGCATTAAAAAATGCCATCAAATTAAGGAAACAAGATATAAAATATATCGTGATATAAATCAAAAAATCTTTCAACAAAACAACACAATATAAATAGCCAGTTGAAATATGTCGAGATAAAAAAAAAATGAGATAAAATTTATATTAAGTTGGCATAAAAAAAATGTCATAAAATTAAGGAAACATGACATAAAATATATCATGATATAAAATAAAAAATCTTTAGATAAAACATATGACAGGATAATATATATAGTGAGATGAAATATATCATGAGGTAAAATATGTCAAGAGATAAAAGAAATCATGAGATAAAATATATTGAATTGGCATTACAAAATATCATAAATTTAAGGAAACATGATATAAAATATATCATGTATAAAATAAAAAATCTTTTGATAAAACAACACAATATAAACAGCCTTGATGAAATATGTCAAGAGATAAAAGAAATCACGAGATGAAATATATTCGGTTGACATTAAAAATGTCATAAATTAAGGATACATAATGTAAAATATATCATTATATAAAGCAAAAAATCTTTAGATAAAACGTAAGACAGAATAATGTATAAAATGAGATATGGATAAAATATATTCAGTTTAATAACTTCAGTTTAGATAAAAACGATAGTGGAGTTTCGTACTGTGATCCTACTCGTATGATCGATCAGTTAATTGAAATCACTTATTTTTTAAGGACTGCTTTGTACCATTAACATTTTACCTTTTAATAAAACGAGGGTAAGAACGCAGCTAACCCAACTCTTCGTATTGTAGACTTTCTCGAATTTTAGGTAAATATGGCAGTTTTGGAGCTTCTATTTACAAATCCGAACACTTTTTTATGTCTTGATAATTTTAAGATATTTGTGGTTATAAACCCGAAAAAAGTTTTAAGTTTAGTTTTGAAGTTATAGGTAGACGCATTATCTTTTTATGAACTCTTTTCTGCCAATTACATTATCATTTTGTACTGCTATTTTTTCTTAAAAACTATTTATGAAAAAATTGCATGCAACAAAATATCGTACGATATAACATATAATACAATCAAATTGATGATAAATCTCAGAAGTTTAAGATCATGACATATTAAGCTTGCATTACTAAATTACATGAGATAGAGTTAGCATGATAAAAAATTATAAGAAAAAAAATGTATCATGTCTTAATGCACAAATATGCAATAAGTTAATTACGGAATTTTTAGGTGAGCTTTAAGAAATGTGACGATAAAATATAAAAATTTCTACGTTCTAAATCACGAGATATTTATAATTCCTCAAAAAATGTCATGACTTAAAAATATCACGAGATAATGTGCATGATGTTATATAAACAAACAAAAATAAAATAAACTTAAAAAATTTCATTCCTCAAGTTAAAATTAAATTAAATTCAATGACTACTGACAAATTGTATGAGAAATTCCTTGTTAAATAATGAGGTATTGAGTGTGTCATAAGAAACGTCGTGAGAGCACATACAAATATCATGGTATAAAATATATCATGCTTATATTATTTATGATGCCATATAAATTAAAAAAAAAAAACAACACATACCCTTGAATTACTGAAATATTGTATAAATAATGATAAATATCATGAGACTCAAGAAGCGTACTTAAAAAAATGTCATATGTTTCAAATCACGACATGTTGAGTGCGTCATAAGAAACATCATGAGAGTATATACATACTCTAAATACTATGGTATAGTAACTATCATACGAATACCATTGCAAAAAACTCAAACCTTTTAATTTAAGGATATTAATAAAAACGTTATTAATAAATGTCATGAAAGGAAAGAAGCATGATTTACAACAATTGTATCAAATTCAAAATCATAATATTAAACTTAGCATGAGACAATAATATATCATTAGAAAAAAGATAAAATAAGGCAAATATATGTATATCAAGATAGAAAATATGTTATAAGATAAAATATTTCATGAGACAAAATACATCATGAGATAAAATATATCATGAGATAAAATATATCATGACAAAATATATAGTGAAATAAAATATAAATATGATATAAAATATATAATGATATAAAATAATCATGACATAAAATATATCATGAGATAAAATATATCATGAGATAAAACATATCATGAGATAAAATATATCACGACAAAATATATAGTGAAATAAAATATATGATAGTAAATATATCATGAGATGAAATATATAATGAGATAAAATATATCATGAGATGTATACAAAACGACGTGATTCTATATTTATTATCGGCTTAGTAAACCAGAAATTGAGTTTGATTTCAAAAGTATGATCCTAGGATCCTAGTTAATTAAAAAATATCCCGAAATTTTTACGTAAATTTAATTTAAATTTAAATTTTGGGTAAATTTTAGTCTTTGGTTTGAATTCTTCGTGGAAAGGTTCTCGAAAAAGAACGCCTTATAGTCCAAACGAGCAATTTTGTTGACATGAGTCTAAGAAGAAACTTTTGGAGTGAGAAAAGTTCAATTAAATAATATAATAGAACAAATATTACAGAGAGTATGTGGAATATATCCAAGTTGTTTAAAAACTGTTTCTAAAGATAAAGAGACTTATCATCATTATAAACTTTTCACTTTTTTATTAAAACTATATAAAAATGTTAACACTCTTTATCAATCATCATAAAAACGATGTTGGTAATTGAGAAAATGAACTACACATTCAAGACCAAAGTTGAAATTAGAGTCGAGCTTTCATAATTACAGGTCCTACAGTCAGGGCCTTGGCAAAAGTATGATCTTTGAGCAAGAACGTTTATATTGAACAATTTTCTCTCTAATTAGCTTAAAACAGAACTTTGAAGCTTCTTCTGACAAAACAAATATATGGACAGCACGTCATCGCATCTGACCTTATTTAAAAAAAAATCGGTCTTTATAAAATAATGGCTTTAAGTATTAGTAGCACAACCAGGTGCCACAAAATTCATTATAAAAATAACGTAATCTTTTTGGTATGCTTTTAATATCCTCAAGGTTTTCAATATCGTGTAAAATACACATAAAATTCTTAAGATGATTTTGTCCTTGTGAAAAATAAGCTGTTTTCGGTTGATAAATATCGATAATATCAACCAATAACGTCGATGGAAGGATCCTTGTAATTTAACTTCTTCTAGCTTAAAGTAAAACCGCGAAACTAAAGTTCAGAGAAACAGAAATAAATGGTACAGAGCACACTTAGAACTCTTGAACAAGACTAATCAGTGTAATCCGCTGAACCAGCTAAATCAAAAAACTTAGTTCAATTGATTCGCTGTGCAATAAAATTGCTGTGATTTTTTGCAGTCAAGACATTATTTTTTTAAGTCGCTTTTATCGACATTTGCTTAACGTCGTAGGTGGTGATGCGCGACTGGCGCCAACATTATTTCGCACATTAAAAACAAATCCTTCGGGCTTTGAACTAATTGTTGTGATGTTGTGCATTTTTATGGATTTTCTTTTAGTGTTGTTCTTCGTACATCATTTTTAAGCTTTGTTCTTTTTTTATTTACAAAGTTCAAGCTTCTAACTTGCAAGAGTGGGTGGATGGTTTTTTTTTTATGTCCATTCACATCCTTTCTGCACAAAGTTTTGCTTTAGCAGTGGCGCCAATTTATGTTGAAGTCAAAGATTTTTAAAAACATACACAAACAATAGCAATTGCAAAAACATAACAAATGACATGCAGCTAATGTTGTTGCTTTTGATTTTATTGTGGTCTGTGGTTTGTGCAGTACATGACTTTAAGTAACTTTTTTAGTGGGTTTATCTTAAAAGCTGTCAATAAATTTCTTTGCTGCGATATCGTTTTTCATTTTGCCAGATTTTTCCAAACTTTTTTCTTTCATGCAATATTTACTGCCAAAGCATTACTATTTTTGGCCAAAATTACATTTTGTTATAAAAAAAAAATGCCACAAGACTTTTTGAGCTCATTGTATTCAGTAGTGTTCATTGAACTGTCTTGGCATGGTTTTTGAGGCTTGTCAACATGAGGCGGATGCAAAAATGTTGCTCAGTATAAATATTGCCAAATTGCACTGCAAACAAGAAGAACATTTAATAATTTAATGTTAATTGTTTTAATAAGACAACGTGTTTCGTTTTGCGGCACTCCTTTGTGATGTTTTTTCTTTTCTTTCAGCTTTTTATTACTGTTATAATCAATTTTCTTTAGTGTCTTTATTAACAAATTTTGTTTGTTTAATTTTTGTTAGTAATTTGTTATTTTTGACGTTTTGCTTCATTAAGATTGAACTTCATTAATATTTACATCGCTGTCAATAAAAATTGTCAGTTGCACAAACAAAATTAAAATACGTAATTTACCGTGAGACAACAAAAAGCTTTTATTTAATTAATTTGCTAAAAGTTGAACGCAGTAAAAAATGTTGCCAACATTTTTTGTGCTGCCAACAGCGTTGCAAATAATTGGCAATAATAAAAAATTAATTCAATGAAACTTCAGAATGCGCAAAATTGTAGTCAGCCGCAAGTCATGATAACAATGTTGCCACCAAAAACCTTCAGCGTGCTCCACCATTCCTCGCAAACACCCACCGCTGCAGGCGAGATAAATTCCAGCTCGAAGTTTTTTCAAGCATTTTTTTCACATTTTTTACTATTGGCTAGTGTAGGTTGTTGTTGTAATATTTGTTGTTATTGCTGCTGCTGAGGTTATTGCTCTAAATACAACAACAACTACGATGTCTCAGAGCCAGAACGTCACATTTGTCTGCATTAATTGTTACAACACGTGACTAAGCAACAGCAACGTCTTGGCTTGTTTTGACTTGACTTGGTCATAATCGGAATGTTGGACTTTGTACTATTGTAGGTTTTGCCAAGAGCAGCAACAACAATGTAGTTGCTGGTTTGTATGTTACTTGATTGGTTCGTTGGTAGTTTTTTTTTTTTTTTTGTGCATGACACGCTTGCTGTGCATGTGCAAGCGAAAGTGGTAAACGTTTAAAAGAACTTCAACTATGGTCAAAATAGCTTTTGGGCGAAGCTTTAACCAAGAGTCAATGTTTAATTCAATATAAGTGCATAAGAAATTTTTAAATACTTAGGCAAAATTAAAAAAAAAAACTGAAAACGTTATAATGATATAAAAATATTGTGATATAAAACTAGCATGTGATAAAAATATCACAGCACAAAAATATTATAAGCTCAAGTCTCATACGATAGAATTTCGAAAAAATATATTCATTAATTTGAAATCATGAGACATTGGATATGCAATAAATTATATCATGAGATAACTAGAGTAAATTTATTGAATCAGTATACATATATTAAGCAATAATAATTTCAGAATATTCATATGGGTAAAATCATTACATTCATATTGGATTCGTGAAAGTACTATTTTAAAATATTATGTGATAAATATATAAGGACGCCAATATATCATCAGTTCAAATGTATCATTACACAAACACATGGAAATAATTGTTATACACTTACACATAATTATATATTGAATGAAAAAATACTGCCATAAAAAACACACAAGTCAATGTGATAAGAATATCATGACATAAAAATATCATGACATAAAAATATCTTGACATAAATATATTATGACATAAAAATATCATGACATAAAAAATCATGACATAAAATATCATGCCATAAAATATTATGACATAAAAATATCATGACATAAAAATGTCATGACATAAAAGTATCATGAAATATCATAGTATGCAATAGAAAAAAAAGAAATTTCAATATACTTGTAACTATAAACTGGGCATGTAATCAGTACTAATGTTGAGAAAAATTACAGTCATGAGAAAAAAACCACGATATGTATTCCTAATAAAATAAAATGTATCATGTGATAAGTATTCATTACGAAAAATTCATACTTTTCTGGTTATAATGCATGGAGTGAGCAATAATTGATGTCATAGCTAAGTAGCTTAACATAATTCTGTATCATGCAATAAAATCATATAAAAATTCATACGTATAAAATCAGGAGGTATGCAATGTAATGTCAAATATGTCGAACGATAAAAATTATTAAAAACTACCATTATTTTAAGATCTCGAGCTATTGCTTAAGCAAATAGTAGTGTCATGAGATTAAAGTAGTGTGATAAAAATACACCATGAAATAAAATGTATCAAAACAAAAACAAAAACATAAAATTGAGTTGGTGGTATATTTCACGAAATAAAATTATGACAAGAGATATAAATATGGGTATAGGCACAATAATGTCATGAAATAATATAAACCTCGCGACAAAATTTACAAAAAATGCATGATTAAAATAGACACTTACTAGGTTATTTCAGTTGGGATATTTTTTGTAGCAAAAAAACAATTAGGGACACACGAGAATTTTTATAGAAATTCCATGCGACAAAAGTATCATAGGATACAAAATCTATAGCGATCAAATTAATATGAAATTTTATAAAATGAATATTATGAGATATATTTCTTGCATTAAGATCAATGACATAAGATAAAAGTATCATGATAAGAATTTATTC